>CM067370.1:72027861-72627861 GCA_034401795.1 Chaetoderma sp. LZ-2023a
GACTTCATACCGTTAATTAGATTTTCTTGAATTTCACCGACATTTGAGCTAGCAGCATGCATAGTTGTATCATCAGCATACATATCCATAAGATTGTTGACACACATGGGTAAATCATTAACATATAAAATGAACAGAAGTGGCCCTAAAACTGAGCCTTGTGGTACTCCTATATCTATGGGCAGTGGGTTAGAATTCTTTCCAGAAATTGAAACGTATTGTAAAATTATTGTAAAACGTATTGTAAAACACATTGTCTGCCATTTAAATATGAAGAAAACCAATTTAATGTATTATAGCTGAATTTGTAAATACTTAATTTTTGTAATAGGATGTCATGATTGACAAGATCAAAGGCCTTTTTAAAGTCAATCATAATAGAACCAATAAGGTCGCCATTTTCTATCGAAATGCCATCTTTCTATAAGATTTAACAAAGCAGTTTCACTTGAATGGTTAGGTCTGAAGCCTGATTGCGACTCCACTAATAAATTATACTTGGTTATAAATTTATAAATATGATCATGTATGTGTCGTTCAATAACCTTAGAGATAATGGGTAATATAGAGATAGGCCTATAATTGCTAACATTGGTTTTTGAATCAGATTTATGTAGCGGCTTTACTTTTACACATTTCCACATTTTGGGGAATTCTCCCGTAGCTATGCTTTTGTTTATAATAAGTGTAATTGAGGGTGCAATTATTGACGCTGCTGCTTTGAAGAAGTGTGCGTTCAATTCATCATAACCAGATGACTTATTTGTTTTTAAGTTCCTAAGTTCTCTGGACACATATTCAACGGTTATATATGGAATTCGAAACTATATTTTCTGGAACTTTATTAAAAACATGATCTGATAGCTTATCAAATGCCATTGGCCTTTGTTTTATCATGGAGTGTGTCAGTTTTGACGCGATTGTACTGAAATATATATTAAAATGTATAGATTACATTTGTGGGTTTTGAATTTCACTTCCATTATCATCACAGGTTATTGAAGGTAATTTGTTTGCCTTGGGATTTATGTCTTTTAGAATTTTCCATATATTAGCCGGATTATTTTTGCCTGTTTCTAATTTATTTGCAAAATAATCTCGTTTAGATGCTTTAATCAAACACGCAACTCTTTGCTTTAACATTTTAAAATTCAACATGTTTCCTACGTTTTTATGATAATCCCTTTCTTTCATTGTTTTTAAAATTTCTCTGTTCATCCATCCCGGTTGACATACACGTTTAACTCTGCGTTCAATGACAGGAGCGTGTTTATTTATAATGTTGATGAATTTTGCATACCATTGATCAAGCGCTTGATCAGGACTACCTAAATAACCTATAGAACGCCAATCACATACAGACAGGTCACTAAGAAACTTAGCTTCATTAAAGCTTTTGATGCTCCTGTATTTAATAAGTTGGTGCGAATTTTGAGTTTTGAATGGTTTACATTTGCGTACAGCGAATATTGGATAATCGTCACTTAGTGCCAAAGAGCCGACATGTGACGATTGAATTTTGTCTTTATCTGTGACATACACATGGTCAATCAGTTTAGATGTTTTCTCAGTAACTCTGGTTGGATTACGTATAAGTTGCTCTAAATGAAAAAGTTCAATTAAAGACTGCCATTTATGATTATCTGCTTTAGTACGGTCGAAATTAAAATCTCCTACAAGTATAATATCTGAGTTTTTGGAATATACCGTTCTAACATAGCTTCAAATTCATCAATCCAGATAGCGGGTGAATCAGGGGGTCTATAGACACAGCCAAATAGGAAAGGCTTGGTCTTGAAGGGTCTAATTTCAATCTATAGAGTTTCCAGATCATCGGTTTCAAAATTTAGTTTCCTCACATATGAATAATTATCAGCTATATATAGTACAATTTCACCACCGTCCCGTTCTTTTCCGTCCTTTCTTTCATTAACATAGCCTTCAATTTCAATGGAGTTATTTGGGATTGTTGATGAGAGAAATGTTTCAGTGGTACAGAAAACATCAAGTTCTTTTTCACACTTCTCCATAATCAGTTTTAACTGGTCAATCCTAGGCACCAGGTGCTGTACATTTAAATGGCCAATCCTAATTCCTTTAGAATTAATATTGAAAGACGGCAGATCAATGGATTTATTATTATTATTATTATTATTATTATTATTATTATTTTTCTTTTTTTTATTATTATTATTATTATTATTATAATGGAGTTATTTGGGATTGTTGATGAGAGAAATGTTTCAGTGGTACAGAAAACATCAAGTTCTTTTTCACACTTCTCCATAATCAGTTTTAACTGGTCAATCATAGGCACCAGGTGCTGTACATTTAAATGACCAATCCTAATTCCTTTAGAATTAATATTGAAAGACGGCAGATCAATGGACTTATTATTATTATTATTATTATTATTTTTTTTTTTTTTATTATTATTATTATTATTATTAATAATAGTACGACCACTGCCCCCACCACCACCACCGCCACCACCACCACCACCACCGCTATTACCACCACCAACACCAACACCATCATCACCACCGTCACTAATATCAGCAGCAGCAGCACTGCCAATTACGCCATCATCATCATCATCACCATTGGCATTCATTATCATTGCCATGATCGTCATCATTATCATGATCATCATCATCATCATCATTGTCATGATCATCATCATTATCGTGATCGTCATCATTGTCATGATCGTCATCATTGTCAGTTGTCATGATCGTCATCATCGTCGTTGTCTTCATCATATAGTATATTATTAGCGCGTATGCCGCATTTTGGCAAGATACCACTAGTACTCGTATTGTTACTGAGTAGTTGATATCTATTACTGAGCAACAGATTAGAATAATTATGATACTCAATACAATGTTTGGACTCATCACTACATACCATACATACTGAATTGAGCTTACTGCGGGAAGACCAGACAGTTTTACTTTCATATCAATGTCATTAGTCATAGTCCCGTTAGTAACTGCATCCAAACCGTTCAAACACTTAGTTTTGCTTATATTGTATTTAAAATGTTTGTTTGGCTCTACTTCCTGGCCACGTTCCTAATATGCAGGACACGACTTTAATTTGTGGCCGGATCCCATACAACTCCAGCAATGGACAGGCTGACCATGCCGACACTTGGTATACCTGTGGTTGGGTTCCCCGAAAAATTTACACGACTGCGACCTGACGATTGGAACATAGTCATTCAGACACTTAACAAGAACTGATGATCCACGACTGTTTATGTGCAGCTTATCTGCGTGATATAACGCGTTGTCTATGGAACCATGCCTATATGATGAATAAAAGTAATCTGCGGACCTGATGATTGAGAAGTTTAGAAAATGTTCTCTCACCTCAAGATGCTTATTGAATGAGCGGATGAAGTCCTGTCGATACTTTGCATCACCACGGGGACATAGCTCGCATATACGTATTTTGCATTCTGGTACTAGCGTTTGTAGATCCCTAATTAAATTGCCCATGGATATAAGGGCATCAGCTAATGATCCATCAGAATTATTTGTGCCTGCCATAATAATTATGTCTTTGTACGTATGTAAGTCGGAACTAAGTAGTTTGGAGTGAATGTCCTCTATCTTCGCTCCTCTGAGGCACATAACCTCGACCGAATCTTGAAGGCCATTGGTGTTCCCACCTTTTATTATAGAACTCCCAATTAGCAAGGTCTTTTAGGAAGTGTTTTGCTTACTAGCGGGACGCGTGTTGTAGTGGAGTTCTCATTTACCTGCGGGATACGTTCATGTAACTGATCTGGTGCAGGTCCATTAACCACTCGCGCGTAGCTTATTTGTTTGGAAGGCTTTGGTTTAGGAAGCCTTGGCGCTGGCATAGGTTGGTACGCGATAGATCGTGGATATGATGATGAAGGTTTATTATTAACTTTAGATTCATCAAGAGTTCCATTCACGGTAGCTTCCATGGCAGCCTGTTGGGTGGTACATTGCAAAACAATATCAGCAACGGCCATCTAAGTCATTAAAAAACCCGACTTCTGTCATTGTTTTTGTCTCTGGGCATGTCATCACACCAATTTCATTTGTCATTTTAATACATTTAGATTGTAAGTCACTGGCAAGCCGCTTATTTTCTTCATGGAGCTCCTTGATTGTGGCTTCCTTGCTCAGAAGCAGTTCATTAAGCATAAAAATTTGCTTAAATAGGTCTTGCTGACTGCGTTGGCTATAACTGAACAAATCTTGCTGCGTGAGCTGGTTACGGCTAGATCTTCGTTGATTACGCGCAGCAGGTGTGCTGGCATATTCTGGACTGAAGAGCTGCTTAGGAAACGTAGTAATTTCCGGTGAAAAACACAGTTCATCTTCGCGTAAGGTCAGACCAAAACAGTTTTCATTTAAAATGTCGAATTGTCCATTTTGATTTTGAGCGACATCTGCAATATGGGTGTCATTATTATCATTATTACTTTTGTCACCATTGTCATCATCACGCTTATCGAATTTATTTTCATCAAATATCATGCGCGACAAATGCAAAAGATCTGTTGCAATCCAGTAGCGACAATTCTCTCCTTGTACATGTATGACCGATGTGGTTGGGTAGACTGTAACTGTTACATTACACTCGACATTTTCAGAAACAAGACGATTAACACGGAATATTAATTCATTGTCCTCCTTATTAGTTGACTCACCATAGAATTGCTCAAATGTAGAAATCCATTTGGTTATTGAATTAGAATTCTTCACTTTTACAGTTACTGAGTATATGTTGTACTTAAATAAGTTGTTTTCATTTTCTTCATAGCGAACTGTTTCTATCTCCACACTTCTGTTTAGACTGTCCGCACTTGAATCTCCAGCTATTAGAGGCATTGCATAAAATGTAGTATCACCAGGTATTACACGGTAACATTACGGATTATATAAGAAAAGATGGCGGCGATGATATTATGTATGAGTCACTTTAAAACGGTAATCAATTAATTAACCTATTAATTATTATTATTATATTTTTAAGCTATTGTACTGTTACAAGTCGCAATCGGGATTTAGACGTTTTGAAATGTGGTTTCATATCTGAATGATAGAAGTGACGACGAAGATGATGACGAGGAGGAGGAAAACGACCATTGCGGACCGTTGTCTTTCGTCCCGTCCTCGTCTTACTCGCAGTAGATTCAATTTTCAATATATTCACAACATGTTACGTACGCGCGGCATTTGGAGTTTAGATATGATGGGACTGGACGTGTCGCGTGTATGTGATACGATCAAGAGACCGCCGGTTCTTCAATGGAGGAATCCAGCTTAGCTATGCCACGTCCATCTTTAGCTAAGATCCACCCATATTTCGCCCGTGTTTGGATCGATCGATCCCTGAACTTCCTGACTATCAATTTCCAGAAAACTATGCAGGTAAGCTGTTGAATATTTTGAGACTAATTTGACTGAGTGCTGTTGCTGTCTAATCCCAGTCAAAATTATTTCAAAATATTCAACAGCATTTTTATTAAATTGTAAATACATACAATTTGCACGAGAACGCTTAAGACTATGGCAGTATGATTATAGATGTATGATTAGACAAAATCGGACGATGTTTGATCGTGTATCATAGCTTTCGACATGTCGAATCATACATGAAATAATGTCGGACAACACTTAACTTCCGTCCGACAGCGTAAAACATGTTAGATGAAACAGCCAATCATATAGCGGAATTTAAATTACATGATTTTGTTGCTATCAGTGGTAGGTAGTCTCATCCAACAATGCCCGATGCTGTATGATCGTGTATAATGCAAATCATACATGTATAATCACACATGTTAGATCGTCTGTTACTGGCCTAAAGGACAATTCCGGGATTGGTAAAAGTGTACTTTATTTGAAAGACTATTATATGACTAACATATTGGATCCTAAATAGGAACAATAGACAAATAATACGAGTAATTATACCATCGTAAACATGGGAGTATTTTATCTCCCGGGCGGCGCCATTTTCTTGCAACGAGAGCGAGATTTCACGAGATCCTGACGTCATCCCCGCACCAACGCTATCTTTGCCGAGCACGAAAGCTGTACAGTCAATATGTATATGCATAGAGCCCTAACATGAGCTAATTTGTAATCGTTAGGACAATGTCCAGTTAAGCTAGTAAGTTTTTCAAGTAATTCTAGTATCTGATGTCAGTGGGTAATCATTAACCCTTAGACCGCTGAAGCATATATTCCATTTTCTCTATCCTATCAGAATGTGTTCATTTTGGTAACAATGCTGCTGTAAGTCATTGCTGTGCATGACAGCAACACGTTTCTGCAACATTTTTTTTCAAAATGTACCTGGCACTATCTCTGTAAGTAGGCTATTACGCATTTTATACCATATGGTAAGGGTTAAATGAAGTGGCACACTTGACACGTGCGTGTTGTCAAATTACTCAGCCGACTCAAGATACGGTTATAGCGCGTGTCGCCGGCAGTGTAAATATATATTCCAAGAAAACATATGATATGATAATATTGCCGGAACCACAGAACCGATTGTAATAATTTTGATACCTACCTGTAGCTGCAAATTCGAAGGTTTATCCAATGCTAGGGATGTTAGAATCGGCCTAGTGGTTCAAAAGATACACTCTTCGGGAAAAACTACGCCAGCAGAATTTCAAACAACAATTTCAGGATGCGCTCTATCCATCATTCCATATCAGAATGAGTATTACAGCTACAATAACAGAATTTGCTGTGTCGTAGCTTTACACTGTTATCACATAACGGGGAAAATTCCATCAACATATCTTAATTATTGAAGTTACTACAGCTTGCCGGGAAATATTGTTCGGCGATGAAAATTCCCAGATTTTATGTCAAAATGTTAATTCATTTGGTGATATCTCTGGCAATATTCACGTGAGAAAAATTATAATTGGTCAGGCAAATAGCAATTTTTTCAGCCTTAAGCACACTCCAATTTAATGACAATACGCAAAGATAGAGTCTGCGAGACAAAAACCATCTCATGCTGAATTTTACCAATAAAAAGTATAACATATTCTCAGATCGAATCTTAGATGAATAATTCTTTTTTATATATTCCAGTCTTTTGAACCTCTTGCCCGATATTAACATTCATTATATCATATTAATCCCGAGGTCGGCACCTATTTTGATATCCTAGAATCATTGGAATCGCGTCAGCGGGTCGTTTGCTATTATCATTTACGTATGCTTCATTAAAATATGTACCCGCATCTATTGGCCTCGCTCCTCCAGTCTTAGCAATAGCGGTGTTGCAGGGCTGACGTAGCTAGACGCGATAAAATGGCAGCGCCCCGATGTGCGAAAAATTGTCAATTTTACCCACTTTATCTAGCGATAGTTGGTTACGATATTTCTATCTAGTTATTATTCTGGCGCAATTTAATTAAACATGTAATAATCTTTCAAATAAAGCACACTTTTTATCATCCCGGAATTGCCCTTTAATGTCCGTCATCATTTAAAGGTCATATATGCAGAGTGTGTTTTTAAGACATTATAACATATCCAGTCCTTCCAAATCATATAGTTGTTATCAATTTGCTAATACATGGCATATTTTTATATTTATGGCCGATAAAGTACATAGCTTTAGAATATCGCGTCGTAAATAACCTCCCTTGAATTCCAAGCAGCTGTGACGTCATAGTGGAACAACCACTAAGCAAAGCTAATACAGGCAACACTGTTTAACCAGGGTAACCTTTTCATTCTATTGTATTTAGCAATGAATTTTGAAATAGGCAATGATCTCAATGATATTCCCGGTAGACATTAGTCAGAAGTGTATAATAGCGCCGATACCATATTTAAATATGAATGTCTCTGTCACAAAAAAACCCTTTTTAGATGAGATCTGCTTCGAGAAAATATCTCAGTGTTATTCTATAGACACTGTATTTTTACGACACTATATCTTGCTACATCCAGTATTGGTGGGATGGCCTTGACGGCGCAGATCTAGGATTTTATTATTGAGTTAGTCCAATATTGGAGAGGGTCTAAATGGCCGTTTGGGGAGATATGGGTGGGTTGGTTCTTCGGCCTGAAAATTATGATGCTATGCGAAGTCATTTCCTGCATTCCACTTGATAAACAACATATCTATTTTGTATCCAAACTGCGCCTATAATTCAGCAGAATCTGTTATGATTTTCCAGATGTATCCCTATCCTCCTACCCCACCCCACCCCACCTACCACATACACACAAGCGCGTAAGCATGCGCGCGCACACAAACCAAATGCAAAGTCCATCGGTAGATCCGAATTTGCGAATTTGCCTAGGGTATCGCAATCAATTGATTTGTTTAATTCTAAGACTGGAGAAAGCTAGGCCCATATTGGATACATTTTATAGGCCTATATAATTAAATCTCCTGTAGACTTAAGCCACACTATTTGTGACAATCTAAAACATCAATTTTAACAAGCATTGATTACAATATCATTTAGGGATATACATTATGCCAGCAATGAGTGACCGGGGTAGGGGAGGGGCAGGGCCGTATTTAGATGTGGGGGGCTTGTGGCAAAGAATGAGGGGGTCTGGGGGTCCTCCCCCATAAATTTGTTTACATCCAGGGGCTCTGAGACGGCCATAGAGTCTACATTTAGGGTGAATTATGGCGCTTTCTTTCGTTGTAAGATTATTTATTTTGCAAATTTTCGTAAGTAACATTGTTGCCGAACACCAAACAAGAATTGGGCCCCCTGCAAATATTAGAATAGAATTATAATGCATGACTAAGAGTTCTAAACTAATAAAGTTTGCTTTAAATGTCCTATAACTTAAAAAAAAGTGCATAACTTTTTTTTTCATTTCTAAATTGCCCCCCCCCCCTTAAATACGGTCATGGGGGGGGGGGGGGGGAGGCGGTGGACTTCTCATAGGCTACGTGATTAACCTACTTGAACAAGCAAATAACACTGCATTCAGTTGCAAAAATTATGCCAAATTGTGGTCGGGCCTACACATTGCCAAGTGCTTATGTTTCCTGTCATTCTAAACATAGGCCTACACATGCGTGCGTATCCTATATGTATGTGGGCGAGGAGGTAAATTCTGGGTATATATCTACCACTTCTTTGAATGTAATGTAACTAACGCATAAATTTCCGCATAACGACACTCACTCTCCAACGCTTTTACGGGAGTAATCTGTAGGTTTACGTACTAGAGACAAATGCTGTCCCTCAGTGTGTACAATTGTCGTGAGACACTGAAAAAGCACATATATGAGTGAAGATGCGCAAAAACGTGACAATAATAATTTATAACAGGTGGGTAAGATCACCTAAATTGTCATATTTAGATAGGCCTACGTTTATTAACAGTGCACAAATTTACGTTGGAAACGCGTCGAAGACTGTCAAAATTGTTTGTTTACTATAAGCTTTCATTGACGTCCGCATGAACTGAAGGAGAGACGATCGATAACCGATATGTCAGTCTTCTTATGAATTCGTTCATCTGCTACTATTTATGTGCTTCCATCACACCGAATGCGTGTTTTATCGTCCGGTGGTAATTCTTAAAATAACATGCTTTGCATCAACGTGAAAATATGCAGGCCCGTCGATTCCTTCCATTGTGGTAGCACTAATTAGTTATCCTGATTTCTTTGCATAGGGGGGTCTAGGCTTTGGCTGTATCCACAGTGCACAACGATATAAGCATGATCGTGTCATAACTCAAGACCAGAGCGTGTCATACATGCTGAACACTCAGTCAGGAGAAGGGCTTTGACAGCACCAGGTACTGAAAACAGAATTCTTGATTGTGGGGTGTTTGGTAGAAGACCAGTTGTGACCGCGTTCATAGACACTGTCAAGAAGGATTGGTACCAATGTGATAGCTCAATCCAGGAACAGGCATTAGTCATGGATCTTGCATGGGCCATCGTCCGAATGTGTCCAATAAAATTGTTTGCGGTAGATCTTGTACCCATGATGACCACAGAAACACAAACAGTCCCTAGTTGGAGTGGATTTAATGCACTTGTATCATGTGCTAACGCACCTTTTACACAATCGGTTACTGTCCAATGATTTCCGGATCACCAACTGAATTCAATACGGTGTATACGGTCATGAAACAAGTTCAAAGAATGATGACAACACTAGGACAGAATGACTCGGTCATTACATTCGACTTGGCCATATATGTCAAGGCAAAGGAGATACAGTGGCGATATAAAGAAGAGTTTAGTGACACTGTGATCAGACTGGGGGGATTTCACATTGCGCTAAACTACTTAGCTGTTATTGGAAAGATGTTTGATGACTCTGGCTTAGAAGATCTCCTCATAGAGGCCAACACATATGGTAGCAGCACGGCTGCTGCTCTACTTAAAGGGAAGTTATATAATCGAGGAGTGAGGGCTCACAAATTGGTTATGGAAGCGCTGCTGCGATTATAATGGCAGTCTTTTTCCAAATGGGTTCAACAAAATGGACAACATGAAGACCACATTACTCCAACAAAATTGGAGAGTCTGGATGAGAAAATTAAGATGTGCCGAAGCAGCATTGACGACTTAGACGCACCGCAAGAAAATTTCAAAGAGGTGTGTATGTACGTGAATAAATTGCAACAGCTGTTCAAATCCTTTAAAGTTGAGTCACGCTCGAAATCACACCTGTTCGCATTTTGGAACTCATATATTCATATGGTAGAGCTGCTGCTTGGATTCATAAGAGCTGAGAGAACTGGAGATTAGCAGGCACACCTATCTGCTACTGCTGCTATGGCGCCATATTTCTACAGCATGGACAGAACCAATTATGCAAGATGGCTGCCAATATATCTTGCGGACATGAAGATGCTTCCAAGTACACATCCCCATGTACATGAACAATTCTTGAATGGAAATCATTCCGTAAGTCGCTCAGACCATCCATTCAATCAAGTGTGGACAGATATGGCCTTAGAGCAATCGATTAATTTGGATTCCAAAAAGCGAGGTGGTATTATTGGAATAACACAAAAGCCAGGAGCTCTGGAGAGGTGGTTTTTAACTAGCCACGAGAGGGCAGCCATAACAACGGTCACAAAGCAAATGTGTGGGTTACAAGATAGTCACATGTTTGGAGTACATAAGGAAATGGGGACTAATCGAATGAACAGGGATGAAACCGATGTGCAGAAGATACTTTCGATGCTCTCATCAGATATAATGACCAATCCCTTTAATATTGCGGAAAACGACGACAGCGAGTGTCTTCCGCTTGTAAATATTGCAACTGGCGTGGTATTGCCTAGTGAAATCGCCAAGAGACTTGTTTCCGCCTGTGACATTGGTAAGGAGATTATGGAAAATTTTGTTCAGGAGCGGCTGGACACTAACACGAGCTTTTGGGACACGTTGCCACACTTAAAACTTAAAACATTTGCCAGCCTAGCACAGAAGAAAAAACTCAAAACAAATGATGAAAAAATTCACAATGTGAGATCTGACCGCGAGCTATTTGGTCGATTAATTATTGCCGCAAGGTCCAGAGATGTTGATTTAAAACTAGTGATGACGTATGAACTGTCTGCTGTTCCACTATCATTGTCACATACGGATGGGACTCTAAGAAAGAATGTGAAAAGTGTTTTGTTAAGTGAACTAGAAAAGGAAGTAAATGTTGATGGACGGCTTCCACCTGTTGACAAGACAGGCGCAACAGCTTATGTAGTAGATGGCATGGCAATTGTGCAAATGGTTAAAACTGGAGGTACGTCTACATTTGGAGAATTGGCTGATAAATACTGGCACATCTTTACAGTGCCACTGAATCAAGAAGACTGCAACAGAGTAGATATAGTTTTCGACAGATATGATAGACTGGAATCTCTCAAAGCGGAAGAGCGGCTAAAACGTGGGTCATCAACAGCATTGGAAGTAAAGATTGCTGGAGAAAATACTCCCGTTCCAAAGCAATGGGCCAAGTACATCAGCAATCCAAGCAACAAAAGTAACCTGGTTGCATTTCTCAGCAAGCGGTGGCGTGATACTGGTCCAAATATGCTATCTGCCGACAATTGCGTCATTCTTGCTGGTGGCTTTAACGATGGAATGGATGTTGTTGTCATGTCAGCGAACAATTCGTCGTATTTGGAAGAACTTCGATCAGATCACGAGGAAGCAGATACGCGTATGATGTTGCACGCGCTACACGCTTCAAAAGACCACATGCGTGTTGTTATACAGTCTCCTGATACAGACGTGGCAGTACTTAGTATATATACGTATCGTTCGCTTCACTGTTCTGAACTATGGTTCCGTACGGGCACAAAGGACAAATTGCGATACATACCAATACATACAGTTGCTCAAGTACTGGGCCCAGCTATCTGTCTGTCTTTGCCTGGGTTTCATTCTCTTACAGGTTGTGATAGCACTAGTGCATTATTTGGAGTCGCTAAGAGAAAAGCATTCAATCTCTTAAAGTCATCTGAATGTCATCAGCTTAGCTTAGCCCAACTCGGCGAACATGTTGACTTATCACCGAATACTGCAATTCTATGTGAGAAATTTGTCTGTGAGTTGTATACCACCAGGGATGTGGGAAAGACAGCTGATGAAACCCGTTATTGGCTCTTTTGTCAAAAGAGACAAAGAAATGAAAATCTTCCACCTACATCGAATAGTCTAAAGCATCACACCGAAAGGGCCAATTTTCAAGCTCTTGTTTGGAGACGTTCATTGCAAGCTGTTCAGAATCTTCCATCTCCAAATGGACATGGCTGGAGTATAGTGGATGGTCTACTCAAGCCTGTTCTAATGTCAAAGGATCCTACTCCATTTGGATTAATTGAACTCACATCATGTAGATGTCAAAAGTCTGCCTGCAAAAGAACAGATCTCTGTCAATGCAAGGCTAACAATCTACTCTGCACTGAAGCATGCCTTTGTATGGGAGGTGAAATGTGTGACAATGTTCAGCATACAATTGTCGAAGATGACTCTGACACGGATGAGTAACATTCTCTCATTTGCTCACGTAATAAATATGTCCTGCCAGCTTGTGTAGACATGCACTGCATGTCAGTTAAAAGTTTAATTATGAAAAATGTAGAAAACATGGGCATTGTTGTAGCTAAGGTATTGCTAGTCACAAGAAGACCTAAGTGCCCCAATATGTACAAAGCAACATACGGGTGTCTTAAACGAGGTTGATTATGTATAAATCTGCGAAATACGATCACTCCTTTCCAATTTGCTTAAGATTGTATTGATATAACATGCGCTTAAGTTTGTGAAAAATTTACCATTGTGAAAATTGTTTGAGAGCTACATTCAACACCTATTGTAAATGGGCTTCTCACGGGTTAGTGATACCACAATTTTCTTGTACAACATGGCTCAGAATATACCCAAGACATCGGTCTAGCATAATATAGAGACAAACCTTCTGAATACTGGGTGTGCTACGAAACCATTCTTCTAGACCCCTTTTGAAAATTGGCTCCCGGACTAATAATAGCTTGTTCCACTATTACGTCATTATTGAGGCTGAAGAGCTCAAAATCAAGGGAGGTAAGTCATCACGTAATTTCGTTTATTCGATTATACGCCGACTTCGCGGCTTAATATTAGCTATTTGGTGAATGTTAGACACATACAGCTGGTTTGTTATTAATTACTATACAATAATGCCTTACATACTTGCAAAATTGTACATAAAAGGGATTTCTCCAAATATGACCTTTAAGCGTTCGTGATGAACTTCATGACGTAATTGATTATGACGTCATCCTATACGTCACATCGGTGATTATGATGTCATATGATTGATGGATAAACTGGAAACCTCTATTCCTCAATCAAGCTCTTTATAATGATTACGAACTGTGGATTCGGGGCGCTAAAATGTCATATGATTGATGGATAAACTGGAAACCTCTATTCCTCAATCAAGCTCTTTATAATGATTACGAACTGTGGATTCGGGGCGCTAAAATGTCATATGATTGATGGATAAACTGGAAACCTCTATTCCTCAATCAAGCTCTTTATAATGATTACGAACTGTGGATTCGGGGCGCTAAAATGTCATATGATTGATGGATAAACTGGAAACCTCTATTCCTCAATCAAGCTCTTTATAATGATTACGAACTGTGGATTCGGGGCGCTAAAATGTCATATGATTGATGGATAAACTGGAAACCTCTATTCCTTAATCAAGCTCTTTATAATGATTACGAACTGTGGATTCGGGGCGCTAAAATGACCGTGAAAATCAATTTCTACCTTTTCGATGCTATCTGTCTCAATAATGCGTCACAGCTGACTCGGGAGCTTTTGCAAATGGCCCGCGCGAAGACTTTTCAAGAGAGCCTTTGGAGATGCCAAGCTGTTGCAGATTTGCAAAGCTTGGTTGAACTGCAGATGAGTGAGCACAAGAGTCTACCCTTGCTCCACTTCTCCTCACCCAGGACTAATGTAGCTGTGGTGTTTACGAACAGCTATGCATATTTGAACTCTGTATTATGTTCCTTCATGAAGCGGTTTGTGGCTTTAAGCTGTTTTGTATTCATTTGAAACAGTTCGACAATGGGACAGTTTTCTTCATCGATGAAATCAACATCATCTGGACACTTCATGTCTAGTGGCATATCTAGCTGTGAGCAGGGGGGGGGGGGGGGGGTTTGGTGTCAAAGGTTCTCGAACATATGTTAGATCATCAGGGAAGTAACAGGCAAAGAGCCAAGGTGACACACCATCTCACTGTTGGAATCATGTCCTATTTTGCAGAGTGTTGAGTTCATACGAACAGGTTAGTTTGGTATTTGACAGTAAGAGTCTTACCAGGATATAGTTTGTCGTCATCACAATCAGCTTGATGCGGAGAATTGAAGAATCTGTGGTTTGGTCATGGTGCTAGTGTTTTAGGTTTAACTTGGGTGCAGCGGTACCTCGGTCTATGGGCCCACCCCTTACATTGTGTAGTTCCCGGAGGAACTAAAGCAGCGCAGGTGTTTACGACTTGATCGCATGCCTGATCACGGGATTGAACCTGGCTCTTTGGATTGAAATTTCACTGAAGCATGCGTGGATAAGAAGTGGCTTAACCGACTCGGTCAATGTGTGTAAAATTTACGCGACATATTGATTCCCATTTGTAAACAGGCCAATGCGTTGATAGAACCACCGACGTCAGCGTACATTATACTGAGAGTATGTCGGCACAACTGCGTCGTCTTTTAAAGTCTTTCTGCCAACTTCCTATAAATCCGTCAATTTTATATCTGATACCAGATAAGGCACATTGGACAGAATGTCGCTCAAGAACACGGGTGGCCTTATGTTGGAGAGATGTTTAAGTGGTCTCTTGGCTTTAGGCATTGCACTAATAGATTTGGAACTGAAATGTTCCTTCTTCTACAGCTCATCTATATGCAGGTGTTGTTCAACTGCGGAGTTGATGATCTGTGTGATGTGAGCTGAGGTGGGATTATCTGCATGCTTGAGAAGCTTGTTGTTAATGATATCTGACCCATATGCGCATTCATCCATTAGGGTAGTTATTGCTTTCCTACCCTATACTTCTGTTAGTGTGCTTTTCAGTGGTCTTTGCTAGCCCCTTCAAACTGGTAAGTGGCTCATCTTCTGTATCTATGAACTCATCTCTGCTCAATTTTCTGATTGCCGTAGCTTTACCATGGTCAGAGATGATACATTGTTTTTCAGAGTTAGGTGCAGCGAGTGGTTGCTGATTTGCTGTGGCATGTGGTGGTGGCTGGGGTGGCTGTGGTGGTGGTGGTGGTGGTGGTGGTGGTGGTGGTGGTGGTGGTGGTGGTGGTGGTGGGGCGGAGTAGGACGGCAATGTTGGTGGCAAGAAATTAATTGCCCATTTCCAATTGTCATTAGATGCTTCTCCTGTGCATTGCATGGTAATTGACAGGGGCATAGCGTGCACCTGGTAGAAAGCAACTTGTTCCAATACTGATGGAAAATTGACGCCACAATCAAACTGCAAAACTGGTCTATAACCGTCTCTACATAAATGGACAATTATATAACAATGAACTGGCCACCAGTGGAATTAGCGATGCAAGCAACAACCGGGACCAAGGCAAAGACAGTACGATACGATACCGAGGTAGAACAGTCGCGGGGATATATTCATCACCAAAAAAACTATCGGATCATTATGCTGGACACCCCTGTGCAATTATTTAGTTAAGATCTATGTTTAAAGGAAACTAGGCTGAGAGACAAAGAATACATATTCATCCCAAATCACACCATTTAGTCAAAACCACGTAAAATGGACACACACTCCGGCGGACTGGCAGTACTAGTAAGAAAAAGCCTTAAAAATGTCCACAGAATTGAATACAATGCAGAAAATGAATACACACAATGGAGTCACATAGATACACACATAACCAGTCAGAAATACACACAATGGAGTCACATAGATACACACATAACCAGTCAGAAGGATGACATTCTTTTAGTAGTCATATACGTCCCTCCTGAATCTTCAAGGTACTGCGCAAATGATGCATATGATAAGATTGAACAAGATGTAATGAACCTGAGCAAAAGTACAGAAAAATATGCCTTGTCGGAGATTTTAATGCCAAAACAGGAGAGGATCCCGATTAGGAGGAAGATGATCGTTTTACATAGGAAACGTCATAGCAGATAATGCACAGAATTATGATATGTTGGAACTTATAAATAATGGTTTCCTAAAAAGAAGAAAAAGTAAATGCCAAGGACGCAAACACACAATTGGGCGAAAACTGCTACAACTGTGCAAAGGTTTTTACATATTTATATTAAACGGGAGAATAGGGAAAGATAGAAATATAGGCGCACAAACAACTTCAAATTAAGAGTATTATTGATTATGCAGTAGCAAACAAGACATTTATTAATCTAGCGCATGATTTCGAAGTTTGCGATTTCGACCCACTAATATCCGATATACGCTGTGCACCGCATATTGCAATAAGCAGAAATAATAATAATAATAATAATAATAATAATAATAATAATAATAATAATAATAATAATAATAATGCTGAAAGTAAGCAGCGTAGGTGGCAGGAAACAAAAAAAAGAAACATTCAGATGCAACCTGAAATCAATGGCACTAGAAGAAATCAAGGATTTACTAATAGAAACACAAAGAAATTATACACAGGCAAATATAAACAATGTGGCAAATAAGATCGCAAAGCAATTCACAGAAACAGCAGCGGAAACGATTGGTCAGAAGCCCAAGTATCTTGGCAAAAAGAAGAAAAAATAATCAATCGTGGTTTGGAAAAGATTGCGCTCAGCCCCGCAGAGAATATCAGAAAGCAAAAAAGGGATATAATAAAAATAAAACAGAAGGTAATAAACAAAGATTACAAAAGGCAAGCACAATATACAAACATACAATCAAAAAGCATGCTCAAACAGTACGTCACCAAGTTCACGACAAATTAAGGAAAATACAAAAATGGGATACAAAAGCTTTCTGGAAATTATTTAAGAACAACTCAACTGCAAACAAACATAACAACAAAATAAATCGGCAAACTTTATTTCGTCATTTCAAAACAATACACGAGGATGAAGATAACGAATACCCAACTGATAATCAACCCGTAGGAATTCCAGACTGTGGAGAACTCGATGTACCTATAACCCGCGAGGAAATCATTAAATAAATAAATAAGCTATTAAACGGAAAAGCAGCGGGACTGACCAAATTCATAACGAATACATAAATTCAACTACAGATATTATGCTCCCAATATATGAATGTTTATTTAATCTTATTTTTAATAGTGGAAACGTTCCCGATGACTGGCTTATTGGAACAATTATACTGATCTACAAAAACAAAGGAGAACCAGCCGATCCATCGAACTATCGCCCTATAACATTACTAAGTTGTTTAGTTAAATTGTTCATGGATATTTTGAATGAAAGGTTGAAGGACTACACAGAAAAATACGAAATAATATCTGAGGCACAAACTGGCTTCAGAAAAATAGGTCCACACTTGACAATAATATCTGTATTTATCTGATTAAGAAACTACTATTTGCTCAGAAGAAAAAACTGTTCTGTACATTTATTGATTTTAAGCAAGCGTTCGACAATGTATGGTGGGCCGCTCTCTGGAAAAAGTTATTGAAAAACAACACAACTGGCAAATGTTTTAAAATTGTATACAACATGTATAAAGGTATACAATTCTTTGTCAGTCATAATCAAAGTAGTTCCGATTTCATAATGAGTAGCGTAAGACAAGGTGAAAATTTATCTCCCCTCTATTTTAAATTTTCCTCACAGATCTAGAACAGTACCTATACGAACATCACATCTCTGGTCCAAATTCTATAAATAAGCTAGCCGAAGAAACCTAAATCTGTATCTCCGATTAATAATGCTGTTATACGCGGATGATACAGTCATAATGGGTGACTCACCAGGATATTGCAGAACGCAGTAAGTGCATTTCATCAATATTGTCCCGATTGCCGTATACAAGTCAACAGCACAAAAAGTAAGGTCATGATTTTCTCTAAGCGCAAAATAAATAATTATCTATGGTTTAATATAGGAGGTAGCGAACTTGAAGTAGTTGATGAATATCTGTATCTAGGTGTTCTATTAAAATAAAATGGGACATTCGCCAGCTGTAAAACAAGAAACTGTATACAAGGAACACACGCTATGTACTCGTTGTTAGGTAAAATAAAGCAGCATGACATACCAATTGGTTTGCAAACAATACTGTTTGATACTATGATTACGCCAATATTACCATACGGATGAGAAATTTGGGGCTTTGAGAAGATCACACAAGTAGAACCATTCTTTAAAAATACACTCCACATGAAGAAAAGTACACCAAATGTTATGGTATATGGAGAATAAGGGCAATTCCAACTACACATCAAAATAAAGTGCAACATGATAAGATTATTGGTGGGCTTAGTAAATGGTGGGTATGGGAAATTATCATCAATGCTCTACTTCCTCTGCATAGACTTTATGGCGAGAAGAAATAAACAAATTAAATGGATTGAAACGATCAAATCTATTTTAGAAAGCATTGAGAAACAAAATATATTTGCAGAAGAGAATATAAACTGCAATGAAATAGTCAAACTAACAAAATATTTACTAGAACAGAAATATATAGATATGTGGAGGAGAGAAGTGGGACAATCATCACGACTAATGTTCTATAAAACAATAAAAACATAATTCCATTTCGAAACCTATTTAAGGTTACTTCCATATCCCGATTCAAAGAAGTCTTCTTGCTTTCCCCACCCTCAACCAGCGACTCGCAATAGAAACACAAAGATGGTTTGGTATTGAGAGAAACGAGCGTCCTTGCCCTAAGTGTAATGCAATAGACGATGAAAATCACTTTCTGTTTAAATGTGAAATATATAATATACAACGAAATAAGTGCATACCAATATTATTCAAACCAAAATAAGGAAGAAAAGACTCGTGGACTTGTGTCAATATGCAACAAACCGATACTTGTCAAACTCTGTAAATTTTTACCACTGTCCAACAAAAAGTCTTCTACTACTGTTGCTACTGCTACTGCCATTGCTACTGTGTCTATTACTACTACTGCTACTACTGCTATTGCACCTATTGTTATTACTGCTACTACTACTTCTACTTAATCGCTCATATTGCTACCGCAAACTGTATAAATGATAAACCGACCTCATATGTCATTACAACAATGGCCCGTGTAGTGTAATGCACTAGTCTGTTATTGGTATCACCCCGTATATTTCGGCTAGTGGATTTTGTGCCCGGTCTGTAGGTTGTTATTGATTTAGCTGGCTTGTTTGTAGCCGTCAATCAAGGGTTTGGCGGTGGTCGCTGTGTTACGTGACGTGTGCGCACGGATTTCTGTGGTCTGACTGGCCTGTCAGAGGTTATTTTCGGACTCGTTATATTTTTGCCTAAGCGTGAAGTCGAGGTTTTGCTCAGTAATTATACTCCGTTTGAGTTATGGTTTCAGTGCTATAATGTAACATTTTTTCTGTATTCGCTATGTGCTCAATTTGGGTAGCGTAGGCCGCTGTTGGTGTGTGTGTCGAGTCGACATGTTTCGTATTTTTTGGATTACCTTAAGTTGGTATGGATAAACACGCACAATACACTTCACTCTTGTTATCCCGATGTCCGTATATTTGCAAATTTGTTCTGTTTAAATTATATTAAGTTGATCGTTCAATGGGTTGGTGGTTGATGTAGCTGTCTTAGACAGCGACGTCATCCGCCAAAGAGGTTGAAGGTCTGAACCAGTGCGGTCTCCTGTTGTTGCAAACATCGAGAATATTGACATCGAGTTTCTGAGGGTTAAAACACACCACCGAGCGTGGTTGCATGTATGATGTATGTCAGTTTTTCCGGGTACTGTGTGTGCTGGCCTGCTTTGTCAGTATAGCTGGGGTGGCTGTTTCCAGTCGAGGTCGCGCCCAGTCGAGGTCACGCCCGGTTGAGGTCATGTCCGGTCGAGGTCATGTCCGGACAAGGTCATATTTCATTGTAATTTATTTAGTGCGCATTTGTTCGCACATGTACCGTTGTTGTGGGTTTATTCTGTATGCGGTTTGGTGGTCAGTCATTATGGCCTTTGGGCTGTGAGGATTGGCTATCGAGGTACATGCTGAATAAACACCATAGTAGTCCATGCTGTTAAAGGGTGAGATAATTCTTGCCGCCCTGTAGATAGTGTAAATACTTAATTCCCTTTCTTGGGTTTATGGTCAATGTGGCTGGGGTTTACGTACCATCGCCTCGCTAAGATGTACTATTATGACGGGTTGTAAGTGTATATTCTGCTGATGGCAGATCTTTTAATGTTTATTATTTCATTGTAGCTCTTGATGCTCGGTGGCGGCTGGCTGTTGCTGGGATTCTGCATGGCCTCTCATGTCTTATGGTGAATTACGGCGTCAATCAATATGATGTAAGACACTAAATCCCTTTCAGTAGTCTAGAGTTTGATAATATCTTTGTTACGTGTCACGTCATGGATTCTCAATGTCATTTGGCTATGACATCACTAACTGTTCCGTCACTATATTCTGATGACGTCACGGTTGATGATGTCATAATCTATGACGTTCACAATCTGTCACTATATGCTGATGACGTCATAATCAATTACGTTCACAAGCTGTCACTACATTCTGATGACGTCATAATCAATTACGTGCTCAATCTGCCCTTATTCTGATGACGTCATTATCAATTATGGTTTCCGGTTTCGGTGTTGGTCATTTAGAGCCTAATTCAGCAACTTAGTTTATTGTTTGTCTTTAATTATATTATAATGTTAGACCTGTTGGGTATTTTTGGAGCTTTCATGACTGGCGGTGGCTGCAGCATAATGCAGTGGCGGCCCTGGTCGAGTTGGTTCCTGAAATGTTCAACAGCCTCTGCTTATATTTGATGGGCAGCCATGTTGTCTTATTTTTTACATTCTTTATTATTAATGTTTACATTCAGGGATGTTTTCAAAGTAACCTGTCTATTGGGACCCCTCTTGTTGGCACAAGTAGGCGGCCCTGATGGAAGGTTGATTGCAAACATTTCTGAATGGCTTCTTCTGATGCCGTGGGATTATGTGGTTTTCTGCTTTAGGTAGTCCATCTCTGTGTCCCTTATATGGTCATAAGGTCGTATAGGGGTTTATGGGGGTCCGGTCTGGTATCTAAAATTTATACTAGCGTCTACATATGCATGCCATAGGGGCATGCTTGGTCTCCTTTAGGCATAGGATTCAATATTGAACCTTGACATCACTTGAACTTGTATGTATTTATGTATTTATTTATGTATTTATTTGTTTATGGACATTTATTTGTACAGTCTACCGTCATTGTTGTCATGTCCTGTAAGAATAAAGCCGATTAAATTCACCATGGTATCCTGTCTCCTTCGGCCCCGGGGTTCATTACAGCCCGAGTGAAATAAAGAAAACTGAAACTTGTATCGGAGAGGGTAAAGCTGGGGTCGGGAGGGGGTGGGGTCGGTTCTCCTGCCACGAGAGGTTTTAAATGCCTAGATGCTCTCAGATATCATCTTTATTTCTGGTGGTAAATATGTATCCTCAGCTGGCTAGAAATCTATCTTATTTTTATCGATGGGTGGCTAGCTGTTAAATGAGTATTGTAAAAAGTACACTCCGAAAATCTCAGTGCTGGTAACTGCGACTACGGCCCTGCTAGAGTTGACACAGAATGCTGGCAATGGGTGTTACCGTGTATCGCTGCTTTTTTCACATGATACGCATTATACGAAAAAGCAAAAATTCTCGAGAGAGTATCATTGAGCATAATACTGTTTGCGCAATCCAAATAACAACTGCAATGTAATGCGCATGTTGACATGTTTCATTTTCTTTTTCGTAAGGAAAAATATGTGAAGAGCATTTGCCTGCTGCTTCTCCACATATTAACGTAGCATTTGCAATAATTACCCATTTGCCATAGTGCTAATACATACTTTGATTAACTGCTATTCCTGCCATTTCAATCTCGACGTTAGCTGGCAGAGTGCAGCGTTTCGTCGGGGTCCGTTGTTTCTCCAGTTCTCCCAGGACAGCTTGGACGATAGGCACCATCATGGCGGTGGTGGCAGTGTTACTTATCCACATTGATAGGAACCACGTGGGCAGCATGAAGCCCAACATTAGCCTACACAGATAGATGCGAGTTTGTCATGGTTCGCAAATAGTCAGTTACTAATAATTAAATAGTAATTTACTTAATTAAGAATACATTACAGAGAAGTGAGTGCCAGTGTGCTGCTTCTAAGACAGCAAAAAAGCTTGTACAATATTCTGGCGATTACATAAATAAACGAAGTACCGTCCTCTCCCACTAACCTAACCACAGGACTGACTGAACATTGCTTCATTATGTGGCCAACGCCAAATCTACATCGCAGTAAGGGACAGGCTAGTTCTAGTAGGAATTTACTGCTACTTTCAAAATTTATTAAAGCTAACCAGATTTGAACCGCAGCACCATCAGTGACCTCACCTTCAACGGACTCCTTTGACTTCGGAAACTCCACACAGAAATGTCACGGGACAATTAGGTCCACCAAATTCCAAGCTAACATCGGCCATACACATTTCGATGTGAATAACTCGTTAAAGGTTTCACATTTAACTTGTTTCCGCGTCGCCTTAAGAGGTAAGTCTTACCATTTCGCATCCACGCCGACAAACTGAAGAACTCTTAGGGCAATGCGATTATGTAGCTTCCAGCGTTCAACCGCAACTGCCACAAGCAAGCCTCCGATGAACAGCATTACAGTGTCCTGCAGTGATATAGCGGACCTAATATAAGTACTGGATTTGCAATCATTGATAAATTATTATGCTTATGAATGTACGTACGGGATACTTTGGCTAATGGCTTTTACACGGCACTGCGGTCTATAGATGCTGCAAATACGTAAATAGCATATGGTCATATGATACGTACACTGTATTTCAACCTGTTCAATTTTAATGATCTAATAGTACAAGTTCATTCGAATGTATGAGAAGTTCTGTTGAATAACTTGAAGCAAATTTGAATGTAATTTGACCCTGTCTGTGAGGCAGCAACAACTTCCAGTGAAATTGATTCTTGTATGGATACTTTGAAATTGAAATACTGTAATTGCATTGATTGAAGGGCTACTAATATGGGCGTGTATGTATAATGCATTCAATCCTGCACACAGCTTAATGTATAGACCCTTGCACCGGCCTGAATGAAGAAATCCAGTTTTAGCTATGCCCCGCCCATCGCTAGCTAAGCTCCACCTACGTTTTTTCCCGTTTTGGGATCAATCGATCCCTGCACTCTCTGAATCTCAATTTCCACAAAACTATACAGGTAAGCTGTTGAATATCTTGAAACTAATTGGCAGCAACAGCGCCGGGGCAAATTAGTTTCAAAGTAGTCAACATGTTTATGAAAGAGTACAACTTGTCGGAGTAGTAAGCGTTTGTAACGGACTATATCGTGTCATTCATGGCATAGTTGACTATGACGTAAGCCTACATGCGAAGTGGTCGATTATGATGCCATATGATTGACCGCGAAACTGGATTCCTCAATTGTGCTACCACAAGATGGTGGCTCTTTGTCATAGATAACCAAAGATTACAGGCATTAAGCGACAAGACACGCAGAGTTACACTTTTTAGAATGGATACAATTTTCGCATTTGTAAATCACGAATTTCCAGACCCAGACTTTGAAATCCGGGTCATAGCCAAAGATTGGAACCGCCAGCGCAATCTATAGTAACCACGATTATTGTGTTAAAACGTGAGACAAATCGGATCTGTAGTTCCAGAGATATTCATAGGTCTGCTCCAACACAACTGTGGACACACATACGCGCGCGCTCACAACAAGCATGCATGCACTCGTACACACGCACACACACGCATGCGCGCGCACGCACGCACACGCGCACCTGTGCACGCGAGCGCCCGCCCATACGCACGCACACAAGGACGCACACACCATATGGTCACAAAATCCATTTTAAAATGTAATTGTGCTAGGGACAACTTGGCATTAGTGAATATGTTTCTGGTGCTTCATAGGTCAGTTATGTCTTAAAAGGTACACAACCTTGAAATACTCTTTGCTCAAGACCTTCGCCTTAACCACGCCCATAGCCGGAAACAAAACCATGGGTAGCAGTGACGTCACCGGAAGCGGAAGTGCCTCTGTAACCCAGTACATGGCCATTATAAGAAGTCCATAAGCGCATTTTGCTTCCTGTTAAATAGATATTATTTATTTTTATAGAGGGATCCGAACTGCAGCTCAAGCGTATGGCGTCCTAGTCAAATACGTCACTAAGTAACTAGCGTTGCAAACATAATCACGTATTATTACTCCGTCATGGAACATAATCACGTATTATTACTCCGTTATGGAGCTCGAAAGTCGGTGAAATGTACGAAATGAATATCTTTGATGGATTTGCAACTTAATACACATTCTCTTGAATTGGTTTCAAAATATCGACCAGCTTAGCTGTATAGTTATATTGCAATTGGGACTGTTAGTTTAGGGTCAAATATATACAAATCGACACGAACCTGCGTACAAATGGGCAGCGCGTCGCTAGTAATGGATCCCTCTATTACAGGCAAACCTGCCTATAGCGGGCACTCTGTCATAAGGCGGTCACTAATTTAAAGACATGTGGTAATGCAACACATTTACTATCGTATCTGGCTTAGGGTGGGTGGGGTGGGGGCAATTGAGTGTGATGTAATCAGACGGTTATCGATCTAGTATGTGTGACGTCAGACTATTAATGCTTTAATTAATTTAGGGAACATGGATATGATGGGTTAATCCAGTATTACCATTTATTCCCGCGCCACTGTCCATGTACTCCATACCTATGATCATGAAATAAACGTCTGATCAGATAGTTCCCAATTTATATGCTAATTAGGCTCCTAGCCGCGACTGGTTACCACAGAGTATAGAATTGTACGATCTGTCCTATTTCACTATTTAACTCGGTGAACTATTGGTGAACTATTGATCGATCTAGTGTTTTTGAAGTCGATGTTTGTTCGATAGACCAGGCATCAATATTACTTGAAATTAACATGACACATTCATTGCACTTGATTGGCATTTTTATGATTGGAAAATAGTTCCTCTAGATTTTATTGTATTGGTCAATTTAATTTTATAATTATTAAGTTTTCTTGTATAATTATTATTCTTGAGTTTCTATTTTCAAGTGAGTTTTATCAAATTTAAATATGATAAAATTTCCATCATCTTTAGGCATTATATTAATGTCAGCGCATTTATACATCAAACCATGTACGCGTTCATCAATCACGTGATAGTGTTTTGGTGGGAAAGCGGCTCACACGTCATTTAAGAGCCGCTTATTTTCAAGAGTCAACGAACTCACCATGTAAAAATGTTAAACTAATAATGTGCCTGTGTCGTCTCGTCTTTGTATTCGTCTCAACGTGACCATCGTCATATCAGCCATCAGTCGATTTTATCTACCCATGACATCATCAACCTAATCACCGTCAGACCAAATCCCAAAGCAAGCGGAACCTGGTGCCTTGTTTGGGTGGGTAGGAGTCTAAATTCTATACCCGTGATGTCATCAATCTCGTCATCTTCACGACGCTTTCATACTTCTGAAATTCAGACTTTATTAGCGATTGCTGTCATCTTTTCGATTCTCCGCCCTCTTTCGGCCTCGATCTTCTCACACCCGGCGCCACGACAGATCGGATCTTCATCTGTTCGCCTTCATTCCGTGACCGGACTTCTGTATTCAGCATATTCAAGGTATCTAACTTTTAACTGTGATTTCTCAAAATTATTTACCATACACCCCGACCAACTCGCGTGGTGCAGAGACTGTCCAGATTTGTACTTATGCAACCAAATTTCAAACTATTCTATAAGTAAATTTTCATACTTATTTTTGAAATATTTCTATTTAAATTGATTGAATATTTGTTTCATTTTGTTGTTATTACGTGACTTGTCCAAGTTCAAATAACCAACAATCATTCAGTAACCATCATGTACATTTAGTTAGTTTCTAGTTCCAGGGCCTGAGTAACCAAACTACCAGGGTCATTCCGTATAAGATGGACCAATGCCCGTCAACTCATAGTCACGGATTTCCTTCAAACTTTCTCAGTGTGAGCATATGGATGTTTTAGTTGAGCATGACAATTTTTTAACTGATATGTGAAATACTTTTTGAAAAATGCCCTCTCAAAGACCCCTATGCTAAAATTGACAAAAGTTTCAAGTACAAATCCAATGTTTGAGACATCATATCTCATCCAATATACTGTTTACAATACTAGATCTTTTCAATCTAATGCTCTGGTCAGCATACTTGAGGAAAATAACAAGCAATATGTGTTGACTTGTTTTGGGTGTGTTTTAGGGGTCACCAAAAACGTTAAAAACAGCTAATTTTCCTGTTTCAACAAAATTTGGTGATACAGTAACATGTATATTATAGTTGCTGTAACTAAATGATTTCTACCCAGTTCACTAGAGCTAATATTAGCTTAGTAATATTTACTGACTAACAGCAAGGTTTGCTCATCAAAAAATTTTGGGGGCCCAATGCACCACCCCTGTTCACAAAAGAGGGCCAACTTCATCGCCTATTAAGTCAAAATAACCCCTTTCAATTTTTATTTTATTTTGGTGAATGGTAGATATATGGTCAATAGCTACATGGTTAAAACTTGCACTCTTACATCCTTTTGGAGCTATGGCATATTAAAAATGTGATATTTTTGTAAAACTTGTACGATATTCCATTTTTGGGGGTTAATAATTTTAAAATTATAGGGCCTAGAGGCATGAAACAAGCGATACAACCAGTTCTCCTTCGATCAATACTCACCATTCTGTTACTTCTGATATACAGCTGGCCTTGACAGCGGCTCTAGGATTATAGACTTAGAAAGCTTTACCGACTCCTGGGAACCGGGTACTCGGCTCCCCACTGCCGAGTACCCGTTTACCATAGAGCTTATTCTTGTTTGCATAGCAACAAGAGCAATACATGCTTTTTGCATTAAGGATTTTAGTGTTTTAAAATAATCTAAGTCTTTAATCAGTGATAGTTTGTGTGTTCTGAAAGGATTAACTAAGGACTATGGAGAATACCGCCCAAGACAACCAGGTTGTATTGTTCTTTATTATCCATAGTTAAAAGACTTAGGTCTCTAAATTTCGTTGTGTCGCATGTTCCAATTTCTGACCCCATAGAATCTGGGACGTGTGCTAGCAACGATATATGCCAGACGATCGCCTTCTTTAAACCCCAACAGGCGATCGGCAGATATGAAAATAGGTGTTTGCTACGGTATTTCTAACACGAATATCGGCTGACGTCGTTCTCCGTAGAATCCGAGCGGGTGACGTCACACCCGGTCGCTCGGATGTTTATGTGAAGAAAAATTTTTTTCATTAATTCGCGCATCTTATTCTGGGTGCTGCGTACTAAAAATGGTACCGGAAACTTTAGAATGATCAAGTTTACGTGCGATCACGATCGGTTTGCAATGATCGGTGGTTTCAAAATTCTTGAGTAGATGTGTGGTCTGCGGTTTTACCGTGTGAGACAGCAGTTTTGTTATACATTTTGTTGTTTTCTTCACATATCGTGCTGCGTTCGTTAGGAGTATAATTTATATTGATTAGTAAATATACCCTGAACGCTATGCGATATGATTCCTGGAGCCGTTACACATCCTGTAGGATCTATTATGGGTGTGTTGTGCCCGCCGCGTACTTGTCGTCATAATCAATGCGATCGTTGTTGTAACGTGGCGGGGTGGGGTGCGGGGAGGTTACGGTTAATTTATGAGTCAAAATATTTGAAAATTAATTGTCTGCCTTCCATCCGTGTCTCGTTCCGCTTGTTTATTGTAGGTTTGTGCTTATTTTATAGGCCAAGCCAGCCCCGCCATCATGTGACGACTGCCATAAGTTTGTCCTTGTAATGTTCAAGGACCATGTCTGTTTTAGGTGTGCCCTGTGTAATATAGATCATAGGTGTAATGTTTGTGCAGTGTGGTCCGTCGAAACGATGGTTAAGTTCCTTGCCCAGAAGGACTTGGCTGGGTCTGACGCGGGGTCAGGCGGTCCGAGAGGAAATCGTGGAGCGCCCGGTTCGGCCGGTGGGGGTGCTCCACGTCCCCAGCTGGAGGTGGCGGAGATGGCACCGCCGGCGTGGTTTGGTCCGGCTATGCAGGGTTTTCTGCATAGCGTTCTGCCCACGCTGGTGTCGTCCCTGCTACCAAAGGTTGGGGCACAGTTTCTCCCCATGCCTGGTACGGATCCTGTCCTCGGACAGGATTCTGGACTGGTTACCGAGGGGGCCGTCACGTACGGCCCCCTGGCGGTCCCGTCTGGCTTCGGCCAGACGGGTTCTGTCTCTCTGCGGCCACCTCCGGGTGGTTCAGTAGCGGTGGCCGGTCCGTCAGGTGTGGGAGCCGTCCGCCAGGACGGCTCCACGGTTGAATCGTCTAGTGACGGCTCTTCAGAGTCTGAAGACGATGAGGCCGAGGAGGAGAGGTTGCTGCGGCCCGTGAAGCCGCAGGTGGAGAATATGGAGGTTGATTCCGTCCTGGACGGAACCGGCCTCCATTTGTCTGGTTTGGCGCAAGCCAGGTCAGCGGCTCCACCTGCGGCTGAGGCCAATCCGTTACCGTGCACTGGTTCCGCGCGGCTTGGTTTGTCACCAGCCGTCAGGGGAACGGGTGTGCCGGGCCAGGCGTGGTACTCACTTATCTCGCCTGGTCCGGCAGCCGGACATGGGGTGCCGTTGGCGCCCGTGTCCGGCTATGGTTCCGCGACGGTTACGGGTCCGTGCGGTTTTCCGTGCGGACCTACCCCATGGACCGGAGTGTTTCATGGGGTGGCGGCGGAACCGTGTGGTAGCGGAGTGCCTGGCGTGTCAGCCGTGGCTCCTTGCCGGGAGGCCGTGGCTGGCAGACCCGTGAGCACGTCAACGGGTGACGTGTTTGCGGGGGTATCTTCTTCGGAGGTAGATTGGTCTGATGCTCTGGCGTGGCTAGCCAGAGTGGACCCGTCTGTGGTTTCGGCCACGGCCGATGAAGATGCGCCCCGTCCGTCGGTTACGTCGATTAGGACGGGGATTTTGCCCGCGGCCCGGATCCAGTCAGTGGGACTGGATCCACGGTTCATTGATTTGTTGGATGCTATTTATAGTAAACAACTAATGACCAAGGGTCAGCTCCCTGCGGCCTCCAGGGAGGTGCGGGCAAGATGTCATATTCCGTGGGGTGAATACGACAGGTATGGTGTAGTCCCGTCGGTCACGGAGGATGACCGATGGGTACTGGGCGTCCAGAGTGCCGGGTCGGGTGGTCCCGGTCCGGCACTAGTGGATAAGTCCCAGGTACACCAGGAAGAAGTCCTGGCCCTATGCGATGAGGGTGTGAGGGCAGCGATGAGCGCTGTCAATCACTCTTATCGTCTACTTCAGTCGGTGTGGGCTGAAGCGGGGGCAGGCCACCCTGTGCCACCTGTGGCGCTATCGTGTGTTAATGACGGCTTGGTGCTGTCAATGGATGCATTGGCAAGGGTGCAAGCGCGAGTGACGAAGTCCAGGAGGCAAATGGTCATTGACCATATGCGTCCGGCTACGGCAGTTAGGGAACGTCTTCTTGGGACGCCTCTGACAGGGCCTAGCATCTTTGGTGGCCAAGCGCGGGCCATCTTAGAGGACACCGCCAGTATTGCGCAGAATCGGTTAGCGGTAAATCTACAGCTAAAGCTAGTGCGGCAAGCGCACGCACTAGGGGCTGTGGGCAAACCGCTAACGGGACAGCCTTCAAAGAAACAGAAAAAGCATAAGAGCAAGGCGAAAGCCAGGCCTATTGCGACGTCTGTTTCGGCTGGGTTCTCGGAGCCCCCGCTGGCGAAGAAACCCAGGAAGGTTGTAGAGGCGCCTACCCTCCCCAATGTTGCTCCTGACCGCCCTAGAGGTGGGAAGGGCAAGGGTAAGGGTAAGGCCTCAAAGGGCGGACAGAAGGGGCCGAAGCGTACCTGAGGGTACGCAAGCTCCCTTCATATCCGCCTGGACCGCACCTGTGCGACAGGAACAGCGGTGCCAGTTATACCCGTCGTGCCTAGAATGAAATGGTTCTCACTCTCTCTCGTTAAGAAAGGGGTGGGTGGGTGGGGGCGGACTGCGAGCCGGACAACCCCGTTAGACGTCGAGGCATCTATGGTGGGTGGAAGGCTCATGCGTTTCGTCGAGGCTTGGCGAGGTGTGACGTCAGACAGGCTGGTCCTGGGATGGTTATCCCAGGGTTACATGCCGGAGTGGTGGGACTTTCCGCCACAAAATCTGTCTTTGGCACCTGTCTGGACACCCGTACCAAGGGAGCCAGACAAGTTAGAAGCCGTTCAAAAGGAAGTGTCGGGTTTGCTTCTGAAGGGAGCAATAAAACCGGAACACTCCAGGCTTCTATTCAAACATGTTCCTTGTCCCCAAGAGCACAGGGGGATGGAGACCCATACTCAATCTCAGGCCATTAAATGGGTTTATCCATACGCCTCGGTTCCAGATGGAAACGCTGAGGTCGGTAATGGCGGGATTGAGGAAAGGAATGTGGTGTGTATCGATCGATCTGAAAGATGCATATTTCCACATTCCGATGAATCGGAGTTGGCACAGGTTTCTGAGATTTGCGTTTCAGAATCAAGTATGGGAGTTTACAGTTCTCCCGTTTGGCCTGTCGACAGCTCCGAGGGTTTTCACAAGAGTGGTCCTTGCGGTGACAGCGTTTCTCAGAAAAGAGAACGTGCCGATACACACCTACATAGACGACTGGCTGCTCAAGGCAGACTCGGCAGCCAGGTTGAACGTGGATACTGCTCTGACTCTGAAGTTACTTTCAGATCTAGGCTGGATAGTCAACGAGGAGAAATCCGAGTTGACGCCCACTCAACATTTCGTTTATTTGGGGATGCGATTCGACCTCGAGGAGGGCAGGGTTTACCCATCAGAGCCCAGAGTGGTGTCTCTGGTAGCCATCCTCAGGAGTTTTCGAGTGGGAAACCACATTCATGCGAGGCGGTTCCTTCAGATGCTGGGCATGATGGTCTCCATGGAGCAGGTTATCCCGTACGCTGCTCTAATGCGAAGACCTATCCAGTTGTATCTGATGTCTCTGTGGAAACAGAGAACAGAACCCCTGTCAAAACTGGTGCCAGTTTTGGAGCCGATAATATCGCATCTTCTATGGTGGAAACAGCGTCAGAATCTCCTAATAGGGGTTTCGCTGCACCTACCCCACCCCCAGCTGTCCGTTTACACGGATGCATCGCTGGAGGGGTGGGGTGCCTGCCTGGGAGAACACCAGGTCTCGGGCACATGGACTCTCCCGGAGAGTCAGCTGCATATCAATCTGTTGGAAATGATGGCAGTGGAACTGGCGTTGGAAGAGTTCCTTCCGATGATCAGGGGCAAGGTGATATTGATACGGTCGGACAATTCGACAGTAGTATCATATATAAATCGCCAAGGCGGGACCAGGTCGCCCACCCTGTGCATCAGGGTGTGGCACTTGATTCAATGGTGCAGGAATTACTCGGTTGTTTTGAAAGCAGCTCATATTCCTGGCCGATTGAACATTCTGGCGGATGCTTTGTCTCGCAGACAGAGAATCTTGCCAACAGAATGGTCCCTCAACCCTCCAGTTCTACGACGGATCTTCGAGCATTGGGGCAAACCCAACGTGGACTTGTTCGCCACAAAGGAAAATGCTCAAATCATGACATATGTCTCGCCGATTCCAGATCCAAATGCCGTCGATACAGACGCTCTGGCGATAAGCTGGAGAGGGATGCACGCGTACGCGTACCCACCCACCATTCTTCTACCGAAGGTATTGGTGAAGGTCAGGGAGGAGCCGTGTCTGGTCCTGCTAATAGCGCCGTATTGGCCGAGCAGGGCGTGGTTCACGGATCTTCTGGATCTGCTGGTGGAAAATCCTGTGCAGTTGCCCGAGATTCCGAACATAATCTCCCAGGCCAAGGGACGCTTCCTACACGAGCGTCCCGAAATGTTCAAATTGACTGCGTGGATGTTGTCAAACAACGTTCCACGTCGGAAGGCTTTTCTCGACAGGCTGCTGATTTCATCGCGGCTGCGAGAAGGAGGTCAACCTTCAAGTCATATAACAACAAGGTTAACAGATTTGCAGACTGGTGTGAAGAAAAGGGTATTGATACCTTTCAATCCACTATTCAGCAAATAGCAGACTTTCTCTGTGAGCTGTTCTTTACAGGACTAGCTCCCGTCACAATTGCTGGATACAAGTCAGCTTTGGCATCAGTTATCCCTTGTCTAGCCAACAGGGATAGTCCAGAGGTGGCCCAGTTAAACGTGATGTTGAAGGGAATGAGCAATCTCCGCCCGAGACAACCGGTAGTCATTCCAGCCTGGAGGCGGTCTTTCTATTGGCAGCTTCCTCAGCTAGAAGGCGCAGTGAGATCCATGCGCTTTCGGCAGAGAGGAACCGATTTATTGTTTCTGGAGAAGGTCTGCGTCTTCTGCCAAGAGCAGAATTTATGTCAAAGAACCAATCTTTGAGATATCCCGGCAAACCGATCATTATACCGAAGTTAACCAGGTTTGATCGTGATGCCAGTGTCTGGTGCCCGGTCCGTGCTTTGACTAAGTACAAGAAACGGACTGACTCGTTACGGTCGAACGATAGACATCTGTGGATCTGCCATAAAAAGCCTTATGGCGCCGCATCCATGGATACTATCTCTCGTTGGGTGGTCGAATGCATTCAGACTACTCACGAGATGGCGACTGGGCACCAGGTGCAGGGCGTAAGGGCACACGATGTTAGAGGAATAGCCGCCTCGACCGCCCTTTACAATGGTGTTCCATTAGAGGACATCATGGCCATTGCACAATGGCACTGTGAGTCCTCATTTACGGATTACTATATGAGGGATGTGTCAGACTCAGCCAATCCACTCGCTTTAGCTGTTTTGAAACGATAGTTAGTGACCACACTGCTTTTCCCCTTTTTTCACTTTGGTAAGAAAAGAACCTAAAGCAGGCATGGTCAAGCGAGAGGATGTCAACCAGATTGTGTCACTGATGGCCGAACCGGTGAATGGTTGTAGGCGGTACGTCTGAAGTCCTGTTATCATAAGGTAATTCAATAAGTGAGAGTTTTTTGTATTATGTATATGTATCATGTTCATTCATCTTATATATTCATGCTCATTCCCAGGCTAATACAAGCAATATGCAGGGAGTAGTTAACCCTCTTGGCATATTGGTGTTTTCAGGCGAGATACATGTTCGTTAGTTCTCTCCATTTTCTTAGGAGGAAAAAGGGGGGGGGGCTGTGACGCGAATGTGATTCGGTTCCGTGAACTTGACGGTCCTTTTAGGTCTCCGTTAGTCAAGTTTGAAGTCTAAAATCTTTCTCCAAGGGGCAAAATTAGCATGTATGGCTTGCCCCTTCCCACCAGGTTACTGATCAAATCTGGTGTATATCAGAAGTAACAGAATGGTGAGTATTGATCGAAGGAGAATGCAGGAAATGTCAATTTCCCTTTCTCCGAGATCTAACAATACTCACCATTCTGTTACGGACCCAGCCTCCCAGCCCCACGGAGGCAAGCCATAGTTTTCTCTTGTTTGGTGGCTATGCAAACAATATGAGCTCTATGGTAAACGGGTACTCGACAGTGGGGAGCCGAGTACCCGGTTCCCAGGAGTCGGTAAAGCTTTCTAAGTCTATAATCCTAGAGCCGCTGTCAAGGCCAGCTGTATATCAGAAGTAACAGAATGGTGAGTATTGTTAGATCTCGGAGAAAGGGAAATTGACATTTCCTGCATTCTCCTGCTATATTAGAAGAACCAATCAGCATTCCCTGGTTATATAATACATAAACATCGATTTTCTAGACCCAAAGACCTGACTCTGTTAAAATTTGACATTTTTCGCGACAATCTAATTTGTTTTAAAAAGTTTAAAATATCTCCACTTTAGCATTTTAGATACTTTTTCATCATAGGTGGACATTGAATGGTATATTATGGTCATATTAGTACAGCTACATGGACTTCTATGGCCATTTATAGACAATTTTGACACACTGCGACCAGGCCAATATGTGTAATCTCTCATACTAAAGTATGCCTAAATGTCACCCATTTCATGGAATTATTTAATAAACTGAGACAGGCATTGGTTAATACACATGATATAATATAAAAGTGTTAAGAGATAGTACATAATACTACATACCTCAGCAATAATTGATGATACGGTACATGATCCAGCATATACCGCTCCTCCAAATTATTTAAATATTCCATTTATAAAGTCGATATCAGTTTGTGGAAAAGTGTACTGCCGGCCAGTTGCTGTCAATGGTGTTGACACCTTACTTAGAATGTCACAAAAAGGAACCCAGCACTGGTCTATGCGCCTTGGCCAACTAAAGGATCGAGCTGGTCCATGCGGCTTCATAAACGAAATGAGACAGTCCTCATTTTCTAGACTAATTTCTAACACTATGCCAAACCACCAATTTTTGTCATACAATGCACCAACATAGTCACTCAAAGTCAGTTCCATAGGGATATTTAAATTCTGAATCTCTGATGACATACCAGGTTGTGTGTTAGAAAATGACCGAGTGTATGAAACATCATCAGTTGAAATTCGCTTTACTGTGATAGAGTTAGTGTCATTTGGAACAAACGAATGGAATGACATGGTTCCTTGCACTGTTTTGGCAAGGAGATACCGCTCTTCCAACATTGTATGATGGCTCTGGATCTCATCTTTACTAACTAAGAAGAACTTGATCTTGCTTATGTTCTGTTGGCTGAATTCATACAATTCACTAGCATTTCGTATAAGCGCTGTTTGCAGACTAGCCCTTGTGGCTAAGCGCTTCACTGTGCCACCGATACCGTTGCAAACACCTTTACCATGGCTGGTAGCAAAGAAATGCCATTCTGCCTTAATATCAAAATCTGAATAATGATGGCAGACATTAATAAAGTTTTTGAAGTTCTTGTATTGTCCTGCACACCCATCACTAAAGTATTTAATTATATGAATATTGGGATACTTTTCCTTCAAATATCTTGTAAAAATCTCCTGAAAACAGTACACAGTATTTGTTTCGTGTTTCAGACACTCAGAGATGAAGCATACATTTTCTTCATTCAACTTTCCATAAGCCTTAACATAAAATGCCAAAGGATGTATCGTGACTTGAGAATTGTTCCAATAAAATCCCTGTACACAATCTTGCACAATAATGCTGTAATTTTCAGCAACGTCGAGAACAACAATGGCAGTAGTGTCATCTAAATCATGTTTGCACGCTTTCAAGAATTCACTTTGAGATTTCGCTATGAAGGAATGTGGTGTTAATTCTTGGATCCGTTGACAAAATATAGAAATAAAATCTTCAACTGATACTTCTCGGCGCATGATTTCAATGCTGTCTGTGGATACCCATTCATTGAATTTAATGATGTCATCCTCATCCTCATCCTCATCCATGTGCTCGTAAAGGTCTTGCTCTAAGTAAGTTTTGAGAAATGCAGTTCCTGGACACTTTTCACATCGTTGCAGCATGCAATTTCTAGAACTACTGTCACATACAGATTTGTCAATTAGGTTATGATAGTCTTCAGAGATAACATCCACCATAAACTTTACATTTTGGTGTTTTTCGCATACACAAACATTGTGGCTGCCGCTAGAAGAAACAGTTACACACCATTTGGGTCTTAACTCCAGTCCAGTTTCTGTTTTGAAATTAGCATGTACTTCCTTCAAATTTGTCAGGATTAGCCGTTTTTGCTTATGTTCTTTGGTACCACAAATTCTTATAGTAACAAAATCATTTTTCCCGGGTAATAGTCTAGATACAGTATCATCTTGGTAGTAGTTAATAACACTATCTAGTGTATGCTGATCAAGCTTATTTCTTTTAAAGGTTTCACGATCAGCGAGTATTCCATCATTCTGCGCAAGTTGTCTGGCTTGTTTCACCATATAACGTGTAACACCACATGCCTGAAAAACCTGAACAGTTTTATCTATCGACCATAATTTAGGTGTAATAGTCAATACTTGTATCGTTTGATTTCGTGATGACACAGACAGTTTTTCATTCATGTTCGATACCAAGTAGTCCACATCTAACTTAGAATCACATGTACATTCAGTTTGTGAAGTGTGAACAACTAATTTATTAGGTGGAAAACCTAGGTGGGATGCCACGTGACTTGTTGTTGCTTCTGCCATTTGTTTGATTTTTCGTTTACCATATGATACTTTCCTTTCTGAATGGACACTCTTTAGGGGAGAAACTCCAACTGCTGAGAAACTAGAGTTGAGGCATTCAGCATTACTGTACAAAGTATCTGCTATGGCCATTGATTCCGGTTCACTGTCACTACAATCTGTCAGGTTATTAATTTTCTGCAAACAATGATGGCAAATCTTTTGGCCAGGTTGTTTTCTCTCTCTAGTTTTCGACTGTATTAATGCCACAATTTCTTGATCTATATTAACTAATCCCTTTTAATAAGCTTTTTGTGAACTTTTAGGGGATCACAACATGAAGTGTTCTGCTTCATCATCGGAAATATATGCAGATAGTGTTTCTTGTGGCAACAGCACACTGTTTCTAAACTATCCTCACTCTGGCCGCTTCTCATCGCAACAAGTGTTTTATCTGTAGCCGTCAATTGTACAACATCATTTACAGAGCATTTATCCGTAAACTTATGACATTTATCATTAGTGAGACGTCCAACTGAACAAAATGTCTCTGGTAATTCAGCCATTGTGCAACGTGTCCTGGTCAAAGTTTACACTTTTCAATTTAAAAGGCCTAATTTATCATTAAAATGTATAGTGAATTATTAAATTTCTAAAGTAAATATCTAAACATTTGTGTATCAGCAACAATGTCAATGTTTCAAAGCAGTAATTATTAAACACTCACTGGTCATGCTGCCTAATCTTGATCACTTAAAATGCTTGACTGAACTCTTGTTGATAGCAATACTTGCATGCAGATCTCTGAGAAAAACTGAGACCATGTGACTAATCAATATCACCTCACTACCTATGTCAATTACAGCAATTGACCTAATTATATACAAAGCTCTGAAGGTTGAGTTATTTTCTCTAGATATGACATCTCTCAGTCTTTATTAACACTGGATAACTCAAGACTGAGTGATGAGCTGTTGCAGCTCGACCAGCTTACAGGACAAACTCTGTACCTGGTGTATATTTTGAAAATGATTTGACTGAAAATTATTGATGGCTAAGTCAGCAACAACTTATAGTCAAATTGTTTTTTAAATATTCTCCAGGCAATATGTTATTCCCATTGAAAATGTTGTTGAATAATGACTTGTAGTTTACCCACAAAAATGTCAAATTTTAACAAAGTAAGGTTTTGACATCTCTAAAATCCATGTTTATCTATTTTGTAAAAGGGAAATGCTGGTTGTTTCTTTTAATAAGGCAGGGAAACGCGCTACATCTCTTGTTTCATACTTCTAGAGTGTATACTTCTAAAATTATTAACCCCCCAAAATCGAATATCATACAAGTTTTTGAAAAAATATCAGATTTTGTATTTGCCATAGCTCTAAAAGGAAACAAATGTAAGAGTGAACCTTTTGGCCCTGTAACCATTGACCATATATATAACATTCACCAAAATATTAAAAAAATTGAAATGGGTTATTTTGAAAAAAGATGTTATGAAGTCACCCCATTTTGGCGAACTGGGGTGGGGGTATGGCTCCCACAAAAATTTTGCGGAGCATATCTTGCCATTAGGTAATAAATATCACTAAAGTAGCAGTAGCTCTAGTTAACAGGATAGAAATCATTTGTGTAAACCAAATACAAATACATTTTACGGCATCACCAAATTTGGATTAAAATATGAAAAATCACATTTTTTGGCATTTTTGACGACCCCTAATACATGCCTAAAACAGGTCAGCACAAAATGCTTGTGATTTTCTCGAACTATGGTGACCAGACTGTTAAAATAAAAAGACCTAGTATTGTGAGCACTGTAGTCGGTGAGATATGAAGCCTCAAACATAGAAATTTTGTTACAAATTTTTGTCAATTTTAGGCAGGGGGTATTGGATAGGCCAGTTTTCAAAAAGTATTTGACCTTTCACTATAATACTTGGAATTTCCTGTTAATACATACATATGCTTACTCTGACAAAGTTTGAAGGAAATCTGAAACTATGACTTGACGGATTTCAAAAATTTTGGTCCTTATATGGAATGACCCACCAATTCATAACGTAAGTTTAAGATTGGTTGAGTGGTTCATCAGTCTTTTGAATTACCCGGTATAAATTTCGTTATTATTATCCTACCGACTAGTGGTCAACTCAAAATGCCATTGAATTCGTAATGCATAATCCTTGAATTAAAATATGCATTCAAATTGGCTATAAGTTTACTATGCTATTTGGTGATTGCCTCTTTAATAAATTAACCTTTATGAAATTTAATGGCTGATTGATTAAAATTTCAATCATCAGATTTCCAAAAATAATTTTCTTTCCGCATATTTATGTATTAATTTGCTCAGATACTATATCTGTGATTCTAACGCGTCACTGACGCTTTAAAAATATAATAAATACAGCGTTAGTTCACTACTCCTTTCATACTATATCAATATCAATTCATCTACTCCATTTTCTATGTAATGAATGAATGATTAAATTTTTTTCTGGTTTCATAGTTTCATTTACAGAATTTTCTCTACCGCATGCAGATCAACCATCAAACAGTATCATTCCCAGATAGACTGATTTTCTGGTTCTGGTAAGGAAGTTTAAACAACTCTTGTCTTTTGAAAGAGAGATTGGAACAGTTTACCCTTAACTGCTAGAATTTGAATCGGTGCATATCATTTTCCCATTACGACTTCAACGTCATTAGATAGATCAACGATATTATTGTGGTCGGTTAATGAGGAGCTCTGGTGGTGACTGAGCAACGTGCAACTTTGGCCAAGTCAGACATATCTGAATTTTGATCATAACTTGATCACTTGTATATTGATACTCTTGATCAAGTTTGGCCAAAAGCAGAGACATGTGAGCTTTAAGTTCAATCCAGAGAGACCACATCCATAGTTTGCCATTATCCAATCCCAATAATCTAATTTGAGTTGCAGCCATACCCATACACTATCACTCCTATTTCAACTTCTTTCATTAAATCCAGAATCCTTTACATGGATTCGAAATCCTTTCTATGTCATATAGATCTGGTGTCCTGATACCATAAAATCTACTGCGGTAATATTCCTGTAATTCTTGATACATTGATAATAAATATTCGAGCCATTTAATATACAACACTGGACGATTTCCTGGTAACTTGAAACTTCTAATCTGATTATCAACAAATTTGGTACTTATCATTGACTGGCTTTTGAGGGCAGAGGTCAAATTAACACCTGGGTTGACCTGCTCGGCCAAACATCATAGACTGTTGAGCTTTATAACCCCTAGATTTGCTTCCACAGCATAACCATACTTTCTAGGTCATGACCTTGAAATAACTTTTGGGTTAAATTTGACATATTTGACCTAGATAACTCGACATTCCTATGATATGGGGGTCATTCGTCAAACCAATTAATAGTTGTTTATAAATTAGCCTTGTATATAAGCTAATTTATGAGCTTATATATCATTGGGTCACAAATGTCGTTTAAAACTCGTGCATTTTGAAGCCAGACGATTTAAAGCAAAATTTACAAAATTTTGCTTGTTTTTGTATTATTAGACAAAAGGACATTTTATAGGACTTACTAATTCCGTAAACTGTTTTCATTTCAGCAAACAAATCATTATTTTAATAAGTGCTTTTATTTTTGCAACCCCTCCCCACACCTACGCCAATTTTAAATAAAGATATATTTAATCGGCGTGGAGATTATAGTGTTGTCGTTCAGTATTTGCAAAGCACTTATTAGAATCAGAAAAAATTTCGACTGAGTTTTGACAGATACCTGTCAATTTCATCTATCCATTGCGCAATACGGTCATCTGCGTTGCTTACTACGGCGTAGTACATTCATTCGTTAAATTGACCAAATAAGCCGCTCGTGACCGACCTAAATACGCAAGCGTTATTTATTGTCTCGTTTGAGGCGTGTTCCAATAAGCGCTTGGTTGACCATTGTAATTCAGCTGCCTGAATTTGATATTTTAAATCTGATTGGATTAATCTTTTTGAGTTGATATGGTATTTAATCTGATTATTTTTGTTGGCTCGGCTCGATTTTTGAACGACAGCGAGTCAATTTCCACCCAAGGCTAAATATAGGTACGCTAACCATTTGAAACCCAAAAGCCAAATAAACCTAATATCGTGTGTATTTATTAATATTAAAATGGTTGTTTTACATTTAGTTTGGGAAAATTAATTGCTATTAATAAGCAATAATATTACTTCCCGAATTAATTTATAGACAACCAGTTATCATAAGTAAATTATTCGCTATTTTGGCACTTGGCTTTCAAAGCGTAATATATAGCTCCGTCGGCTAGCGGTGTGATTTATATAGTATCCTCCATTTCTATAGCTATCAATAAAATGCACTTTTAGATCAGCTGACGTACCGCAAAAACCCCAAAAAAAGATTTAAAGTTTTCTGGTACCAATTCATTGAGAAAATTTTGAACCAAATTTAACAATTCTCCTTCGATCAATGCTCACCATTCTGTTACTTCTGATATACAGCTGGCCCTGACAGCTGGCTCTAGGACTATAGACTTAGAAAGCTTTACCGACTCCTTGGAACCTGGTACTCGGCTCCCAACTGCCGAGTACCCGTTTACCATAGAGCTCATTCTTGTTTGCATAGCAACAAGAGGAATACATGCTTTTGCAGTTGGAAAGATCTTGAGAAATTAAATCTAAGTCTTTTTGTCTGTGGTTATTGTGATAGCTAGTGCGTTTCTACAAGGATATTTGGATTAATATGGATACCGCCGAGGATAACCAGGTTGTATATTTCCTTATTATTCCATAGTTAAACGACTTAGGTCTCTAAAATTTCGTCTGTGTCGCATGTTCCAATTTCTAACCCCTAAGAAGATGGGACGTGTGTTAACAACGAAATATGCCGGATGATCGCCTTCTTTAAACCCCAACAGGCGATCGGCAGATATGAAAATAGGTGTTTGCTACGGTATTTTTAACACGAATATCGGCTGACGTCGTTCTCCGTAAGATCCGAGCGGGTGACGTCACACCCGTGTTGCTCGGATGTTTATGTGAAGAAAGTTTTTCATTAATTCGCGCATCTTATTCTAGGTGCTGCGTACTAAAATGGTACCAGAAAACTTTGGAATTTTCAAGTTTTGCGTGTTATCACGATCTGTTTGCAATGATCGGTGGTTTCAAAATTCTTGATTAAGATGTGTGGTCTGCGGTATTACCGTGTGCTACAGCAGTTTGTTACATTTTGTTGTTTCTTCACATATCGTTTTGGCTTTCGTTAGGAGTATAATTTATATTTATTGGTAAATATACCCCGAATGCTATGCGATATGATTCCTGGTTCCGTGATACATCCTTGAGGATCAGTTTATGGGTGTATTAATGCCCGCTTCGTTCTTGTCGTCATAATCAATGCGATCTTTGCTGTAACGTTGCGGGGTGGGGTGCGGGAGGGTTACAGTTAATTTATGGTCAATATATTTGAAAATTAATTGTCGGCCTTCCATCTTTGTCTCGTTCCGCCTGCTTATTGTAGGTTTGTGCTTATTTATAGGCCAAGCCAGCCCCGCCATCATGTGACGAGTGCCACAAGTTCGTCCGGGTCATGTTTAAGGACCATGTGCTTTCGGTGTACGTTATGTAACCTTGACAATAGGTGTAATATATGTGCAGTGTGGTCCGTTGATATGGTGATGAAGTTCCTTGCCCAGAAGGACTTGGCTGGGTCTGACACGGGGTCAGGCGGACCGAAATTAAATCGTGGCGCGTCCGTTTCGGCCCTTGGGGGCGCTCCACGTCTTCAGCTGAAGGTGGCGGAGATGGCACCGCCGGCGTGGTTTGGTCCGGCTATGCAGGGCTTTCTGCATAGCGTTCTGCCCACGCTGGTGTAGTCCCTGCTGCCGAAAGTTGTTGGGCAGTCTCTCCCCATGCTTGGTTCGGACCCTGTCCTTGGACGGGGTTCTGGACTGGTCACCGAGGGAGCCATCTCGTACGCCCCCCTGGCAGTGCCATCGGGCTCCGGCCTGACGGGTTCTGTCTCTCTGCGGCCACCTCCGGGTGGTCCAGTAGCGGTGGCCGGTCAGTCAGGCATGGGAGCCGTCCGCCAGGGTTTCCTCGTCTAGTGACGACTCTTCGGGGTCTGAAGAGGAGGAGGCCGAGGAGGAGAGGTTGCTGCGGCCAGTGATGCCACGGGTGGAGAATATGGAGGTCGATTCCGTCCTGGACGGAACCGTCCTCCATCTGTCTGGCTTGGCGCAAGCCAGGGCAGCGGCTCCGCCTGTGGTTGAGGCCAATCTGGTACCGGGCACCAGTCCCGTGATGGTTGGTTTGACGCCAACCATCACGGTAACGGGTGTGCCGGGCCAGGCGTGGTACTCACCTACCTCGCCTGGTCCGGCGGTCAGACATGGGGTGCCGTTGGCGCCCGTGGCTGGCCACGGTTCCGTGTCTGCTATGGGTCCGCATGGCTTTCTGTGCGGGCCTACTCCATGGACTGTGTGTGTTCCATGGGGTGGCGGCGGAACCGTATGGTACCGGAGTTCCTGGCATGTCAGCCGCGGCTCCTAGCCGGGAGGCCATGGCTGGTTGGTCTGTGAACATGTCAATGGGTGACGTGTTGACGGGTGTGTCCTCCTCGGAAATAGACTGGTCTGGGGCTCTGGCTTGGCTAGCCAGGGTAGACCCGTCTGTGGTTTCGACCACGGCCGAGGAGGATGCGCCCCAGCCATCGGTGGCATCGATTAGGATGGGGATCTTGCCCGCAGCTCGGATCCAGTCCGTTGGACTGGATCCACGGTTTATTGAGTTGCTAGACGCTATTTATAGTAAGCAACTCATGACCAAGGGCCAGCTCCCTGCGGCCTCCAGGGAGGTGCGAGCTAGATGTCGTATTCCACGGGGGGAATAAGACAGGTATGTTGTTGTACCGTCGGTTACCGAGGATGACCGATGGGTTCTGGGTGTCCAGAGTGCTGGAGCGGGTGGCCCCACTCCGGCACTGGTGGACAAATCCCAGCGACACCACGAGGAAGTCCTGTCCCTTTGCGATGAGGGTGTGAGGGCAGCCATGAGTGCTGTCAACCATTCTTATCGCCTTCTTCAGTCGGTGTGGGCTGAAGCGGGGGCAGGCCACCCTGTGCCACCTGTGACGCTTTCGTGCGTCAATGACAGCCTGGTGCTGTCTATGGACGCACTGGCAAGGGTGCAGGCGCGTGTTACGAAGTCCAGGATGCAAATGGTTCTTGACCATATGCGCCCAGCTACAGCCGTCAGAGAGCGTCTTCTTGGGACGCCCCTGACAGGTCCTAGCATCTTCGGTGGCCAGGCGCGGGCCATCTTAGAGGACACAGCTAGCATTGCGCAGAATCGGTTGGCGGTGAACCTACAGCTAGAGCTGGTGCGGCAAGCACATGCACTACAGGCTGTAGGGAAGCCACTGACCGTGCAATCTTCCAAGAAGCAGAAGAAGCATAAATGCAGGGCGAAATCTAAGTCTAGTGGGGCTGCTGTTTCGTCTGACCTTTCTCAGCCGCCACCGGCGAAGAAAGCCAAGAAGGTTGTGGCGGCCCCTACCCTCCCCAATGTTGCTCCTGATCGCCCTAGAGGCGGGAAAGGCAAGGGGAAGGGGATGGGTAAGTCCTCAAAGGGTGGAAAGAAAGGAGCGGATCATACCTGAGGGTACGAGAGCTCCCTTCGTATCCGCCTGGACCGCACCTGTGCGACAGGAACAGCGGTGCCAGTTAGACCCGCCAAGCCAAGACCGAATTGGTTCTCTCTCTCTCTCGTTAAGAGAGGGGGGAGCGGACCACGAGCCGGACAACCCCGTTAGGCATCGAGGCATCTATAGTGGGTGGAAGGCTCATGCGTTTCGTCGAGGCTTGGCGAGGTGTGACGTCAGACAGTCTGGTCCTGGGATGGTTATCCCAGGGATACATGCCGGAGTGGTGGGATTTTCCACCACAAAATCTGTCTTTGACACCTGTCTGGACACCCGTACCAAGGGAACCAGACACGTTAGAAGCCATTCAAAACGAAGTGTCAGGTTTGCTTCTGAAGGGAGCAATAAAAGCAGCAAACCAGAACACTCCAGGCTTCTATTCAAATATGTTCCTTGTTCCCAAGAGCACAGGGGAATGGAGACCCATACTCAATCTCAGGCCATTAAATTGGTTTATCCATATGCCTCAGTTCCAGATGGAAACTCAGAGGTCGGTAATGGTAGGATTGAGGAAGGGAATGTGGTGCGTGTTGATCGATCTGAAAGATGGATATTTCCACATTCCAATGAACAGGAGTTGTCACAGGTTTCTGAGATTTGTGTTTCAGAATCAAGTATGGGAGTTTATTGTCCTCCCATTTGGCCTGTCGACAGCTCCAAGGGTTTTCACAAGAGTGGTCCTTGCGGTGACAGCGTTTCTCAGAAAAGAGAACGTGGCGCTACACACCTACATAGACGATTGGCTGATCAAGGCAGACACGGCAGCCAGGTTAGAGGTGGATACTGCTCTGAATCTGAAGTTACTTTCAGATCTAGGCTGGATAGTCAACAAGGAGAAATCCGAGTTGACACCCACTCAACATTTCGTTTATTTAGGGATGCGATTCGATCTCAAGGAGGGCAGGGTTTACCCGTCAGAGCCCAGAGTGGTGTCTCTGTTAGCCATCCTCAAGAGTTTTCGATTGGGAAACCACATTCAGGCGAGGCGGTTTCTTCAGATGCTGGGCATGATGGTCTCCATGGAGCAGGTGATCCTGTACGCTGCTCTAATGCGAAGACCTATCCAGTTGTATCTGATGTCTCTGTGGAAACAGAGAACAGAACCCCTGTCAAAACTGGTGCCAGTTTTGGAGCCAATAATGTCGCATCTTGTATGGTGGAAAAAGCGTCAGAATCTCCTAGTAGGGCTTTCGCTGCACCTACCCCACCCCAGCTGTCCATGTACACGGATGCATCGCTGGAGGGGTGGGGGCCTGCCTGGGAGAACACCAGGTCTCGGGCACATGGACTCTCCAGGAGAGCCAGCTGCATATCAATCTGTTGGAAATGATGGCAGTGGAACTGGCGTTGGAAGAGTTTCTTCCAATGATCAGGGGCAAGGTGATATTGATATGGTCGGACAATTCGACGGTAGTATCATACATAAATCGCCAAGGCGGGACCAAGTCGCCCACACTGTGTATCAAAGTGTGGCACTTGATTCAATGGTGCAGGAATTACTCTGTTGTTTTGAAAGCAGCTCACATTCCTGGGCGATGGAACATTCTGGCGGATGCTTTGTCTCGCAGACAGAGAATTCTGCCAACAGAATGGTCCCTCAACCCTCCAGTTCTACGAAGGATCTTCGAGCATTGGGGCAAACCCAACGTGGACTTGTTTGCCACAAGGGAAAATGCTCAAATCATGACTTATGTCACACCGATTCCAGATCCAAATGCCGTCGATACAGACGCTCTGGTGATAAGCTGGAGGGGGATGCACGCTTACGCGTACCCACCCACCATTCTGCTGCTGAAGGTATTGGTGAAGATCAGAGATGAACCATGCCTGGTCCTGCTAATAGCGCCGTATTGGCCCAGCAGGGCGTGGTTCACGGATCTTCTAGATCTGCTGGTGGAAAGCCCAGTGCAGTTACCCGAGATTCCGAACATAATCTCCCAGGCCAAGGGACGCTTCCTACACGAGTGTCCCGAAATGTTCAAATTGACTGCGTGGATGTTATCAAATAACGTTCCACGTCGGAAGGCTTTTCTCGACAAGCTGCTGATTTCATCGCGGCTGCGAGAAGGAGGTCAACCTTCAAGTCATATAACAACAAGTTTAACAGATTTGCAGACTGGTGTGAAGAAAAGGGTATTGATACCTTTCAATCCACTATTCAGCAAATAGCAGACTTTCTCTGTGAGCTGTTCTTTTCAAGACTAGCTCCCGTCACAATTGCTGGATACAAGTCAGCATTGGCATCAGTTATCCCTTGTCTAGCCAACAGGGATAGTCCAGAGGTGGCCCAGTTAAATGTGATGGTGAAGGGAATGAGCAATCTCCGACCGAGACAACCGGTAGTCATTCCAGCATGGAGTCTATCTTTAGTGCTTAATGTACTGGCCAAGCACCCTTTCGAACCATTGCGTTTGGCTTGTCTAAAGCATTTTACTCTAAAGGCGGTCTTTCTATTGGCAGCTTCCTCAGCTAGAAGGCGCAGTGAGATCCATGCACTTTCAGCAGAGAGGGATCGATTTATTGTCTCCGGAGAGGGTCTGTGTCTTCTGCCAAGAGCAGAGTTTATGTCAAAGAATCAATCTTGGAGATATCCCGGCAAACCGATCATTATACCGAAACTAACAAGGTTTGATCGTGATGCCAGTGTCTGGTTTGACTAAGTAGAGAAAACGGACATACTCGTTACGGTCGAACGATAGACATCTGTGGATCTGCCATAAAACGCCTTATGGCGCCGCATCCATGGATACTATCTCTCATTGGGTAGTCGAATGCATTCAGACTACTCATGAGATGGCGACTGGGCACCAGGTGCAATGCGCAAGGGCACACGATGTTAGAGGAATAGCCGCTTCGACCGCCCTTTACAGTGGTGTTCCGTTAGAGGACATCATGGCCGTTGCACAATGGCACTGTGAGTCCTCATTCACGGATTACTATATGAGGGATGTGACAGACTCAGCCAATCCACTCGCTTTAGCTGTTTTGAAACGATAGTTAAGCGACCACACTGCTCTTCTCCCTTTTTGACTTTGGTAAGAAAGAATTAAGAAGCAGACATGGTCGAGCGAGAGGATGACAACCAGATTGTGTCACTGATGGCCGGACAAGTGAATGGTTGGAGGCGGTACGTCTGGAATCCATTTATCATGAGGTAATTCAAGATTGAGTTTTTTGTATCATGTCTATATATCATGTTCATTCATCTTATATATCCATGCTCATTCCCAGGCTAATACATGTGTATATGCAAAGAGCAGTTAACCCTCTTGGCATATTTGTGTTTTCAGGCGAGATGCATGTTCGTGAGTTCTCTCCCTTTTTCTTAGGAGAAAAGGGGGTGAGGGTGGGCAGTGATGCGAATGTGATTCGGTTCCATTAGCTTGACGGTCCTTTTAGGTCTCCTTTAGTCAAGTTTTAAGTCTAACTCTTTCTCCAAGGGGCAAAAGTAGCAGTTATGGCTTGCCCCTTCCCACCAGGTTACTGACCAAATCTGGTGTATATCAGAAGTAACAGAATGGTGAGTATTGATCGAAGGAGAATGAAGGGAATTTCAATTTCCCTTTCTCCGAGATCTAACATTACTCACCATTCTGTTACGGACCCAGCCTGCCAGCCCCACGGAGGCAAACCATGGGTTTCTCTTGTTTGGTGGCTATGCAAACAATATGAGCTCTATGGTAAACGGGTACTCGGCAGTTGGGAGCCGAGTACCCGGTTCCAAGGAGTCGGTAAAGCTTTCTAAGTCTATAGACCTAGAGCCAGCTGTATATCAGAAGTAACAGAATGGTGAGTATTGTTAGATCCCGGAGAAAGGGAAATTTAAATTTCCTTCAGTTCATATCTTAGTCATTTTTAAACTTGCTAGCTTATATTAAGTTAATTTTAAATTAGTTTAATATTATTTTATAGTTATCTATACACACAAATACACTTACTGTATCAAAAGCCTTCGAATTTTGAAGCTAATGAAGTATCTCTTAGCATCTTCGATGGCCTGCCAAATTGAATAAATTTGCTAACAAGAATTCTCCATCGAGTATTTGATTAAACGTGGTGCCAAATTTCTTTACTAAAAGCTGCCTTCCGAACAGGCGCTAGTAAATTCAAAATAATGGAGATAATCGACTAGCATTTCAATTGATTGTCAATTACAGTGTTATCTCCTTTGGCCCACTAAAATCAAATATGGATGAAATTATCGATGAAGTCGTGGAAACACCAACTAGAGGGTTCGTTATGTCAGTTGGAATGACATTGCTCAAAAAACTTTGTGAGCGTTTCGACCTGAGTCCGCCTAGTACTCTAGCAAAAGCTGACTTAGTAAATTTTGTACTAACTACGTTGGAAGATCTAGGAGTACTTGAAACAGGATGCGCTGTTGGTGGAGAAAGCCCACCTGACTCACCACCTGGTAATCCACCTGACCACACTAATGGCGGTGCTAGGCATAAAGACTCTAAGCAAGATCAAGCTAAAGGCAATGACAAAAAGCCGCTAGATTCAAATCAGTCTGAAATTGAGGCCTTACCTTTGAAATTTGAAACCGCTCGTCTCGAGTTGGAATCGAAGAGAATTGAAAACGATACAAAACGAGTTGAAAGGGACACAGCTGTGATCCAAGAACGTATGCATGGTAACAATACTGCTCAACCACCCCAAGAATACAGCTTCTCGGTGGCTTATAATGCCAGATCAGTCCCAGCCTTTGATGAAAAACAGCCTGACGATTTTCTTCCTCTTTTGGAGCAAACAGCCCGTGATTTAAGTTGGCCACGTGAATATTGGCCAGCTTTAATAAGAACAGTAGTCACAGGAGTTGCTCAGAAGGCTGTGAGTGCATTACCCATCCAAGATGATGGTAATTATGCCAAAATACGTGAAGCAGTTTAAAGACCAGCTGCTTTACGTCCAGAGGCTTACCGTTTAAAATTTCGGCCAAAACAACCGTCGTTTCCAAAATCTGCCATCCTAGAAGCCCAGCAGCTAAAGACCTTATTAAAAAAGTGGATGACATCAGAGAGAATTAACACTCTTGCTCAGATGGAGGATATGATCCTTTACGAACAATTTCGTAATCTGATGCCTCCAGAAGCAAATGAGTACATTCGCCACTGCCATCCAAATATTAAGACTTCAGAATAGGCAGCTGTAAAGATTGAATAGGAAAAATGGCAGATAGGTCTAGCTCGAGATATAACAACTCATCACAGTATACTCCTAAGTCAAAGCCGAATAATAACTGGCTATCTAAGACTAGTAGTAGGAGCAATGATCATTACAGATCAGTCACCCTCACATCCAAGTAGATATCGCGATGATAACTACTGTTGGGAACGTTCACCATCTCCTCTTAATTATGAGTCTGAATCTAATAGACGCTGTGGAAGTTCACCAACCAGAGGTGGTCGTGGTCTTTCACCATCAAGAAGTCGCGATGCGTCAGCAAGAAGAGAAAGTTGTTTTAAATGTGGGATATTTGGTCATTTTGCCAGTAATTGGCCTCAACCACATGGCAAATTCTCTAAGCCAGTCTAAACCATCCATGGTTACAGACCATGATGATGATTCCGATTCAGTAAACTCAGAACATAATGCATGACGGGACGGGAAAATCAACAGGGACGAATTTCCTGATGTTGACCAAATATATTTACCATATTATATTTTAGGGTAGGTGAGCTCACATGTACATAAAACGAGCATTGCACCTGTCCCTATTAAAATACTTAGAGACACGGGCTCCTCTCAAAGTTTAATTCTGAGTTCAGCATTTCCGTTCTCTTCAGAGACATAGTCTTGATTCGTGGTGTTGGATTGGAGTATAGCAAAACACCACTCCATACGATAAACCTACACATAGGCGATCAAAAACATAGCGTTGAAGTAGGGATACGTGGAATATCTCTTGTTGGGCAATGATCTAGCTGTATTGTATAGAAAGTCAGGGCAGTCTAGTATCATGCACCCGGAAAACAGTACATGGAGTACTGCCGCTGTACTGCCTATAATGTCCGACATCCCAATTATCGATTCTGCAGGTGACGAGGACGGTGGGACAGGATCCAATGGGAAGATAGGCAATGCACCAACAGGATGGCATGGGGATGGATATTGTCACGGGGGTGGTGGTTGTCGTCTGGTCCACAGTCACACATACTGGTTGTTTTCCCTTGGCATGGTGTACGATTTCAATACTGTGGTGTTTTCCATGGGTAAGGTGTTTGCTGTTTAAAATGGGATGCGATGTCAAAACTGGATTTTTTCCCTCGGTATAGCCTGTGCTGTTAATACTGGGGTTTATGTTCGCTCAGTACGGCATTACTCCGTTAGTACTGCGTGCGATGTCAATACTGGGGTATTTTCTGTCAGTACGGTGTGCGACGTCAATACTGCGGTGTTTTCTCTCGGTATGATGTGCGATATAAATACTTGTATTTTCCCTCGGTCTGATGTGCGATATTAACACATGGTTGTCCCCCCCCCCCCGCCCCGTACGGTGTGCGATGTCAATGCCGGGGTGTTTTCCCTCAGTCCGACACTATGTACATACGCCACATCATTGATAGTTGGTATACACGTGTGGCTCAGTACTGGCCGCTAACTGTTGCTAATACCCTTCCCAGGTGGAGCTACTGTTTTCCACAGGCTGCCTTAATTCAGTCGCTAAAATTACCATAGGTAAAATCTCTTGCAAAATCAGCTATAACAATGTACTGGTGTCAGAGTAATGAATGCCGAACCAGCAGCGATATACTACCGGCGTGCTCATAATCTAACTTATTATAAATAAGAGGCCCTGTCTCTGGAGACTGGTACTATTTAACATCTATCCCATACGGAGCTGCTAACGCTATCTTACAGAGATCTTAACTCTTAAGCCCGGGCCTGTCACGAAACTGGTCTGGTTAATAATCTGATCTGACGTTTATAGCAGTCCAGATACAACATGACCAAAGGCCAGTCTTACTAGGAGACGAGTTACTAGTTATGGTTCAGAACCCAAATCAAGACCTGCCAACTGTTGGTTGTGAACATAGCCGCTGCTTGAATTGTGTTGTAATGAACTAAATATAGCTTTTAAGCTTGTAGCCATGGATATTGCATCTCTCTCTCTCTCTCTCTCTCTCTCTCTCTCTCTCTCTCGCTCTCGCTCTCACACAAACACAGGCTCTCTCTCTCTCTCTCTCTCTCTCTCTCTCTCTCTCTCTCTCTCGCTCTCTCTCTCTCTCTCTCACACACAAACACACTCTCTCTTTCTCTCTCTCTCTCTCAATCTGTCCGTCGATACGCCCGTCCATCTGTCTATCGTTCTCCCTCTCCCCTCTCTCTCTCTTTCTTACTCTATACCTATATATGGCCAGTTTTAGCTGAGCATCAAAATGTATAGACGTTTTTCTTATTCGACGAATATATATATATATATATATATATATATATATATATATATATATATATATATATATATATATATATATATATATATTCCTCATCGAATAAGAAAAACGTCTATCCATTTTGATGGTCAGCTAAAACTGGATCATATAGGTAGAGTAAGAAAGAGAGTAGAGAGGGAGAATGATAGATGGATGGACGGGCGGCCCGACGGACAGAGTGAGAGAGAGAGAAAACGAGCGAGTGCGAGTGCGTGTGAGAGAGAGAGAGAGAGAGAGAGAGAGAGAGAGAGAGAGAGAGAGAGCAGTGGATTTTGAGTCTTTGTAAAATGTAATGCAACATCAGTGGCTACCAGAAACGTCTATACATGTTGATGGTCAGCTAACACTGGCTCATTGTTGATAACCGGAACTATGTTCTTGTCAACAGACAACAAGTGAGAATTCAGTAGGTATTCGCTTGGCGGCAAATGGACAATGTTGGGTATTTGCTTTTCTGGTTCTCTCGTGCAATAGGTTTGATACAACATATTGTTTGCCACAAGATCAAGAGTGAGATATTCCGACTTAGCACATACCCGTTCACTACAATCTACATATGGCAACTTAGCTCTCACCCATACGTGACTTCACATGGATACAGACATCAAGCGTATTCCAAAGAAGTGTGTATCTTTTCAACATTCTATCTCACTCAGAACCTTGAACATGTTTGTTTGAACCGAACATTTATACAATGCCAGTTCTAACATTGAATGTAATCATTGTACCTGTGGGGCAGAATCGAACCATTCATATGGTTAACACTCAGAAATAGCAATAGACTCCAGGTGATTCTATGCTTCTTAGAACAAGTTATGGATACGTGAACTTAAAGACGACCTATGAACAGTGGCCGCTCTTCACGAGCCGCTGGACTTCCCGATAAAGCCTTTTCCATCCCTTATATTAATGGTGTCCTGCCATACATTGGTACAGTCTCTTGATCAATCCATAATGAATTTTCGATAGCCATCACTCTCACAGTATTCTGGGTTCCAGAGCCACTACAACCCCACCCCACCCCACAAACCCTATCCCTCACCCACTCCACCACACCCACCCACCCCACCCCACACACAGTCACAATAAGTCAGAATCTTTCATAAGACAACATTCTAATTAAATTAAAACTAAACTAACCTAAACAACTAGTAATTTCCTGTAGACATGTATATCTAAATGGCAACAATCGGCCAAATACGGGAACGGGTTTGTCTTTATCTCACACGGGTATACACGTGACAATATAGCCTACAAATCTATGCGAAATGTCTTCAATGCTGGTGTCTTCAATGCTGGTGTCATGAATGCTGGTATCTTCAGTGCTGATTTCTTCAATGTCATCTCCAATATACTGGTGACTTCAATGCTGGTGTCATCAATGCTGGTATCTTCAATGCTGGTAAATCATCAATGCTGGTATCGTCAATGCTGGTGTCTTCAATGCTGGTGTCTTCAATGCTGGTGTTTTCAATGCTGGTATCTTCAATGCTGGTGTCGTCATGCTGGTGTCGTCAATGCTTGTATCTTCAATGCTGGTGTCATGAATGCTTGTATCTTCAATGCTGGTGTCGTTAATACTGGTGTCTTCAATGCTGGTATCTTCAATGCTGGTGTCTTCAATGTCTTCAATGCTGGTGTCTTCAATGCTGGTGTCTTCAATGCTGAACGTAGTGAGCTGTTTCCAAAAAATCCGATTATACTCAGCCAAACTAGCATAAATTTAGAGCACTTCACAACAAAGAAACGAAAGAAACTAAAGATTCTAAACGTATACTAGTTTATAAGAATTCTTTCTAAAAATGGCCCCAAGACAGAGACAATGCCAATCACCACCAGTCTACCACCACCGCACCACCACCACCACCACCACAACAACAACAAAAACACCAAGACAACAATAATGACGACGATGATGACGACGACGACGACGATAAACGGCGACGACTATATAACGATGGGTACAATGGAATGACAACAGGACTGGCATTGTATTGATACAACACCCTACACAATTTATTCTATCATAGTTGTTAATTTATTTGAGATGTTCTTGTAGTCAGAAGTGCATTATCCAGTATAGACGGCAACAATAATGGTAACAACCACACAGACGACGACGATGATGATGATGATGACGATGATGATGGTGTTGATTGATGATGATAGCCTGCAATAGATACTCACTGATGTAGGTAGACACAATGGTAGAGGCAGGAAGATGAGCGGCGTTGCAAGAACAATGAGCAGCTTGTGGAATCTCTGCAATGCCCTTGCAGACATGTTTTGTAAGTTCTCCGGCACTCTGCGTATTTTCAACACGCTTCACTAGATCAAATAGAGTACCTCTTTGAGCTCTTTGAAACGGAATATCACATACGAAACGGTGTTAATTACTATTAGCTAGTCTGTTGAATAATGTAGAACAATGCCTGGGATAAGTACTTGCTTTCACGACAATTCAATGCACGTTATCATGCCATCAACAATACCGAATATAGGGCTATGCTCAACACTGATGTTACAGCACCTAGCATATATTGCAAGTTGATCTCGTTCACTGGATGAATGCACCAATGTATAAAAATATCGAAGCCCATCTAGTCGTATTAGAGCAAAGTAGGAGAATCAATGGAGGATATGACGAATGCTAAATTGAAGACGGACTAAGCATTGTTTGACTAGGTGCTGTTGCTACTTATGGCAGCAACAGCGCCCAGTCAAATTAGTTTCAAAATATGCAACAGACTGTTTATTAAATAGCAAAGACGTACAATTCGTACAACAACGCTTAGTCCGTCATCAATTTAGCATTCGTCACCAACTTATCTACGTAGTTTAGGACGCAATTGATTATGACGTCGTCCTACACGTCGCTTAGTTGTTTATGACGTCATATGATTGAATGTTAACCGGGAAAGGTCCATTTCGTCAGGCCGAATCGTGTTTCGTGGACATGGTGTGTTACCCCTTTGTCCTGGGAATACATGTGCATGAAATACAAGACTATAACACAGGGAGGCGATTGACTATTTTAAAACTAAGTCGACTGCAACATTCAACGGCAATCACTCCCATTCAAATTGGTTAAAATATATTCAACATAATAAAGAACTTATCATTTCGGATATGTAAGTTTTAAAGGGTTAATTAAATGAGGTCGAGCCAAAGCGTTACTACGTTCATGCCAACTTGTAACTTGACACTTATTGTTCTTGTGAACAGAACATTCAATTCATATTTAAATCAATACATGAATGCAATTCATCGCTGTAACTTGGCCACACCCGCCAAGATATTAATTTCAAACGTGAAGGTTGTTTTTGTGGGAAACTAAACTCAGATTGCTATGCTTCCATGAATGTGTGTAACTAAGCTGTTTCTATGTTAGAGTCATATAGCACCAGCGATGTAACAAACTTAGGTAGCTCTGAGTGGAATTTCTACCTTATAAGTCTATCGACCAATCATATAACGACATACTCAACTAGGTCACATGTAGGCTGACGTCATAATCATTTAAGTCACGAATGACGTAATTAAGCCCGTGATAAAAGCTTAAGAGTCTGTCAAACGCCCAGTCAAATTAGTTTCAAAATATTCAACCGCATGTTTATTAAATAGTAGACATACAATCTGAACAACTTGACATAGCTTATCTGTATGCCTATAGTTTTCTGGCAATTGAGATTCAGTGAGTGCAAGGACCAGTCAATCACAAAACGGGCAAAATGTGGGTGGAGCTTAGCTAGAGATGGACCGGGAATAGCTAAAACTGGATTCATCCAGTTCATAGCTGAGAGAACTAGACATTTTACATGAGGAATTATAAATGCTTGTGATTGGTCAATACTAGGATTCAAACATCGATACGTATAAATAGCACATGCAAACACCCAATTGCTAAGAAAATGCGTGTTTAGCCATCACTATCACATAAACAACAAAGCATCAGATATGGTTAACACTGCTGCGCCAGCCGTTGTATTAACACTTACGGTGTGCATTAAAAGAACTGTACAAACAATATTAATAGTATAGTATACCAGTGTTTGCAAATGTGTTCGAAATTGAAACACAAACGGAAATGTACCGCCTCCTATAACCGACACGAAAACCCATGACATAAAAAACCTTATTGAGGTAAAAATTATTGGGAACGTGTTTCTCATACCGCCCACCTAAATTTACATAGTGGGGGAATTAGGCAAGGCCTGACTGAGAGGGTTACAGCTACATCTCCGAATATATAGCAGGACTCGAGAGACAAATTTCAATTTAAAAACAAAATTGAAAACTAATTTTTGAAAAGATTTAAAAATTTTTTACCGAAAACTGAAGGTGTTACTAGACCGGCTACTAGCATGTAGAATTACCAACGGTCATTACGAGCTCCTTAAGCTCAGATCTGATTGACCAATCAGAATTTGCCACCATGGAAAACAGCATTGTGACGAAATGTCACCAACACGGTATGTAATCCGTGACAGCGAAACACTGTTTTCACGCTTCACTGCGTGCCGCTAGAAAACATATATTCTGGCAACTGATGCCAGTGCTTTCTTTGACGTCATTTTTTGTGGTTTCCATCTTCCGCGCCTTTAGCTTTAGAAATTTTGCGCAACATTAAAGGTGCCCGATAGATCTGTAAATTGTATATACGGAAATAGGTGTATTAACTGCTTCTCGTAGGTCAATATTAGCATATGATCTTCGATTGTTATAAATGCAATCACTCAATAGCCAAGATGATGAGAATTAGAAAGTCCAAAAATAATAAAAACGTTAAAAGAAATTTGACGGCAGGTTTCACTACCATTTCATAAAGAAAAGCAGAGTATTCGTTTTACTATTATTGTCGTGATTCGTTGACTCAGAGTATGCGCGTTATAAAAGATATGTTGTGGTTATGTCAGAAGCCGATTTATTTTAAATGTCCCTATATTTTTGGCGGTTTTAATCCTCCGCGCTGAGAGTCTTGAGGTTTGGCAAGCGACGGGGATTGTAGAACTTGTGGCGCCAGTATTTTGTGTGAAATTTTCAAACTGTTTAAACATATTATTAAGATTGTTTTACGTTCTTTCCAATAGCAATGTTTCGTATTTATAATAATTCCTTACGCGAAGAAGTTAAAGTACGCAGAAATCTTTACGCACACATAAAAAACAACAAATATGTTTGACCGGTCCGGAATATCTGTATAGAAAATGGTATGCACTAACAATACATCGAGACTATTACATTAACAAAATAAAATAGAATTTTCCAAAATATGTTTATATCTACCAGGGAATGTCTCGTTCATTGTAGCCAATAGGACATGTGACGTCAATATTTTGTCCGAAATGGTTTAGCTGTTTAGATCTATTTAAGATTTTTCTACGTTCTTATTAATAGAACTGTTTCGTAAATAAAGTAATTTCCAATTCCATGAGTATAGGGTGCATTTACAGAAAAATTGTACTATCCATTCCTGTCCTGCCCCATCCCGCCCGCCCACTCACCCCGTCTCTCACACTCACTCCCTACGTCCACCCATTCTAACTCAAAATTAGTTACAAAATATTCAACAACTTACCTATCAGTTTGTTAAGTTGAACAATTGGTGAACAAGAATGCTTTGACCTACGTGTTTGTGAAATTAAATTAACATTTGCAACATATTCAATAAGGTGCTAAAGACGTTGTCATACCTGCCACTATCCGTCAGCGGTCTTGTAAGATTTAAACATCAACTGACCGCTTATATTATGCTATATACGTTATCAAGGTGCTATGTAAATATGATACGTATTACCAAGATCGTGACCATGCCTATATAGACCTAATTATTCACTGGGGGTCCCTAAAGGGTCACTTCATAATGCATGCACACCCCTTTCCTTAAATAGATTATAATGCAGCAAGTTGTTTCAAACGTTCCCATATTTAGTGCAAGGAGCCATAGCTGCGACTGGGTCACCTTTTCAGAAATGTCTACACATTGACGAACAACTAGGTAAAGCAACTTAAAAGCAAACTAAAGGCTTTAAAGAATATCCCTCAGTTTGTCAATAATCTCAAATGTTAAGTCCACATCGTCTTCTAAATAATCATAGACTGATAAATAAACCTTCATTGCGCTAAATGGCACGTTCGACTGAGACATTATAGTTGATTATTTTGGTGAATTGTCGACCGATCGTGTTATTTTCTAACTATCTAGTCTGAAAATGGAAACTGATGAATACCCGACTAGAGTTTGGCAGTCGAACTCATCCATGCTTATATATAGCTAGGTCGGTTGTGATTTTAATTGTATTGGTGTTTTAGTTACTACTCTCATCTAGTAAGCCCATAGAGGGGCCATTTGTAGCTAGTAGAAAGGCAATGTGATGTACGCTTTTCTTACTGGTCGAGAGAGTTATGACGTCATCTCATTTACATATTTGACCACGTCCACACGCACATATATGCTCAGGGGTGGTGGTCTACTATTATCGAATTTTTAAAAGGATTACGCTCTGTCTGACCATATATGGGCACGTAGGCATGGCTAATATGCAAAGGAGATGAGGTCATTATTCTTTCGGCTGATCAGATCAGCCTTCCATCTCTTCTCCATTCGGCTGATCAGATCAGCCTTCCATCTCTTCTCCACATTTTCGTTGATGTAGAGCTTTGATCTGTGTCAATGATTGACAGGTGTAATGAGCTCTGAAGGTGATGGAGGCGTTGGCTCATTTACATATTAATGACGTCAGAACTCTCGACCAATCAGCGTAGCCACTTATACAGTCACACTTGTTATGGGTGTTACGATATTGACACTCGTTAATGCTGATTGATGGGCCTAATGACCTATGAAAGTGTTAGGGGCATGGAGAGGGGTAGGGGTGGGGCCAAGCGATGGATCATGTGACCCATCGCTGCCTATCAACACAGCCACTCCCTATCAGCACAGCCGCTTATACAGTCACAGCTGCTCGAGCTGCAGAGCTATTCGAAGATAATGAGCCATGAAACTGTTATGAGACCTGGGGCTAATTCTAATATTGATGATGTCATAACTCATGGTTAGGTGGTCTGGGTGATGGGGAGCTCTATCGAGTTATAGTGTATTCAACCAGGCATGGGCCTACTACTACTACTACTACTACTACTACTACTACTACTACTACTACTACTACTACTACTACTACTACTGAAGATGCAATAGAACATGGCTGTAGCATTTCCTGACCTAGAACAAGCCAGTAAAGCAATGGCAATTCATGTATGTCTGTGACCAGGTGGCCGCCGTCCCACGCTCGTCCCTGCTCTCAGAGACTGGGTGGATGGTCGTCGCGTGAGCTATCATCTCATCCTTCCGGATCCCCCACAGGGTCTTGGAGGAAGTGCCAATCGAGCAGAGGCCCAGAGGCGAGCGTGGTCCTATTCATGGGCTCCCCCGTGTGTCCCTCAGTTGACTTGACAGGTCTAGGGGCTTGCATCAACCCTCCCATAGTGTGGGTGATGGGCTCTCCCACATATATTTGCTGATCAGGGGAGCCAGTCACCTCCATGGAGGCGTGCGACTCCGGCCAGGCATCCCCACCATGGCTAATTTCCTGTACCCTTGACTCAATTTCCGATGCGGCGCGTTCGTCGCCGGTCTCGTTCAGTTTGCTGCAGTCCTTGGGTGGGAGGCCGGGGCAGGTGATGGCGATCACATTTATCAATGAAGCTGCAGGTTTCTCGGTCGGTCAATCCTCCTTAGTTCGAACGGAGGAGTGGCATGTTTGTAGTCATTCGCTCTGGTGGTAGCAGGCAAAAAACAGGCGCAGTCGAAGGAGGAGAAGAAGAGGTGGGAGTGGTGGAAGGGTTCAGGAGAGCAACGCTCTTCGTGGTGGTAGCCCTCATGTCGATAAAAAAGTGGTGGCTGTATCGACGGGAGTTTCTACGGCAGCGGTGATGGTGATGGCTCGTTCTGCCACCAGGGTGGCGAATCTCCATGGCGCATTGTCAAAAGGGTGCTACGAGGATGGGAAGTGGGTCCTTCTAGGGAGAGGGATCCATTCGGGTTAATCCTATGGGGAATGGGTGGTGAGTGTGAGCGTGGTGCATGTGAGCCGAGCTCATGTTTTTAGGCATCTCTCTCACATGCGCTAGTATCAAGGGGAGGCGAGAGAGAAGGCATGGTGGGCGAGGGAAACAGGTCTTTTTCCTAACCCAGGCATGTGGTACATCACTAGCGGTCACTATTCCTAGTTCCATCAGTCAATATGGATAAGGTTAGTCAGTTGCGAAAAGCTGTTATGTATTGAAGTTGCTACCTGTTTTGGGGTGATTATCTGTGCAAATCAGATCCTAAATTAGTGTTCGCGATGGGGAGGGAAGGAATGGGGAGGGTTGGAGTTGTTAGTAGTTGCCACCTAGTTGATCCTGTGTTCGCAGCGGGAATTCTGTGGGAGTCCTTCTCTGTGTACCTATTCCTAGAGTTTGTTTATTCCCTAGAAGGGATACCACGTGAGGCAGTATTTTTAGCTACTTTTACTGTGCATGCTAGTTTTAAGGCCTCAGGCTGTCGTGAAAGGATGCTATCGGTTAGGTTGTATGAGAACCTCTTCCCTCGCAGGGTCAGGCAAACCTTCCACTCAAAGCCTATGCCATCTTGCGCGAAGTCAAAAAGGGCTTGATGAGGCACAGCGAGAGGTCCTTCTGAACTTCTGATGCACGAAGGGACACGTGTAACTAGTTGAACAAGGAAAGAGTTTAGTAGAACCTCTGCCGGGCTTGGGTGCTTTGAAGACATGTCGGACCTGCAAAAGATTTCGGTGATGCAGTGGTTATCAGGTTCAGTTGCCAGAACTGGTGTTAACCACAGGATCAGATAATAACCTAAGCATAGGGGTCTAAAAAGAACTGAGAAGTGGAAATCACATCCTAGGCTAAGTTTTTCTGAGGAGTTTGCCGCTGTGTCAAAAATCCAACCTATGAGGGCACATTTGGAGTGCCTTAGTGTGGGATGCGAAAGTTTAAGCGGTGGATCTTTCTCTCATAAATACTCCTAAGGGGGAGGGTCACAACACCCATTGGGTGATCGAAAGGATGGAGTGGGTTAGTCGGAGCCCAGACGACGAGCATCTGCGGGTAATGGCCTAACATAGAATGAGGCAGTCTCGTGACATCTAAGTCATTCACAGTGGAGCAGTAGCGAGAGGCAGCTCCCGAGTTCTACTTCGAGCGGGGGTAGGGGTGGGGTTAGTGGGGTTGGGGTGGGGGTGTGTGTGAGTGGGGGAGGTGAGCTGAGAGGCGCGGTGAACTGAGTTCTCATCTTTCATAAGCCTAACAAATCTTTCCTACTCGAAGGAGGTCCTGTTGTTGGGCCTAATAATCATTGTGGCGTTGATCGGGGAAACCAGATGCATGCACCGAGTGTGGAAGCTTCGGTGGGTGCTGGATGGAAGGATGGTTGAATTACATCTGGAACAATACTCTATTTGAGGGTGGTCCAAGTGAGATGCAGGGACCTACTTAATGGAAGAAGCAGGATTTTTGTTTGGGAGAGTTCGTGCCTTGGCTGGGGCTGTCGCCCTGCTTCGACTCCAATGGTAGAAAGAGGTGAACGTCCTGTTTTGCTAGTCTTACATTTGCAGAGAAAGGAGCGACACCATCGTGGCACTATTTAGTTTGACTTCACGCTGGGTGAGGTACAAGATCGCAGCCAGCTAGAGACAGCAAAGGCTGGCGGTCCTTTTTCTTTTAGAATGTTCCTGGTCGAAACAATAAGGGGAACTACCACTTAATCAGCAAAAAAATAGACATCTAACTTCTGTAGCATAAAATCTAATTAGATTAGTTCATGCATTTACTATTTAGAACAGTGTCTAGGTTTTGCTATTGCGGGCATAGTCAGCTTTTAATCAACCGTAGTAGGTATATTCATGAGGTACGTCGCGTGAAGGCTTAGTCCTCCGCGGCCAGAGATCACAGCAAGCCAAGTGGGTGGTACTTTTAAGGAGCGGAAGAAAGTTCTGTGGTTCCTCACACAAAACGTGTTCACAGAAATGTGATGCAGGAGAAGAGCATGTTTCGCTTAAGGCAACACAAAGTGGCACAATGCGGAATGGCAGAAGTCCAGATCAGTGGCCACAGATCTGCAGGTTCCATTGTCATGGGAGGAGGAATCTCCTCGAGAAGGAGCGGAACCCCATTCGCTCACAGAGACAAGTACCAATCTGAGATATCTTCCGAAATCCTCTTAGTAGCTGGAGATGAGTGACAGAAAAGATTTCATGCAAAATTCTCACACAGATGGAGTCGAAAGACCAGTCGGTATGCAGTCGAAGCTACTTCACTTTGGAGTAACAAGATGTGGCAAGATTTTGAGGTCAGTGGAGTTTCTTTAAGAAGTCAAAATCATAGTGGAGATTTCTGAAGACAGGAAAATTTGGCAGTAGTTATTTATTCTTTCAGCATATATTATTTTCATTTTTCATGCATTCACACTCTTAATACAGGCATTATCTGATGATTTAGCTAGCCATTAAAACATTTTCTAACTATATATTGAGCACACACTGTTCTGGATTATGAATAAAATTGTGTGATTCCTACCACGCAAAAGTAAACAAAGGCACTCATTTTGTGACATGTCTTCATCCGATGATGTCATAAGGATACGGGTGATTTTCCAAGCTCGGTAATGTCATTCAATCTTGATTTTGATATTTTTGGAAAACGGAGCTAATCTACACAAAATAACTTTTGAAAGAGATTTACATCATAGTATGTACCATTTTCTGGAACCTTCAAGGTCTGGAAGAGCATTTATACTGCAGGCTGCAGCGTTAACTCGGAGTCACATTAATGCCATGAATCCACGGCCATCAGAAAGTGACAAAAATAGGAAACAACCAGTATCAATTGGTCATGATAGTATACTTTCAGCGAGCAGAAGACATGGACTGGTATTTGGTTGCAGAAGAAGCAGGCGAAAGACTAAATCTATCGACATATGCAGTTAAACTACGAGATTTACAAAAGAAATTAACTTATGGATAGCTTCTATATTCTAGCAAATCGATGTATTCCTAAATCATAAGCATATATCTGACGCTAATGACACTTACCCTGATACGGCTTACTTGGAATGCCCCTTTAATTATTCTGAGAATAATAGGGACTCTCAGCTAACATCATCGTTATGGACTAAAGATACAGCAAGGTCAATGGAAAGCATGGTTGCAGTTGCAGATGCTGTGGCTAATCACAGTTACAGTAGCAGTAAAGCAACGATTTCTCTGAGTTCCCCCATGGAAATGATAGGTTGAGTTCGTTTAGACATCTTTCTTCAGGAAAAGTATCTGCTAAACGGTGTTGTGCTAAAGTTGCTCTTTACCATCAGCTTCCTGCCTTTGCTCCGATCAGAGCAGGTGCCGATGTCTACAAATTGCGGATTCATGATGCTACTCTAAATCTATGAAAAGCTAAACCTATACCGGAAGTACTCAACACTCACGCTTCAACATTACTAAAGACCCCTGCGAAATATTCTATTACGTGCATAATAGTAACGTCTTTTACTATTCCTTTGGGTACTAATAGCCTAAACCATGATAACATTTTTCTCTGGGATTTACCGATGCATGTAGTATTTGGCATAGTGTGTAATCAATCTTATAATGGCAGTTGGGCATGAACCTATTCAATTTTCAGCACTGCAACCTCAATCATATCGCATGTTATTAGAATGGTGAACAAGTGTGGGGAGATGCCCTTACTCCGAACCTTTACAGACACTTGCTTTAACTTTACTGAGTCATTCTTAACTCTGGTTAACGGCAGTGGAACTCTATTTGATGGTAAGTGTGCAGGCATAAGTCAGGATAAATTATGTTCTTCACGTTCAACTTTACCCCGGACATAGCTACCAGCAATGATCTATGCCTGAGGAAGCAGGGTAGTCTATGTTTACAGCTTCACTTTCTGAACGCTCTACCTAATCCCGTGACCATTATCTGTTACACAGAGTTTAATAATAATATAAGTATAGACAGCGATTGCAATGTTACCACAGACTACTGAAAGCATTACCATACTAATAACAGCAGACACTAAACTATTATTAAGGGAGATGATCGCTTATCTAGATTATTTCTATGGGTTTTCGATATAGACATGATCACTAAGCCTATCAGGAGACCTGTGTTCATAGCGGTTAATATGGATCCTCATAAAGCACTCTATCAGGCACTCATTGGGGGGGGGGGGGGGGCATATTGTTACCGGAGACTGATCTTTGAATTGCTAGAGATGAGTTTTTCATCTCATTCAATCTCGAGCTGGGATCTATGCTAAGCATTACGGGTCCACTACATGAAGGGTACAGATATAGTTAGGTTATTGTGCAGCCATTATTATTGACCCATTGTGGTGAATATTGGATATATTATGTATATCATAGGGTGAAGGGAAAATGAAAATCTATGTCATCCATTCTTAATACATTGGTTTAAACAAAGTTTATTTTTAGTCTATGTGGGAGCACAATAAGACATGTCTTATGAGCGTGTCTCCCACTTACATACAAATATAGGTCACGAAATAACAAAGTAATGATGCCATTATAAACCACCTCACTATGAGTCTTTTAAAAAATCTAAAAATATCTGTGTCTGTCCCTCTGTGCTATGTAACATACTCTATTTACTTGCTGTGAGTATGAAGCACGCGAGAAAATGATGTTGCTAACTTAGGTTATGAGAACCCTATACGATTCCCCAAGATATTAGTGCTATAACGTATAACATGTTCAGGGAATGAGGCCCATCCGTTTTCCTACCATAATTCTCACTTCCCAATAGCTTAGTTAATAAATCTGACACGTGAATAATCGAATAACTGGATTAAGATTAAGAGGTTCTTAATGTTAATGCCAAGATTATTACAGATTTCAGGTTATAGCCACTCGAGCAAGGCATCACTGCTCGGGCGACCCCTTTAAAGAGCCCCCAAATGCTGTTGAGAATATTAAATATGCTTTGGCACAAATTAATAAGATTATGCCAGTGTCTCGACTAATCAGAACAGACATTCATTACGGCGCTCTTCTACTAATGTCGAGTCTAGCTGGTGTGAGCGCTGAGAACTCAATCGAGGGTGAGTGGGAAGCTGCTCAGAGGGCATGCACGCTATCTGCTTTGTACTCAAATGAAGTCAATCTATTGAAATTTACCCTTAATCATATACGCCCCCATTTTTAATCAAATACCTGCTAAATATTGTGAATATATTTTGCCTGGAGCATCTGTCATGTATGTGTCTCTCGAATCCCAAACAACTAGGTTTTACCCAAGACCCCGACCTCCACTCCGACCATACACACGCGCATGTATGCACGCAAGCACATCTGCTATGATGTCATAATCAATTACGTCACATGCAGACTGACGTCACAATCATATGTGAGGGAGAAATACTCTGTCATAAATATGGAATAGACTGGCAGGTGTGCATATTGTATGTTTTTACTATTTACTAAACATTCTGTCGAATATTTTGAAACTAATTTTACTGGGGAGCTGGTGTAATGAATTAGAATGCCTAGTTTGGTAGAGTCGTCTATTGAGCCCATTGAGACGTGATATTGTATGCTGACCATGTTCTATGTATAGTTACCATTTATCTAAGCATCAAAGAGGGTGCTGGTGGTGGGAATAGGGGGTGTGAGCATGTATATCGACCTCTATAAATTGCCCCAAACATTTTGCCAGGTTTTTTTTACATAGCCCAGGTCTGTTTGAACTCCACGGCGTATGCATGCTAGAGCGCACTCACGCTGGCACAAACGACCGCGCGCACTAACACATTACTGCCATAACCAGTATATATGTACGGAGGCACACATGCACGCATACTCGTCCGCATCATAAGGTAGGAATAGCTCAACAGGTTGCATGAATTGTCTGTTTTACAATTTTATAAAACATTCTGGCGAGTATTTTGAAAATAATTTGACTGTATGAGGCGTTACCCATATACGTATGTATGTCACAATTTGAGTCGAAATTGTTTCGGGAAGCTCAACCGGGTGGGCATCCAACGTCTAGGATTTTGTCATAGCTGCAACCTTTATTAACTTAGGGTGACTGGATCGTCATATCCAGGCTGGTATAGCGCACATTCAGGGTTTTATAACTCCGCTTAGAATAGTAGGTTGTTTGCTCAACTCGGCTGTTCTACTATTTAATAAGCATGCTGGCGAATACTTTGAAAATATTTTGACTGGATGAGTTCTCAACATATTTCCACAAAACCCGTACAACGAGCAAACATCTTTCATGTGTGAAAATTTAGATCACGAATGCGGCCCTTATTATTATAATATTAATAAATATTAATATTACTATAATTAATATTATAATTAATATTATTATAATTAGAGGTGTTGCGTAGGGGTTAGTGATAGGATTTTGAGATATTTCACTTCTGATGTCATCAATTATGTCACAATCATAAATGAGAGAAAAATACTTCGTCATGAATCTAGAATGGACGGACAGGTGTACACATTGTATGTTTTTTACTATTTAAACATTCTGTTGAATATTTTTAAAATGATTTGACTGAGAGTTGTCATAATGAATCAGAATTTCCAGTTTGGCAGAAATTCGTTCCTGGAACCCGTTGAGATATTATGGCCGTGTATGTTTACCCTGTCATATATATAGTTACCATTTATCTAATATTAACAATGATAATGATTACATGATATATATGTTTCTATAAAATGTACACCATAAATATTTAAACATGCCTTATATACTGTCCGCCACACTTGTAAATTATGTTTACACTCAAGGGCCGATGGCCTATTGTGGAATAAATTATTATTATTATTATTATTATTATTATTATTATTATTATTATTATTATTGTCTAAGCATCCAGGTTTTCTAGAGCCCGAACTTGAGCCTTATTTTTATAACATCAATCATTATTAATACCAATTTTAGTATAATCAATATTATTATTAGTAGGCGTTGGCGATAGCATTGTTATTAGTAGTAGTAGTAGTAGTAGTAGTAGTAGTAGTAGTAGTAGTAGTAGTAATAGTGTTTCACTGTATTGAGATTTTAATGTTTTATTGTTATTCGTATACTATTAATCAAGCCTGTTATTTCACCGGATTTTTTATGGGGGTTTGCAAGCCTTTTTTAAAGGAGTTCCTCCGTGAAGGAACATGTCTTTAATTAAATATGGAAACTTAGATCACCCCTTAATCCCTTGCCAATTAATGGATTATGTTGTTTGACATGTATATTCCGCTATGACAGGGATTAGTAGATAATGAATAAATCCTTACTAATCAGATATTCCGTAGCACGTTTCCTGGCTGTGAACATAGATTGGGACGATGCCCATCCATATCTTACCCACTGACCAGTCAGAAAAGCAGTCAGTACAATTATTGATAGATTAATACTCACACTGAAGGCACGTGTGAGTACTGGCGGTGGGTACCGTCCCTGCGATTGTTTGGCCGCATTGTGTTTCCGGAATGCATGAATGTGGAATTACTAAATTTGGGACATAGTGTGAGTTTAGGCTCTTAGTAGAGTAACTACTCGAGTTACCAGAGTAGTGCATATATGGCTAAAGTTTTTATTCTGGTACAAACTCGAGTTATGAAGCAAGGTTAAGTCACATATTTGTATTGAAATGAATGAATATGTATCAGAGGGTAGCTGGTCGAATTTTCGCCTATACTTGACCATGCAATCATATTGGAGCTGGCGGAGTATAGGTTTTAGGTCAAAATATCAAATATATGGGTCATATTGGGTCATTAGGTTTATGGCCTATGGAGATACACTTTTTGGCCATAACTCGGGAAGGTAAAATCACCAAATATGGCATATTGTGGCAATACCTTAAGTTTCAGATCGAAGAGGCAAATATTCTAGATCACATGGTTACTAAGGTCATACGGGAATACACACTTCTAGACATAATGCAAGAACGTCGAAAGACGCAAATTGACACATACAATAATATTGTGGCGGTATAGAGTATACGTTCCAGGTTAAATATCTAGGTCACTGTCCAGAATGACTATGCGCTTTAGCAAAACAGAGCGCAAAGGTGTAAGGTTGAATACCGTTTCGCTAACGCGGTACTCCGATCGGAAGTATCACGTGGTTGGTTGACCTATCTACGCATGCACACACTTTTACTCTCGCTTGAAGCAGGAGTAATCGAGTAGAATTTGTACCACGTGATACGAATTTGTACCATGTGATACCGTTATCCGATTATACTCTCCGCCAATTCTTCCTCAGACTCCAACTCGAACTCATGGTACTCGCTGGCCCGACGATGCTGGCTAGCTTGCCTCGGGGATGTGGAAGGGAGACAGCGGGCAACCGGTGACCACAAAGACCGACCTCTAGAGTCGGTGGAATGTCACGTTCTAGTGGGGCCGGGTGACCATTGCCGCCAATAGCAAACAGAACTGTGTCATCATGGCTATTAGTGTAACCGGTGTGTCTATGTATTCTAGTTTTAGGGAATTTCAGTACTAATACTATTTATAGTTCAGCGAGTCGAAAGATGGCTTCTTGCAAAAGTCTATGTGCAAGGTTTAACAATGTAATTCATTTCCTGCAATATATATAAAGTGACGTGTTGGCGCTGTCTGTTTTTGTATCTCGCCAAAGATACCTAACCTATATACGGAAATTACCCCTGTAAAGGAGAGGTCCTTGCACGGCTAACTAGTTTAATATAAACTAATGCCTCAAGCGGACCAATAAATTGGTTTTGCAAGAGGAAAGTGCCTCACATGGGCCTCCGTCACAGGAAAATTCCTATCACACCGAAGCGGAGGAGGAGAAGAAGGGGTCAAGACCTTGCTCCTTATCTAGATCAATGCTAAGAGGGTGTTGAATTATATATGTGCAGTTATTTATATATAGGAATGCAAGTTGGTTTACATGGAGGCTGGCTTCAACAGAATCTGGCACAGTCGTCTCTTAATCTAGTCACTGTTTTAGTTGGCGCCACGTTATTTTGGCAGTCCTTCTTGAGAAGCTAGGCTAACCGTTACTTATTGAGTCCAGACACATAGGGGTTTATGCCTCGAGCGGCTAGTAGTAGTGTCGGTAGTAAAATAATACAACCTCCCTCAACTGGATTTCCATTTAGACAAATGAGCCCCCACCCCCTTAATTGGATTTCCACTTAGACAAATGAGCCCCCACCACCCTCGCAATCCCTAGGGAATAGGTTGCTGAGACGGGGGCCACCACGGATCACCGAACGGCTGCCAGGGAGGTAGGATCATCCCGACACTACTACTACCAGGGGCTGAACGCCCATTTAGAGACAAGCCTCCACAGTGATATGCACCACTGATCGCCATCAACCACAGGGCCGGCCTCTCTCTATTCTGTGTAGGTTCAGACAAACACGTAGTCTCAGCCAGAGTCGCATCGGCATGATGGGACCACCCATAGGGGCTTCCATCTACCTTGACAACGCTCACCTGGGATGAGGCTAAAGTGATTAGCATGTGAACCATGGCAGACTTTGGCATGTTCACATGTTACGCAGAGAATCTGGTGCTGAGCAGGGGTCTCCAGCAGACAACCACGGCCTACCCTCTACACCCCATAGAAGTGGCAGACAGACTCGATCTCTTTACATGGGTGAAAGCAGTCATAAATGTTTCTCCGCAAGGGATCGACCCAAGGATTGTACTGGGGGTCATCCCGGAAGTGGGGCCACTTGGCATCCAATATCATGGCAGTCTCAGCGCCCTGGGCCACTGCTGTAGACGCCAGCACGAGCAGTATGATGAGAATCATGGCTATACATGAAAGGTTAAACTGAACAGAGTGAACCCCTCGAGAAATATCTGTGCCAGATCGAGTCCTGTTCCATCCAGATCGATAGTGATCTTCATCCCCTCAGGGGCAGGGGCTAGCTGCTTCACTATGCCACCGGCTATGAAACGTAGCTCTAGAACTATGAGTCGTTTTCAGGCTAGTGACTCCGACTCGCTGAAGCAGTTTAACAGCACCTTTGACTTTGGAGACATGTGACACACCATCTACCCGTAGGGTGCCCTCCTGGAGGTTAACAGCTTCTTCTGGTCCATCGGATGGACGACGCAGCAGGAGCTTTCCACCTGTAACCCCGATCCGGGAACCCACCCTCGTCAGGGAGACGCCTTCACCTATGTAGGTGAGGAAGGATGATCCACGATAGTAGAGCATTCGAACTGTCCCATCCTTTTTCACAACAGTGGAGAGGGGAGTAACTGCTATGTCTATGACTGTGGGAGGCCTATATAGGGGCAACCATGTTTGCCAGTCGCCCCCAGGTCCAGCGCGGTACCACACTTCATTCTTCTCAAATATGAACTGCAGGTTTTTGCCAGGGTCAATAGCAGGCCATCATGGGCCATCGGCGGGGCACCGCTCAAATAGGGTTTGACCAGATGAAAGCTGAGGTCGTTATTTAGGGTGTTGATGTCTGCCACCTCTGTATCTGAGAGCTCAATCAACGGCTCGAGGATGTACTTCCTCTTCGGGAAATTGTACCGAAACACGATATTGTGGCCATCTATGCTGTGACCCAGTCACTCTTTCGACACATCTTTGAGGTCTTTGAGCAGCTCCACCCCATCACCACCAGTGGGGTGGAGGGAGAATGCCTTTGAGTTTGCTTCGTAGTGTATGGTGAATGACTTGCCATCGCTCTATTCTACCTTGGCAGCATCAACTGCATACACATATGCGAGGTCAGCAAGACCAGTCGAGTGAGCAAATATGGGTTCCATAGCACACTATAGGAGGGGTTTAAACAAGACATATAACCATGCCAATTGTCCGACTGCTGCTCTCCAGTGGTGAGAACGTAATCTCACCCTCTAGAGGGGAGACGGGTGGTACAGTACCGTGAAGAATGGGTCCACTTCGAGGTGCCCCAGCGGGGCACAACATACATACATGCTGATACATACATGACCCTTGCACAGATAAAGACCTTAAACGAACAGATGCTCGCACTGCAACAAGAAGGAGAGCAACTACACTGGGAGAGCTGGTATCAACAGAATGCGAGCATTGCAAGGAGGCGAAGGAACAGTGAAGGTTCCTGATACTGGCAGCCCCTCCTGGAGGAGAGTAAGCGGGATGATGAGCCAGATGTAGTGGATGATGCAGCAGAGACCATGGACGAGGATGAGCCAGAGAGTAAGTGGGACGATGTCTTCACATCCGGTGATGAGCCAGATGTATTCACATATGATGATGAGCCAGATATCATACAGTGGGAAGAGGGGAGGGCGCAGAAGTGTAAGACCAAGAAAGCCATCCAGCGACGGACCTACTATCTTGGTCATAAGGTGAAGTTCCATATGTCACGTCTCAGAAGGCTACTGGCACCCGACATAGTGCTGGATGACCTCTGTCTAAGAGACGTCTGTCTCGACACCAGCAAGCTGGCATGGTTCGCCAGGCTCTCCAAAATGTACCCTTCTAGGACTAATGAGCAGATTCTGCAGGTGATGCAGGTTTAATCTCCAGGTATACTATGGCAAAATCAGAGTGGCGGAAGCAACCAGAAATATACCCCTCACTGACGGCTGACGATGGTGGTACCATCCACAGCTGGCGACTCCAGCAGATAGATACCATCAGACAGAATCTCGGCCATGAGGCAGAAAAGTACAGCAGAATGCGCAGGCGATATAAGACAGCGTACAACGTCCTCGCGCATACAACCACTGCTGCGGGTGTGATTGGAGCCAGTGCTTGGGTGGCAGCTGTGGCCACTCGCTACAGTGGTGGGGCTATCGTCACCATCCCGCTGGGTGGCGTGACACTAGCCGCCACTGTCTTGGCAATGGGCTTGGGGGTGGGGCAGCAGCAGATCACAAGGATGCTGGAGAAGCATGCTAAGTACGTGGCACTGGCACAGAGTATACTACGAACTATCGATGAGTCTGTCAGCAAAGCTCTCGAGGATGGCCAGGTCACCGATAAAGAGTACCACCATATATTGAAGGTCCAAGCCCTGTACCGCACGGAGAAACCTAAAGTGCAACAGCAATACCTCAAAGGCTCCAGCGGGCGGGTTGATATGGAGGAGCTAAAAAATGAGATGTTACGGCGAGGTCGCCTCGCTGGTCTCTGGAGTCGAGACGACTACAAATAGTGTGCTGCCTGCACGGTAGCTTTAAGAACACCAGTATAGATGGCCTTCCCACTGAACCTCACGACAGTCTTCCGGAGCCAGCCACCCCTCCTGGGTACACCATTGACTGGCCTGAGGGAGGAGCCTTCCAGCAGGTGGATAAGCTAGATGACTTCAAACTTGTGGTTGCTGGGACCAATGTTCTTGGTGAGGTACGCGAGTTGGCTGATTGCCAACTCTACAGACAGAAAACTAAGTCATGTGCACTTCTGCGCCTAACCAGTGGAAGCGACGACCTCGAGGGCAGGGACATCCCACCTAATCACGGCAACCGGCTCGGCTTCAACATCGGAAACCTCATAGCTGGGACTCACTCATTAGGTGTGACGGTACTTTACTTTGGCTATGCTAAGGTATGTGTGTTGAACACATCAGGTATTCAGCTTGAGCGTGCATAGAGCACGACTCCTGTCATCACCGCTGCAGCTGCCACCACTACTATAAGCTCTACTGTCTTCTGACCTGTCGGTGCTTCATAGTCGAGCCTTGGCTCAGATATCTTTACAGCCTCGTAGTACTCATCGTAGAGTTGTCATCGGCGTGCCTCCCTCTGGCACATATGCTCGAGTGCTTTGCTGTACTCAAACTTCTCCTTAGACAGCTTCTCCATCGCCTGCTTATGACGCTCACACTTCACCTCTGCCGCCTTCTTGTCGGCGAAGTCCCCATTTCGCTAAGGCAAACACGCCTGCATTCAAGATTGTGGAGACCATGCTATAGACTACAGTTTAAAGCTACTATATAACTGCCCCAGCGACGGATCCCCAGAGTGATGTATGAACCAGAGGCTGATCCAGTCGAGGATATAGATGATGAGGACTATGAGGAGGACTATGATGAGGAGGATGATTATGATGCAGACGACTATGATGTAGTGGAGACCGCGGGTGAGTATGATGATGTGGAGCCGGAATCCCACAAGCTAGTACACAGAGCAAAAGGAATCTATCTCACTTACATAAAAGGTTCTATCAGTCTGCTGGCAGCAGTTGGGTCTCTGATCACTCTGTTCACAATGAAGGCTGGCGAGATGGTCCGCAAGATCGCCAATAATGCTCTCCATGTGATGGAGAAGATTTCTGACGCCATACCAGCCATCACCTCAGGAGTAGGTACCTTCTTCGAAGTCACAGGCCCTTGGCTACCGTACATTGCCATAGCGCTCGCGGCCATTTGGGCCGCCCAACATTTAAGCCATACTATATAAGGATGGCGTCTCTGTATGACCTGGTCAAGTCCCTTAACTTCCAAGGGTTGGTCGATAAACTACTGTTCAGTGAGGATCCAGCAGAGATTAGACGCCAGTGTATGGAGGTGTTTGATGAGGTCTTCAGTGATGGTCGAATGAATGATGGCCATCTATTCGTCTGTTTAGAGTTGACCCAGGCCATGTGTGAAAGGACGGAAGTGGACGTCAGTGATGAAATCCGGGAGTTTATCAACCATCTTTCTTGAGGAACTCTACTATCAGCCTGGTGGATATTACCATGAGCCCCCTCAACTACTCGAGGCTGCAAGTCGCAAGGGCCACAACTTCACATTGGAGACAGTTAGCCAGTGGCTCAGCTGCCAGGCGATGTGGCAGATATACAGACCTTGTCCACAGCACTTCAGGCATGCCCATTTCGAAGAAACTGTCCCAAACAAAGTTCACCAGGCAGATGTTCTTTCCTCCCACATGACTCAGTTGGTCGTAACACGCATGCTCTCACCATCGTCGATGTCGCCAGCAGGTACAAGGCGGCAGTACCGCTCACAGCCAAGTCAGCTGGCTAGGTGGGCCAGGCATTCCAGGGTGTCTACGAGGTTTCGGAAAATCCGAATTTTTTAATTGTTGCTGGTGGATGAGGGTAAGGAGTGCCGAGGGGAGACTGCATCCCTCATGCGGAAACATGGTGTGGCAGTTAGGCGAGGCGAGGTAGGGCATAACTGTGCCAAGGCTATCGTTGAGCGGTAGAATCAGACACTGGCAGAGAGACTGTTCCCACATCAATACGCCCAGAAAATGGCCGAGATGAGTGAACGTTCTAGAGTATGGGTGAGAGGGCTGCCTGCTGTGGTGGAGAGATCCAATGCCGAGGTTACTAGGCTAATCAGGAACAAGCCGGTAGAGGCTATCAGACACTGCTGGTCACAGCTCTAGAGGAGTGAACAAAGGAGAGGAGTGCCTACCACCTGCTGCTCTGGTTCGGAACCTGTATGAGCCTGGTGAGCTGGAAGGTGGTCGACGGCGTGCAACAGATCCTAACCGGTCGATAGATGTTCACAGGCTTGACAGGTATGTTGAGGCGGAGGGGCGGCCTACACTGTACTACCTGGCACACCAGCACGGAGTGCCTAGGCGACCATTTGTCATAGAAGAGCTTCAGCCAGTCCCTGTAGACACACAGCTACCACCCCCTAGGGTGCTAACATGATACTCGATGGGCTCGGTATGGACCCCATCTGGCAGCACATGGCACTTATCATAGTAAGCGGAGAGTCCGAGTTTTTCCTGCGATTACATCACCATACCCTGGTTGCGCATGCGTAGGCCTGGTTTTTAGCTCTGTCCACCCCACCATGTTGGGCGCTGTAGAACCTCTGCCAAGAGACCTCATTCTGCCGCTTTGACATTCCCTTGGCCGAGCACTTACTTGCAGCTGTGCTCTCCACGTAGTAGCATTTGGAGCAGAGAGCGATGCCACGAGAGCCTTTGAACTCGAGCTTGAACAGTCCTGGAGTCCGTCCAGACCATTTGTCCCAAGCTAGTCAGTCCTGCTTATGAGCCTGGTACTCTGCTCGCATCTCATGGTGAATGGCGTCCACGTTGGAGCCTGCTATAGTGATATACGCGGAGTCAGTGTCCATCTGCAGGTATTCAAAGCTGCCATGAGCTACGTAGCGATCGAGGAAGTCATAGTAGAACTCCAGCATTCGCAGCTTCGCGAGCTCATAAACGGCTATCCCCACCTGGAAGATCCTTCGAATTGTGATTCTCGGCTTGCGACTCTGGAGCTCGTATGACTCACCGATCTCCTCGAGATCTTTGAACCATGCACTACGCAGGGCCTTGTCTACCATGCGTTCATCCTTCGTGAAGCTGGTGTTGCTATGACGTTCTAGGGCGTCGATGAGCTTCCCGTAGGCACTGTTGCCGAGCAGTTTGAAGAGATCTGCCAAGAGCGTTTTGCTCTTATCTACATCTCCTAAGTGGCAGGCCTCCGTAACATTATCCACGAACCACTCGAATGGGCCCTTGGCCTCATAGTCTATGGTGCGGTATACAGCAGTGATCTCCAGGCCATGGGTTATATACCACTTGAGGGTCGGGGCATACAGCAGCTGCTTCTTGACAGAGAGGGCACCGACCAGCTTCTGGGTGGTGGGCTGCTTCCTCCCTGTTCGCCCTAGATATGCCAGTATCTCAGACGGGATTGCCTCTACCGGGATCTCGCGGTTACAGAAGAGAGGAGGCATTTGCTCGAACTTTGCACACAGAGCCTTGGGGACCTCTATATCCACCTCAGCAAACCCAAACCAGCTGTCTGCCAGGAGAGCCGCCTTAAAGCTAGCTACCCCGCTGGCATGGATCAATGGCACACTTTCTCCTTACCACATGGCATCTCTTTGGCCATCGTTGACAGGTACAGAGCATTTGCGTCGTAGCTGAGTAGACGTTGGCAGACATGCTCACTCTGGCAGATTCGAGTCACACTGGCCTCGTGGTATCTGGTGAACACGATGCTGGGACCTCCAACAACAGCACTCTTCAGCATCTCGTAGGCTTCCTTGTCCAGTGAATAGAGGCTAACATCTGGCATGTGCTGAGTGGTTCCACATAAGAGGTACTGCAGTGACACACCTGGGAGAGACACCGTGTCTTTGAGGATGTCTATTTCTCGTTCTGTGTAGAACTCCCGCATCCACTCTAGGACTTCAATGAATGGACTGACGTCCAGGTTGCTGTAGTATCGCAGCCAGTTGGCGAATGTCCACATTCCATGCTCGCTGAATGTCTGGTTACACTGTTCCCACTCTGTTCGCATCAAGAGGTAGCCACCCTTGAGCTTAGATGTCCATGCTGAGTAGTCAGGAAGCCCTGGATAGTTGAGCTTCTCATGTGTGTCAAACAGTTCATACAGGATCCAGCTCTTCTGCTGTGTACACACGTAAGCTTTGACCCATACCTCGTAGGAGACTCCTGGTCCGAGGTAGTTCAGCACATCGAGAAACCGTAGCTCAGGAGTTATGAGGAACATGGTCTGACTAGCCTTCTTGGCGACTTTCACTATACCTGTACTGTCAGTCAGCTCATCGACAAAGTACTTCTTGACGAGGTTCAGGTCATACCTCCCAGAGTTGAAGCCAGTACTGGGACTTGGTCACACCACTCGTTGCTCAGTCGCTGCTGTCGCTTTGGGAGCTTGTCCAGGTCTGTCGGTATGTACTGTGGCCTAAGCCTTGTCTGGATTAGAGATGCTCGCCGTTGGATCATCAGCTTGAACTCTCTGATCAGTTGTTTGGGGTCAGGATTGCAGAGGTGAGTGGGCTCTAAGGAGCAGCCAACTGACACAGAGATAGGTATGTGAGTACTCTCGATCGTGAGAGTCTCCGTAGGATGAGTCTTGATCGCATTTAAGAGTGCTTCGAAGTCGTAAACAATGAAGTGTGGATATGGGACAGTCCGAACTCGTTTACGGACACTTGGGCAGCATTTTATACAGGCAGTCCCACTGTACCACAAGCGTGCATCCAGAGGCTCTCAGCTTCTCTCTCAGGACTGTCTTGTGGTATCTTTGTTCGGCATCCTCACCTCGCTGGTGTTGTGGACACCCGTGCCAGTGAGAGCCATGGAACTGGTAAACGGTGTTGGTGGTCGGATCATAACCATCTACAGGAGTGCCCTCGATCCAGCGCTCGCCACCGTGCCCACACTCTACATGGTGTATGTGTACCCCTCTGTTTCTCGACTCATACTCGATCCAACGAGTAGCCGCTGAACTGGATGGTTGGGGCGGATAGAAGGCTTTCTCATATGCGGACTATGTCGCCTCAACATTCTCGCCAGGACAAACGATTTTTGTTTTGCCACCTGTACAGTGATCAGCGTGACATTGAAGACTGCATGCCTGTGTAAACAGCTTGGAGATGTTCTTAATGTAGAAGGCGTGGTGGTCCCACACTCCGATGGTCATGGTGTCACGGTAGTGAGCCGCTTGCCTGATCAAGTGCCAGGTGCCCTCTTTAGTTGGTTCATACACACGAATCCCGATCTTGGCGAAGAACTCTACCTTGTCCAGCTGATACAGCGAGGTATTGCGGACATCAGGTACTGTCTTTCCGTAGAACTGTGTGGCCAACTATCATGCAGGAGCTGTACTTCTATCAGCTCTCGCTCCTTGGTGGACTGCTAGACATCTCCATAGACACATGTTGTCCCTGTAGGTGTCGAGGGCAGTCTTACTCTTCTTCTGTCATAGCCAGTCTGGGAGGGGGCCTGTCCCAAGCAGAGGTTGGCAGTTGATGACAGCCCTGACCTCAACGTTGATTGATCGAACGAAAGCCCACTTGGTGTTTGGTCAATCGATATTGTCTGTGTCGAGGCGGGCTTGCTCTCTTGCTGCCACCCAGTCCTGAGCTGCTCCTATCGTGTTCAGCCACGGGCTCCCTGGAGCATTCTTGTGGAAGAGCATCACCCTATCGTCTTCGATGTTACGGATGTGATAGGTATGGGTGTAGCGGAGGTAGAAGGCATTCTGGACAGTCTGCTGGATCTTTTGCATGATCCGGCCTGTGAGGTCTCCTTCTAGACCTCTGAAGAATGTCCAGCATACTGACTGGCGTCCTCTATCCTCTGTCTCCCTTTCACCAAGACGCTGGTCGAGAATGTGTTCGCCTTCTCGCCTTATGCTCCGGGCTAAGGGTTCAGACCTCGGCCCCCTTATGCTCCAGGCTGGGCTCAGACTTCGGCATTACTTAATGATCCTGCATTTGAGAGTTAAGTGCTCCAGTGGATGGCCCTCCATCCGTCTCGCTACAGTCTTGGCTCACAAGCTAGCAGTCACCTCCTCATCCAGCTGACGATGCTCACATATCCGCTGGAAACCTTCCCATATTCCTTGCTCGGGAGAGTCACTTCTGCCACTCCTCGGCACGGACCTGTCCGATCATCTGGAGCAAGTTGGCTTTCTTGGCCCTAGAGTAGACTCTAAGGTCGAATTGCTTTGCAATAGCACGAATCTGTGCAACAGTACTCATGGTGTATATCCCTGTGGATGTCTGCATAGGGTGCGGCGGCCCCTGCATTGGAGAGTTAAGCGCTCCAGTGAATGGACCTCCATCCACCTCGCTACAGCCTTGGCTCGCAATCTAGCAGTCACTTCCTCGTCCAACTGACTAAACTCACGTATCCACTGCGCTTTCTTGTGGGGATTCCAAGGATCCTTGGTAAGCGCTCGAAACCTTCCCATATTCATTGCTTGGGAGAGTTGCTTCTGCCACTCTTCGGCACGGACCTGGTCGATCATCTGGAGCAGGTCGACTTTCTTGGCCTTAGAGTAGCCTCTAAAGCCGAATTGATTTGCAATAGCGCGAATCTGTTCAACAGTACTCATGGTGTATGTCCCTGTGGATGCCTGTCTCTAAATGGGTGTTCAGACCCTATTATGTGTGGCGATTAGTACCTGTGGATGCCTGTCAGAGCGTTCAGACCTATTATGTGTGGTGCTGGTGATCAGTACCTGTGGGTGGTGTATATCCCTGTGGATACCTGTCCCTAAATGGGCGTTCGACCCTATTATGTGTGGTGATCAGTACCCGTGGGTGGTGTATATCCCTGTGGATGCCTGGTTCTAAATGGGCGTTCAGACCTTATTATGTGTGGCGATCAGTACCTGTTGGTGGTGTATATCTCTGTGGATGCCTGTCTCTAAATGGGCGTTCAGACCCTATTATGTGTGGTGCTGGCGATAAGTACCTGTGGGTGGTGTATATCCCTGTGGATGCCTGTCTCTAAATGGGCGTTCAGACCTGTTCAGATGTATGTGGCGTTGATCACAAGGTGGTGCCCGATGCGACTCTGGCAGAGACTACGTGTTTGTCTGAGCCTACACAGAAGAGAGCGAGAGCGAGAGCGAGAGAGAGAGAGAGAGAGAGTTCGGCGGGGGGGGACTGGTGTGGTTGATGGCGATCAGTGGTGTATATCACTGTGGAGGCTTGTCTCTAAATGGGCATTCTGCCCCTGGTAGAAGTAGTGTCAGGATGATCCTACCTCCCTGGCAGCCGTTCGGCGATCCATGGTGGCCCCCGTCTCAACAACCTATACCCCAGGGATTGAGAGGGCGGTGGGGGCTCATTTGTTTAAATGGAAATCCAGTTGAGGGAGGTGGGGACTCATTTGTCTAAATGGAAATCCAGTTGAGGGAGATGGTATCATTTTACTACCGACACTACTACTCGCCTTATGCCTACTTAACTTTAACAGGTTGCCTTCCTGGAGGATGAGCCTGGGTATCCATCTCGGAACATACCCATTGGACTACTCCATCAAGCCGGCGGTACATTCATTTTGTCGGGACGACGAGTTCACAGACGATGAGTGACTTATAACCATGTGTCAGCACAACCAAAAATAACAAGACAAGGACAAGATAACACACAGAAGCATTGAATAAGCAGCGTATCTATTTACAGTGGTGCTGAAGAAGCAGATGGTAGACTATGGATACCTCCCTGGAAGGCGTGGAGATCTGATTTGCTTCTCCCAGTCACCACAGAGTTAGTCTGCAATCCGCGTTTTTTGCCAGCACCAAGCTTGTCAAGAACAAACCATATAAGACTCATTCCCTCTGAGCTAACGTTTACCTGTTTTAGGGTTATGTAATTGCTCTGAGGTTCACTGTTAAACCATTCCTACTGTAATTAATGTTTGTGCAATGAATCCTACTTTGGCTTATAGTTGTCCTAGAGGTACCGGTGAGGGTACAGAGGAAGTGTGTGAGACATTGCTGTTTCGATTTTAACCTTCGAAAAACCTCAGCGATTTCTCAGGTCAGTTCTAACCAAACCGGTGGAGGGACTACCATATAATTAGTTGACCAGAGTGCCAGGGAGTCGCAGAAAGAGACAGCTACTCTAGAAGTAATTTAGAAGGTTATAAAGTCAGTGATCAACTGTGGAAATGTACAAACCGTCCCAGCCTGTCTGGGTACGGAACAACCAGACTGGATACATTCCGAGCACGCCACCATGGGTAGGACAGTAACACGTGTATGAAGCCATATGAGAGAGGCTCTAAAAACAACAAAGTCCATGAGATCGCCTCGCACGTATGCGCAGGCGTCAGAGATTGCCTACCAACACGCGTTGCCATTGGAGAGAATGGCATTGTATTTTGTACTGAGTTGGTACATGTAATTTCTTTAAACTGTACTCTCCTCATCGTTATTGATTTCCATCATTACCAGAATGAAGCGAGGATTCCAAATCCTTTTACTATTTGAAAATCGGTCCAGAAATGGCCGGGTTATCAATGTTTTATTCCGCTCAAAATAGTTCTCTAAAGTCATAAGCGTGTGTATGTACTTAGTGAATGGGGAGGATAGCGTATCACATGATCGCTTTCCATGCCTCTGAAACTCACACGCTGGTTGGTTGTGGTGCTCCAGCTGTGACATCATGAGTAGTATAAAAGGACGTGGAAAATCAAAATCGACAGCAGTCGGGAAAGAGAGGTGGTGGTGAGGTGCCTTGTCCTGGGATACTGGTTACTGTTAGTCAGACTCCCTATAGCCTACTACGATGCCTCTCGGTTTTGAGCACTCGTCTCTAGGGTACTAGCCACCACATCTGCATCGCAAGTATTTGTACGCTCCGGAAAAGATTTCATCCAGGGCAATAACTAAATTTAAGTGAAGGTACCCCCCTCCCCCCCCCCCCCCACCACCAACACCACAGTGGGACCTTTTTGTGGATGGACCTTTTGGCCCCGATGTAAAGCTCATCAAAGGATGTAGCACGAGTGATGCTTTCAATGGATAACTCGCCGGATCTGCCCAACCACGCCAAAGAGTGGTAGTTCGAATCCGCACATCTGTCGTGCTCAGTATTAAACATTTCTACTTTAGTTAGGGGCGATTGCCCGAGGCACCACACGAGCTATGTGGTACATCTCGTCTTGTGAACCGCCAGGATGCATCCACGTCAAATAACTTTAAGCTGTAGCCCTTCATAACTACAGGGCAGCTTCAAACTTCCACCCCAGTACAGAACGATCCAGCCACTGTTTAAATTACTAACTGTGTGAATAAACGTGACTAGCTACTAACAATCCGCATTTGCAACAGCTCTTCTTCACCATTCCTGAGAGTGAGCCGCATCAGATAGTTTGCCTGCAGATTTTCCTAGCAGCTAACTTCCGCATTGTGCCATCTCACATTCTGAATATGTGACACTTCAACCACAGTGACTATAGAACTGTTTCTGTACCGATGACTAATAGGTACTCCGTGATTGTATTATTTTATTAACATGGTTTTATCAGGTGCTGATGACTAACAGGACTTATGAGACCACATTTTACAGTTTATATATTTTTACTGAATATATTTATTCTTATTTTGTGCCGATGACTAACAGGTTCCATCAAGGTCGTGTGACCTCACATTTTACTATACTGTGATAGTTAGTTACATGGAAGTAGCCATTCTAGTTATATGTTTTGCTTATTTTATTTAAAACATTAGAACCGCAGTTCACTAGGCTACACTATACAGCAACAACACCCACACCACCTTGTTTCCCAACAGCATCAATCTTTCACTGAGGTCGCTGTTCATGTTCTCACTACGTGAACCTGACATGTGGCCGACTAAACCTGGACTACTTTAGCTCGACAGGATAGGTTTATAGTAGGTAGGGACGATTACTCTTTAGGAGACATTTTGTGTGCGTCTCTGGGAGTAGCAGATATGTAACACCACACACCGGTTAGTTGTATAAATTGGTCATATACCATGAGGCCTCCTATTCATATGATTATAAGAGTAATTATCTCTGTCTATGCTCCTTCAGGGCTTAATAATTGTTTGGACTTCCCTCCGCCACGTTGGTTAGAGCTGACTTTGAAACTATTGGGGTTTCAGAGTGGTTAGAATCAAAGTGTCGATGACCGCAAACACACCCTCTGTATCCTCGGATACTTGTTAGCTTAGATAACCACGCCAAAATAGGAAGCACTGCAAAAAACTTTAATTACTGGACTGCAGTGCATCTCCGTGGGATTTACTTAACCCTAAAGACAGGTGAAATGTTAATCCCAGTGTGCAGATCTCACATGATCCGCCTCCGACATCAGATCCACACCCAACATGCTAAGTCATGGACAGGACACAGATCTCCATCTAACTCTACAAGCGACTGGGTGCGATCTTAGAACCCATCACGCCCTCACGGGAAGGTCACTATAGTTGGGTATCTGTCTCTTCCTCCCCACCATAAACTTACGTGTGCTTTTCAATGCTTAGGTAACATGACTTGTCCCTGTGCTGTTATATGTGGTCATGATGCGGTGGTGACAGGATCATTATATGATTCTAGAGCCGCACCTTGTGGCATGTCTGCATGCTGTCCATCTGAGGGGTTTGCTTCATGAGGGTGACCATGCGGACACCGGGCATTCTCGCTTGTCAGGCTTATACGTTAAAGATGGTTAGAACACACAGCCACTTGCGGCTTAACCTTGATCTGGACTGAAAAACTAACTAGTAGGATACGATCTAGCAGAAGGTCCACATAAATAAAGCGGCAACTAGTTCAGTATCTTTTAACTTACATAAGGTGATGGTGCTGAATTCTGCGGAAAACATCCACCTCATCTTCACATAATATAGCGTGCATCACTATAACTTATAATTCCACTAGGTTGACTCTTTTTACATAACATAGTTTGAACAAGAGAGTTGGCCTTTTTGCTATCTCTCTTCGTCCGCTTCGTTTTGTAGGTATTTTCCTGTGACTAAGGCCCGCACGAGGCACTTTCCTCTAATATTTGTGTTATGGGTTAATTTAGTTTATATTAAACTTGCTAAGTAGCCGCGTTAGGCCCCTCCTTTGAGGGGATACGTCACTGAATATACCGACCAGAGGACCATGTTAGGTGAATCACCAACTCAGCCCTATGTACTTGATTTCTCTCTTATAACAGCAAACAAGTACCATTGTTTATTTGTTAGATTATAACTAATCATATATTTTATAATGTCTAAACTCTAAATTGAGTAAATGGACCGCCACAGCTGTGACACAAACACCTGGAATGAAATGGTGTGGTTCAACTTCCACGACGATGGTTGCACGGCCCCACCAGTTAACCAGCAACCTCGCCCCAACATACCGTGCACCTGCAATGCCATGGCATGAGAGTATCCGGCGGACCAGCTCGCACCCCGGAGGCTACACCATGTTAACGGAAGCAAAGCTGGGAAAGAGGATTTATAATAAGCAGCACTCCTTCGTTCAAGCAGTTGTCCCTAACTACTTTATCCTAACAAAATATCTGAGCTAATACTAGCTAGGATTAGTCGCCGTATCTCGAGTCTATTGGTGCAGGTACGAGAGACGGCTCTAGTGAAAACATGTTGCTGTATTTAGAAAGGTAAGTGGTGCAGTTAGTGAAGCTGTATAGTATAAGTTTAAGCATAGCGCAGTTTTTAGAATATATAACTATTTAACTCAACAAATGAAAAATAAACAGTGTTTAACGGTGCTCAGCGTGTTACAATCTTACACAGTTCAATGAGGTCTAGCTGACCTATTGCGCTTACTTGTAATCAGCACTAGAGAAAAGAAAATAACTATGTTACAATGAAAATGAGCGCCTATTAGTCATCAGTGCAATGTTGGCACAGTAGTTGTTGGCGCGGCGTTCAGGAAGCAGTGCTGTAATCTCGATGTTGATGGCGCCTCTTAGTCATTGGCACAAAAATAATAGCACAAAAAATTCATTATGCAGTCGAATTTGCTGTAGGAGATGAAGCACATAGGATCTTTGGTGCAGAAGTGAAGTTGCCTCTATTGGAGAGGAGGCTAGGTTTATAATAATTATGGCACAAGACGATCAGCGTCGCTTAGCTCAGTAGCAGCAACAAAAGCAATGTTCGCAGTAAGAGCGTGGTACAGCAGGTTTGGTGAGATATCAGAGCTGACCAATCATCGTCTCACATACTGGTTTGGATGTTATCGACCAAAGGGAACAGCGTCACTAACCGGTCCCAGCGATTTCTTCCTAGTACACCTCACCACAGATATTGGCGGTGGTACTGTTCCTGACAAGTTGGCTGAGGCGACCAGATTTTAAGTTGGTTTTTGTACCCCTCAAAAGGAGTTCCAAAAATTAGACGGCGCCGTAAAAACGAGTACGGCTCCCTGTCACGGTTTCAAGCTCTGACATGGAATATGCTAGTGTAGATTGCTTACAGCGAGCTTTGCATAGTAAGACTATAGGTAATGTCTTCTGCACTGGCAGACGTCGAGGGGATAACATGAAGACAACATGTGTTTGTGGTGGCACACTACCTTCACCCTACCTGCAGGTGCACGATGGCAACATACACCAACTTAGAAGAGTTAAATAGACCAACACTTTATTCACTGATATCTCTTCCATTCCAGGACCGATTTTAATTTTGTAAATGATTTAAATCATAAGTGATGTAAATTTAGTTTTTCCCAACGAATCCTGGCAATGATTCATAACAAGATGAATCCAAAAGGCATGGTATTAAGGATTCCCAAAACACAGGCAACTATATATATATATATATATATATATATATATATATATATATATATATATATATATATATATATATATATATATAAGAATGCCATTCTCCATTCCCTCTGCACATCGTGGGCAGGCTATCTCTTATTGGCGTGCATGCGCCATATGCGTTCTTATAGACTCTATTAATCTGAGCTCTCTTCTGTGGCTACACGCGCTGATATATAGAGCTGATGGGGCGAGGTTGGAGCATCTCGGAGCGGGACATTTCATACCCGGCTGATCCGGACCAGTTCATACCCGACTGGGCGATCCTCGCTACAACACCCACCCCCCCCCCCCCCACCCACCCCCAGGACCCTCCAACACCCCTAGCTTGGTACCACGGGCCAAGCGATATCGCCAAACGGGAGTGCACACTGCAGGGTGAGAGCTAGGTAAGAATTATAGACTTCTCAGGCTGGCGTGTAGCCAAGAGGAGAGTGGCGCATGAGTTGCACGTTTATAAGAGATAGGCACATAGTCGTGCAAGGAGGCAAGGCTGGGTTGGCATACTTTTTAGCCCAGGTTTCTTAGGAGCAGGCTCTTTATTTTTTTGTGTGAGGTGCATACTTTATTGTTTATTAAATGCAATTATGGCAAAACAATAGTTCGCGAGGATGCCCTCTTTCAGCGGCGGGAATAATCGGGTAATTAATCGCGGCGCCGAGGACGTCCAGGCTCCACATACCTAATTATAAGTGTGGCTTATAAGTGTGGCTCTTTTCTCGCCGTCCTTTTAATATCAGCCTTCTTAAAAAGATGTTAAAAATAATAATAGCAAAAATATATATATATAATCCTGTCAAAGATCAGAGCATCCCCACCCAATTTTCTGGGATGGCGCAGTCGTATACATATTTTACATAGTAGCTTTTATTATTAGAAGCTACGTAGAATGACTATTCGCCATCCTGTAGAGGTTACAAATACGTAAATTATATAATAAGAAGAAAAGAATATAATAATGATATAAAACCTATTCGCATCAAACTAACAGTTAGTTATTTAATTCCAGTCCAATACGGCGCCAATGTATAACTTATAAAGGCGTAGAAATTTAAGTACGTCTGGGTCGACTGGTCACTATGCATCACCACAGGAATGTCGTATAATTAATCCTTGGCGCCGAAATGTTCATGTCTACTATGTTGGCACTTGTTGATGCGATTGTCGATTGTTGTCATGTAGAGTGCTGGATGGAAAGTTGGTAGTGGTGGCCGGATGATGGTGCTGGTGATCCGGGGTGTAGAAGTAGCTGTTGGCATGGCGCTGAGTGCCACAGTGATGTTGCTGCCGCTGGTTGGCGTGATGCTGATCGTTGCGGTGGTGCTGGTTCATGCAGAGACTGTTGGCATGATGCTGAACGTGCTGATGGTGCTGGCTGTCGTGGTGCTGCTCGTCGTGGTGGTGTTGATTGGCATGGTTACTGGTGGCGTGGTGCTGTGCATGGTGGTGGACTTCGTTTGCTGCACGTTCAGTGCTGTAGCTGATATTGTTCTTTTACGGCGATGTGTGGTGAGGAGTAGGCGTAGTTGGCTTCCTGACTGATGGATCCGGCATTACTTTTTGATGGAGGCACCAACATCACCGCCGCCGCCACTGAAGTATCTCTAATCGCGGTTTCTAATAATTCTACCGGGCCAGTTATAATCACTAGTTCACTGGGAGGAGGTGGTGGACCATCTACCGTGTCCAATATCACAATGGGATCTTTCGCCGGATTGAGCTTTGGCGCACTCGTGCTGGGTGAAGAATGCTTCCACCGCTTATTGCTCTTGCCAGGAGTCACCCATTCTGGTTCTCGCTATGCCACTCGTGGCCCGAGGGTGGCCCAGTTCTGCGTTTCTTCTCCTCATACTAGGTGGATTACCAACACAGAATGTCCAGAAGGAGCTACATGTGTGACTCCGAAACGACGTGCTGAGAACAAAGTATTACAAGCAGGGCAGTAGGCACATTCCAACAGGTGATCATGGTCAATATGTTGGCGGAGTTCCGCCCATCTTCAGAAACTACGAGCTCATGCCAGCCCGCCTCCTACAGGGGTCCAATCACACATATGCATGGTGCATGGTTGTGTATCATCGGAGGTCGCCGACATCGTCAAATCACTGGCTAAAGACATCTACTCTACTTCATTATGGCACCGACCTAACGTCTACTTATATCATTAAATCTTCATATATAAAAGTTACGGCTTGAAAAGACTGGAATTTAGTTAGGGACACTAAAGAAAGAGGCCTATTGCCAGTGATTTTCCCTGATGTCGAGTTTGAAGGGAAGATGAAGTTCTCAGTGAGAATCCTGCATTTTATACTTTTGGTGACGTCATAGGGCAGAGGGAGACCAACCCCCGGATGTTAACCTGCTGTCGCCCTGTGTAATACGGCCACCTAAATTGTTTTAAATTAAATTTCACTTTAAATTCCTCATGCCCTCTTTCTGATGTGCAAAAAGAAAAAGCAAGTATAAATAGTAAGGCAGGAACGTCAACTTCATGATTATTTTCCCAAGATTACCGGTTTCCAATTAACTATACAACCAGTAACTAATATTCCCGAGTAGGGCCTTTGTTTCATGGCGTGATTCGGTTTTCGAGTTAGTTGCTTATAGACGTGCTTAATTATTCTTTTAGCCTGAGGGGGTGGGGGAGAGCGAGATGACGTCACCGACCACAGGTGGCCTTGTTGCATCCTCGTCTCATTTCCCCATCTCGCTCACGTGGTAGGGTGGCGGGACCGGCGATATTTTGTCTATAGCCATGAAAGAAGTTTAACGGAGATTAAAAAGTTGGTTATTCTAGTACGGGGTCAATTGGAAAGTTAGTGTTCTCTTTTTTAAAATAAAATATGTATGAAGTAACTGATAGGGATAACGACAATGGGCCATTATAATATACGAGCACTGGCTTCAAACTCTCTAACCAGTTGCTCTGGTTACGGCGGGTGTTAGCGAGCCACCAACAGTGCAGGTGTGTGTGGTGACATTTTGCCTGGCCAACTTGTAAAAGTCGCCACTTGGAAACGATGTAAGAGAATTTTTTTAATTCTCATGATTTAAGGGCTGTTTGGATTTTGGCGCCGCTTACAACCGGCCCATGCAATAACGATTTATGAGCATGGTAGATTTCCTAGTCAAAATCGTAACAGTTATGAGTTGTACCAATTTTAATGGTCTGGTTCAAGCAGGGTCATATCTTTAAGGGCCAAGGTACTGCACCACTTGTCTCATTCATCTCCCGTGGGAGGAACTAGCCTCGGCATTCCTGGACATGAACTTAATTGGTACAGTACTCTACATAAACATGGTGACAATTAAATAAATGGCAATATTCCGTTGTTTGAAGATTTGTGAGATGATCGTTCTGCGTGTCCGTGTTTCCTGGGATGTTGGTTGTTGTATGCAGGGTTTACTGTATACCGCGGAATCTGGCGCTGTAATATTTGTAAATGTTTAACGGCGGGAAGTGGTGCTGTTATGTTTATGGTGACAACCTCGTAGGACATATATATGTTTTCACTATATTACTTACACCCGAGCCTATTGACGGGACAGAGCTACTTAGAGCGTGGATGCCATCATAGCTTACTGCAGTTCTTGACCGTAATCGAGCTTCAGCCCTCGGCAACAAAATCCTGCTCGCTTACTGACTGCAGTCTGCAGGCTTCTCTCTCTCTCTCTCGAAGTGATCTGAGATTACCTATGCTAAGTTGCTGTAATATTTAATTATTGTAATTTGGAGTCACGTTCGAGGAAATGGATGCTTCTCGTTGGCGTGGATTGGTGATATTTATTGTTGCTCTTGACCATGCCATATATGGTTCACCGTAATTGTTGACGAATCTTGGTGAATATTTGCGAATGTTGGCGAATGTCATTATTTTTGCATGACGTGGTGAATGGTGCAGCGGAAATATGAGTTGAAAGCTGGGTTGATTATGTAATGCAGAAGCGGCAGTTAAATCTCAAGGTTAACCACGCTACTGTTTGGCAATGACTATTTTATGTGTTAGATTAATGTGGCTAATCCTCTGTCATTAGGAATTGACAAAAATGCTAGGAAAGGTTCATGTAGCTCGTGGGGGTATGCGCTGGTCTGTCTCACTTCTCCGCTCCATTGCCCTGTATGTACAGGATGCTCGGGAGGGCTGGTTAGCTACGGTTCTTGGGGTTAGTGATCCCATATCGCGAATCTCCAAAGGTACAAAGACCGACTTCTAGAGCCGGTAGAACGATAACGTTCCAGTGGGGCTGTGCGACCATTGCAGCCGAGATTGAACCTCACTGTCCCATCTCAACCATTAGTGTCACTGGTATGATGGTCCATAACTCAATTTAGGAGCCTAGACATGATAATTAAGAGAAATATATACTACAGAAACGATGGTACTCGTTTGTTAGCACGAGAGAGAAAATATACTGTACATAGAACTAAGTTGGTTGTCTTGTTAACGTGGATTCGTCAGAGATGCCTCACCGATCCGTATATATCCGTGAGGTATCCCTGCAAGGGAGCATTCTAACTAGGCCTTCAACGCTGAAGCAGAGGATGAGAGCTGGCAAAAAGGGCCTCTCTTATTCAAACATAAGGTAATTGTAATGTGAGTCAACCGAGTGAAATCTTAATTAATGTGATTCACGCAGTTTTACGTGAAGATGGGGTGGATGATTTCCATAGAATTCAACACCATCATCTTATGTAAGTCCAAGATACTGTATTGGGAGTTACCACTTTTATTTATGCAGTCCTTCTGCTAAATCTTAAACTACCAGTTAGGTGTTAGATTTATATACTAGCTTTGGCCATAAGTGGCAGGAATTTCTACCTATCTCTTGACACATGGGTCTGACTGGCAAAGATGTTCGGTTTCCCTAAGGTCACCTTCCAGAGCATCTCCCTCAGAAAGGCAGTGAGCGGACATGTTACGGAGTGGTAGTTTCAGAATCATATAACTATCTGGTTACATACCACACTGCAACCATATATAACATCACTAGAACAAATCAATATTACACAAGCAATTTGAAAAGCACATAAAAGTCTATAGAGGTGGGGGGTGGTAAGAGGCAGATATCCATCTTCACTGACCTTCCCGTAAGGGCGTGGTGGGTTCCGTCACCCGGTGTGTCGGAGGCGGATCATTTCGAAAGCCAGCTCTGGGGAGCTAACGTTTGCTTGTCATTAGAGTTAAGTTCCAGCATGCCCAGCGATGCACTGCTGGCCGGTTAAAAATATATCTTTTTGCAGTGCTTCCTACTTTGGCGGAGCTATCTATGCTAATTGGTATCTGAAGATACAGAGGAGGCGTATGCGAAATCGACACGTTGGTCTTCACCGCTTGGAAAACGCAAGTTTCCCAAGTTGGATCATGCCAACATATCGATGGGAATTAATAAGCCTTGCAGCTGGAGGACCGTAGAAAGAGACAATCACTCATCATAATAAGAGGCCCTAAGGTATATGGCCAATTTTACACAATCTAGCCTGTGTGCGGTATTACATATCCGCTACATCCAGAAAAGAGGCTTACGCAAATGCCTCCTATGGAGTGGTTGTACCAAACCACTTTTAAACCTAGCCTATCGAGCTAAAATAGCCAGGTTTAGTTGATCACATGTCAGGTTCACACAATGAGAACATGAACAGTGAACTCAGTGTAAAATTGATGCTGGGGAAAAAGTGATGCTGATTTATAGCTGCTGTATAGTATAGCCTAGCGTACTGTGGTCCTAGTGTTTTTATATAAAATAAACAAAACAGGTAACTAGAATGGCTGCTGCCATATATAACTAACTATCACAGTATTGAGAATAAACCAGGTCTTAGGACCTTGGGGTGCTTGATAGTCATAAACACAAAAATAAGGATAATATTTATAGTAAAATATTTAAATTATAAAATGTGGTCTCTACCTATTAGTCATCAGTACCTGTAAAGAAATGAATGAATACAATAGCTAAATGAGTACCTATTAGTCATTGGTACGGAAAAGGTTCATAAATCACTGTAGATACTGAGTCACAGATGAGGGAGACGAGATGGCATGATTCTGAAGTTGCTGGGAAATCTCCACGGGTGAACTGTTGATGCGGCTCACTCTCAAAGACAGTGAAGAAGAATGACTGTAGTCGGATGTCTACAAGATGGTCATAATAGCTAATATATTTAATTAAGCAGATTGTTGAAAATGTTCATCCGGTAACAGAAGTTTGAAAGTTGCCCATAACATGAAGGGCTACAGTTGTAGTTTATAATTAAACAATAGATGTACATTCCTGGGTACGCTGTACATGGTACACCGCATAGCTCTTGAGGTAGTCCCACAAGACTGTGGCCTAAAAGTTAATTAACACACGACATGCTGCGCGGAAGTTTGATCACCACTTTTGCATGGTTCGGAAGATCTGATGAGTTGTCCACCGAGATTCACCACTCGTTCTACATACTGGACACATTACATCAGGGCCATGAGGCCCATCCGCAGGACGGCTCCTCTGAAGTGTTGGTAATGAAGGACTCTTCTATTTAATTAGTTGTCCCCAGATGGCCGTCCGAGGGCTTACAAAAACTTAGATGCGGATTCCCCGATTGCGGGCCAGAGAGTAAGAACTGAAATTCGACAGGCACTGCTGTGGCTAACAGGAAGCCACAGTCAGTAAGCAGTTACTCGCGTCTTGCACTGCTCTGGCCACACAACCTTCCACTTGTTCTCTCTCGCCGAAGTGTGGTCTCGATTCTTGATTTCTCGCTCCTTTTATAATACTCGTGATGTCAGGGGCAGGACACCCAGCCAATCAGCGGGCGATCTATTGCCAATCAGCGTGTCGATAGAAAGGGTGAGGATGCTATCGCGTGATAGGCATCTTCCCCACTCATTTAGTGCATACACGCATTTTTACGACGCCTCAGAAATATTTTGAAAATAATTTCAATAAGCTAAATTAGGATAACCCGGCCATTTCTGGTCCGATTTTAAAAAGGTAAACAGTTTTCGAATCATCGTCTCATTCCGGCCCTGATACATACCAAGAATGACGAAAACAGTTAAAGTTAAAGGGATTACGTGCACCAACCCGGTACACTTTAATATGCATTCTCTCCCAACGCTGACACATGTTGTCAGGGAAGCTCTGATGTGCGTGCATGCGTGCTACGTGATCTTACTGACTTAGATGTTTTACAGAACATACTATCCTACTCAGGGGGTCGTGCATGGAACGTACCTGGAACGATCGTCCAGTACCGAACTAAGCTGGCATGGTACGTACCCATCTGGCTGATCCACGCTACACCCCCTCCCCCTCCTAGTTTGACAACCGTGGCAAACGATACCACATCGCAGGATCGAAAGCATGGGAGAACTTTGGGCGAGAATTACAGACTTCTCGAGTAGGTGCATAGGCGAGAGGAGTAGTGACGCGAGAGATGCGTAGTTTATCAGAGGAGAGCACATAGAGGTGTGAAGGAGTTTGGGAGGGAGGCATACTTTGGTTTTGATTTTTGGCCTGGTATTTATTTTTCCAGGCCTTTGCTTTTTTTGATATTGTGGTGCGTGCTCTTTTATTTTGTTTATTATCATGATTTGACTACACAATAGCTCGCATGGGCGTTCTCTTGGTAATGGATAATTAAATATATATTTTATACATATCACAGGATGATAAACACAGCAATTATGTATGCGTGCCAATTATATGAGGGCCTGCATACAGAGCGGCCCGTTTGGGCGGGTCTGCATGGATGGCTCCCAAATCCGTCTCGTCATACTAACACGAGAAGAAAAATAATAAGAAAAATAGTATATTATAATAATAATAATAATAAACTGGTTCATCACGCAGCCCCAGCAATAGCTGGGATGGCATGACGGGAATATGTCATATTCGCTGTGGTGTGTTGTGTACTTACACCACACATGGTGTGTTTACAACACAGGAATCCGCAGCAATCATTTTGCTGAGACATAGTTATGCAGTAATTTGTGTAGCTGTGTAGGATGACCGTAGTCAGCCAAGGGACAGGGTTTCAATTTTAAAAACATATATAATAATAAGAAAAATATGTCCAAAATAAAAATATAATAGTTCCTTTTTCCGCACACCTAGTCAAACATTCCGCTGCATCAATGACAATAATGGCCACAAGTGTCTGCTGAAAAGTTGCCCCAGCGAGTCTGAGCTCCGCGATCCGGACATGACGGTCGCGGATGATGATCTACAGGTGCTGATATTACATTGTCTATGTTAATGTTCTCTGTGCTCAGGTGTGATGAAGTTGCGGATATGTTGATTGATGCACTTGTGTGGTGTCCTGATGGTGGCTGATTCAGAGGTTGCTGTCATCACTGTGGTGGTGGCTGTGGAGGTAGTGGTGCTTTCGCATGGTCTGCTGGGTGCTGCGGAAATGCTGCGCTGCAATGTTGCTTCAGTGGGTGCGGATAGTTCTCTAATTTTTACAGCTTGATTAAGTCTACTTGCAGATGTTCTAGTTACCACTCGGATCTCGGGTTGGTGAGCTAAGCATCGTTTCCCAGAGTATGGTCTGTTCGGCGTGGTAGCTTTTCAGATGACAGGATCTACTGGGATGATGGTGCTGCGTGTGGATGTCAGGGTGCTGGCATGTGGTGCGGAAGTGATGATGGTGGTTTCCATGAGACTTATCTCCTCGTCGATAACTAAACTGAGAGGAGATATAGAACTGTCGGAAATGTCCTGTAACACTGTATCATGAATTGTCACAGGAGTGGTTATCACTACCGAAATTGGCTGTCCGATCGCGGATGCAGATGCAGAGGTTGTTGTGGTGGTGTGTGTGCTGCCGGTATGGTTACTGCGGGTGCTGCCGGTTCAGCCGTTGTAGTTGGTGTCGATGCCGATGCTGCAGGTGCTGCCAGTGTTGATCTTATGGGTGCTGCCGGTGCTCTGGTTATGGTTGCTGGAGTACTGGTACCAGTTGACTGTGTTCCTGATGTGGATGCTGAAGCTACTTGCGGAAGGTCAGGTAGTCATCTCTTTGTGTGTTTAGTTTTGGCTATCTTCCCAGTCGGAATTAACACTATTGGAAGTCTCCTTTCGAAGCATGGAGCGAGGATGTCTATATCCTCACTCTGTTCACAAGGTTTCAAAGTCACGACCAACACACGATGTTTAAAAGATAACGTGTGTAACACTGTACCGCGTGGCAGAATATAAGTATTTGCAGTCCACACAGTATGCTCTCTGAAGTAGACGGTCGCGATTGATGTGAATTTTCAAGTCCGAATTTCTGGAAAATGCATGCTTACATGGCTGTCCGCCATATGAAGTTGAAGTACACAGATATTTCTTGCCGATGTTCGCAGGTGCCGATTCTTCCGGGATGTTGGACAACGCAAGATCTTCTGCAAGCAACATATTACTCCCGCATGATTGTAATATGCGGAACTGCAAGCACCTAACTAAACTTTTCCTAACTTTCCTATCACTTCATAATACTTTCCTGGCCAATTATAACATGAGATGATAATAATAAGAAAAACAGCAGAATTTGATTTGCGACACGAAAATGACCTAATGCCTGATTTTCCCGGTGTAGAGTTTGAAGGAAAGATGAAGTTTCAGTGCGCGCTTTCATCCTTTTATACTTTTTGGTGACGTCACAGGAGGGTGGAGGACCATGCCCGAAAGTTCCCGAGTGAGTCGGTCACTCCATGTATGGGTTTATTTAACTTTCTTTCTCCTGGAGTCCGATTATACATTCCCTTCATCAAAAGAAGGTAAATGTATATATAAGAAGGTAGGACAGCCGCTTTCATCCCCACTCGGAGGGAAATCATGTCTCCGATCGGCGCTAAAATCTGGAACTATTTATTCCTGTGGACGCTCACCTTTTAATTAGCGTGATGCGGTTGCTTATAAATTCGCCTTTTCGAATTTCAGGCTGGAACGCCCTACGGGGTGTGTGAGAGCGTGAAGACGTGAAGGCACTTTGTACATAGGTGGACATTGATGCTGTTGAGTGTACGTAATTGATGAGAAAAATAGAAACATGTTTTAATTTCTTTCTCTGTTCCTTAGAACAGCGTCCCTTTTATGCTCGTGATCTTGAACATGTGCCTCCTGTGTATGGTGTATATATTCCAGCCCATGTTGATTGTAGGCTGGAATTTGTAGGTAAGAGAGTATTTGAAATTCTCTATGGTGTTATACTATATAAGTTTTGATGCTGCTTCATCAGCCCGAGCGCTAATGATTTGTATACACAGTAGAACAGTTGTGTTCTTAATCAAAATTAGGATAGTATAGCTGATGGTAATTTATGGTTTGGTTTAAACAAATCTATGTTTTGTGAACTCCAAGTCTACTGACTCCACCAAGCTGGACTGTATTTTCCGGGTGGGCGGACTGCCAAGCATCCTTTTCTATGGGTAGGACTAGTCTCACCTCACCTAGACCGAACTTAATTATTACGGTACAGCTCGGAAAGTGTGTGCCACAGTTTACAATACCGTCGTATGGAGATTGTGAAAGTCATCCTGAGTGTCTGTGTCTCTGTTATGTTGGTGAATTTGATTGATATGCGTGGCTGCTTGCTTATCTGTGGATGAATCTTCTGCTGTCGTGAAGTGTGAAAGTTTGTATGGTAGTTGGGGGAGGGGCACTGCAGTGATTGTGGTGTCAATTTTATCGGACATGATGTATTTCACTCTGTCCTTTTTAGAATGGGACAGAGTTACTTTAGAGCATGGATGACCATGATGGGTGCTGTCATACTTGAATCAGACCATTATGGAATTTCATTTTCTGTGCCTATCTCGTACTAGCTACCGACGACAGACTGCGTCATCTTGCTCTCTTAATAATGTTGACTGTTATTACGTGTGATTGATGTCTTTGTTTAGCTGATTACGTCCAACGTTTCCAAGGGGGAGGTGTGGGGGGAGTCCCTGGCAGCGATGTTTTCCTCCTTACCAAACGATCAGTTTTTCCGCATTATTAGATAAGGGGGTGCTTGCGGAAAATGCTGACTCGTACTGATGGTGGTGGTGTTCTGTTGTAGCGAAGTCGGGGCTGCTGTATGACGTTGGCATAATGTGAAGTGGGCAAATCCAGTTTTACCAAGCTGGTAATGCCGATTCTGTTGTTGCTGCGGAAAGTCGGGTTGCGGTGGGTCACGAACTCTCCGTATTCGTTCAGTATGGAATGTTGCGGAAAAAGGTGTCTAACTTTTGCTGTTATAAAAGTTAGATGCGTGCTATTCATGTTGTTGGTGGTGTTGAATGTCTCCGTTATACCTTCTATATAATCGGGTAGGTATGTAGTGTTCGCACGATGAAGAATTGACGTATCCAGCCTTGAGGGCAAATGTGTTCTGTATGCTCCTGGCTTCCTGTGTCTTGGTGTGATGTTCTGACAGCTCACGGCGGTGGGGGGGGGGCGGATTTAGTAGGACGGTTGCGGTCAGGGATGCCCTTTTGATGGTTGGTACTCTGTCATAGTTTTTAAGTACTGGGGAATATTCTAGCCGAGTCTGCTGAACAGGCTGCTTCCCTGACCACCACCAGTCGGGGGTGGGGTGGGGGGGGGGCTGTGCCTGCGATGTGGGATGCCACCTACTCTGAAGCAGCCGACTCTCTCGTATCTGAAGATTGACAGTCAACAGACGATGAGTGGAGTATGAAATTGACAGGACGTATGATGTCCGAACTCGGCACGGAGATTAGAGACGCGAGTTGGAATGGAGGTGGTGTTGCAAATGGATGAGGTGCAACTTGGAGTGGGGGTGGTCTCATGATTTGATGACCTGGAGGGGGAGTGCACCGATTTGTGCGGTTTTCCTGTTCTCTGTAGCAGGCAAAGGCCTCATCAAGCCTCTTCACTACCCAAGCTATTTATTATATGTGCCACCTCGCAAGAAGCATGGTCCAGGGCAGCCTCCGCTTCTGCCTGTGGTAACTCTATAATTGGGGTAATAGCATGAAGTGGGTGTGAATGGGAAGAGGTCGGCAGAACAACCTTTCCATCCTTCCCCTTGGACAGCATAAACGAGAAAGTCTTCAGATACAACTTCCCAGGTCGTGTAGACACGCTCTGAGGAGGGAGAGGGTTATTACGTAGCTCGTCATCGTCCTTAGAATTAGTTATATGTTCGCCAGACTCCTGGCTTGGAGGGAGAGGGGTCGAACTGGCACTGCGTTGCTCCGGACTAACGTTGGGAATACATGTTTCTATGTAATGTTGTGATAGCAAGGACCACTCTGGTTAAGACCCGAGGGGCTGTCGAAATTCCAAATGGAAGAACTTTGAATTCCCATTGGCATCCCTGAAATGCGAATCCCAGGAACCGATGAAAACTCCTCGCAATGGGAATGTGGAAATAAGCATTCTTCAAGTCTATGGACGCCATCCACATTCCTTTCTCCAACCCCGTTAGAAGTCCTTCTTGTTTCCATTCTGAAACGGAGTTTCTATGTATTTATTTAGCGCAATTTTGTGCCGTTTGAATTGCTCCTTTTAGCACGAGGGAATTCATTTCTTCCTTGATGCACAAACATTGATCTGGATATCTTGGTATTTGAGTCCAGACTGGGACCAGAGACAGTTGCGATGGTGGTTGAGATATCCAGTCAGGATGGTATTAGGCTGAAATCCATCACAAGACTAAGCAGTCCTGTGTTAATCAGTCCCACTCTTGCAGCTGGAAGTCCAGGCAGCCTACCACTGGACCACCTTTGTTGTGAAAGTGATCCAATTCTGATGGCAAGAGTGGGCCTGTCCTTGGTCGGACTAGCGACACTGGAGTTGCCGTGGTGAGAAACAGACTTTCAGACCTGATTACTACGACCAGATCGTCGTGCACCGCTGCGCTGGTTACTGCATGGTAGGTTGAACTTGAGGAGCCCGCTAACCACCCCACCCCGAACCCCATCACATCCCTCATTGGGGTGGCCGTGGCTTACGCTGCGAAGGTGGTTGGCCTCTGAGTCTGGCACCACTACCTCAGGCCTGCTGGGAATGGAAAGCAGGGGGGGGGGGGGGGTAGGGTTGGGTGATTTTTCGATATTATCGTCAATATCGCGATATACCGAATACCCATACCGAAATCGTCATAATTTCGAAAAATCGTAAATATCGTCAATACCGACAGGACGATATTGCACTTTTAACTGTGAGCATAATATAAATAACTAAGTTAGAAATGTCATACTCTTACCTCTATTCGGTCCAGTAATAGTCTTTAAGTAATAAAGCAGTCTTTGTCTGAGGTAATAAAAACTTAATAAACTCCAAAATAATCTGTGCTCATTTAAGTCATGGTTTGTTTGCGCTAATAAAATGATTTAAAGTACAAAATAATCCTTTGTTGTTCACTTTTCATAATTACATAAATAGACGACGCCATGTTTTTTCTTGCCTCATTCTGAGTGTTAGTCAGTGGGGAATACCATTTTCACTGCCCACATTCCAATCTGATGGCGTCATTACTACAGGTCAAGCTATTTATCCATTAGTCATTGATCTGCATGGTTAAACATTCTTCTGACCGTGAAAGATTTAAACGTTAAAACTTTTTAGGTCGATAGGAATCCACACACACTTAATCCCTTATCAATACCACAGCTTGGAACGGTGGGTGAGGGGGAAGTTAATCTCTTGCTTTACCGTTATACGTTTTATGTAACTTTATACAATATATTTAGCATTTTTAAACGAATCAGATCAAAATTCATTCCACATATAACATTACGGATTTATTCTAAGTGAGAAACGTCCTTAAAATAAAGAATTTAGGCCTAATTATTTCCAGTCTTCGATCTGTTGTGGCAGTTTTGGTTGCAGTGTTAACTGGGTTAATTTCACACATCCCGGCTACGCCTCGAGATCAATGGATAGGACTGCTAAGTAGTGAGCGAATTTGAATAGGTCTATAATGGGGCAAATTAGTAATTAATATTACAGACCAAGTAAAATCTGATATAATTGTTTCCAGTCTTCACGCTGGTTCTCATTCAAAATCATGCAGTGTTATTTTATTAATTTGCATCGTCTACGCTAGCGGTGGGTGTGATAACAGCTGTCGGAATTTTGCAGTGTGAATTCTGATTGGCTCAAGTCTGATACGGCGGCCAATCAGATTTCGCTCTGCGGAATTCCTTTCTGCGCAATGAAGTTAATGCGCATTACATTCGTTACTTTAAACTGTATATTGAAGGGTGTCAAAGTGTGGAATTTCGTGTATTAAATATGCGGAAATGGCAATCATGGCGATCTCAATTTACGGTTTCAATGCAACAAATTTAATGAAAATAACTTGTAGACACCACCAATTTGAAATACATGTTATTCTATGTTTACACCCTAACTCCACACCCCGCCCAAATGACGATATATCGTGATACCGCGGTATTTTAATGAGATACCGATATCGTCATGCCTTGAGCAATACCGCCCAACCCTAGGGGGGGGGGGGGGGGGCAGCGCGAACACGCCCTCTATGGAGAACTTCAAATTGTTCCTGTAGCGCCTCTGGTTATTCAACAGTCACCGTCTCCTGGAGGTGTCTACAACCATCACCCCCGAAGGGACCAGGATCTGCCATAGGCATCCTAAGAAGCCTATTGTACAGATCCTGGGACGGACACAGGCTATCCAACGCACACGTGTGTCTCACCCATAAACTTCTGGTGACAGACCGCATCATGCAATCCCGAGCCAGGTTTAGTCCATCCTGGATGGCTCCTAGACTGAGACAGGGCTGGGATTGCGTGACACAGATGCTGCTACAAACCCCTGTAGCAGCTGGGAGACATGCTATAAAGCAGAGATGGCTGCCCTCGATGACTCCTCTGTGTCCCGTAATGCAATGTTTGCAATCCGTGAAGCGCCAGTGCATAGGTGTCCCGTGTCAGCCCGGGAACCTGGCCACGTGTCCTCACCTAAGGCTGCACGGTCATCTGTGCAGGGCTTAGGGATGCCGCCGTACCTCTGGAACTGGCCAGCATGTATACGGCAGCACCGTGCCACCTTGTGTGGGGCCTTGAGGCATTCGTTTGAATGGATGGCTCTGTCACAGAGAACATGTCAACGACATGTGATAGCAAGGACCACTCTGGTTCATGTTCCGCGTATGGCAGAGATGGCATGGTGCTAGATGTCTGCTTCCCCATCAGCAACGGGCCCTGGTCACGATGGGAAGACGGTTCCACCTCTAGTTCTGGCCTGACGCTTACCAGCCACTGGCAACCATTAAGCCAGTCCTCTTCGGTGGCCACCTGCGAATGTTCAACGAGCCTAGGGCCCTCGTTGTCCTCTAAAACATTCACAGATGGAACCATGGATGGAGCCACTGGGGCCGGTACTCGAAGCTACTACTCTTAGTCCTGGTTCCACCGGCGAAGCGAACCTCAAGCCTGGGGGTCGCCTCTGGCTCATGAGCGAAAACTGGCAAACCCTCAGAAAGAATGATCCAGAGGCAGCAACATTCTCGCATTACTTCCACGCGGAACGCCTCCATGTCTTCTCTAACTTGGACTTCTCAAACCTCTTCTTTTCCTCCGTCGCATGCTCTCGCCTGTACCTCAACAGTCATTAAATTTAGCCTCCCCCCACAGACTCCACACATCACACTTAACTAGGGGACAACATGTGGTGCACTTAGTGCAGTCATGAGGGAAGAACTGTGGATTGACAAATCGATGGCACTGGGGACAGTCCAATTTCTAGAAGACATGAGATGAAGAGTCGGTTTTTTAGTCATTAGTAGACCAAAATAACTGAAGGGAGCAACAAACCTACTTTAACCTAATAGGAAGATGCCTAAGAACAAACAGCCGGGTCATAATTAATTAGGAATTAAAACAAGAGGCCCAAGGGGCCTGTGTCGCTCACCTGGAGCACCATCAATTTTTGTCAAAATTGTTGGCGGGTGGTTTAGCAGTCTTAAATGAGTTTGTGGACATTTTTGCAAGTGCAATATGGCCGCCAAACACACTACATTTTGATTGCTCCATGGCGCCTGTTTTTTTTATGGATCAACTTCCGTTGAACAAATTTTAATGGCCCAAATTTCGGCGCGATCCCTTCAGCGGTTCTGGAGGAGTCATTTTCGTGAAAACCAGGTCATCCAAGATGGTCGCTGAACCATTTGGTAAATCAAGTCTTCTTGAACAAACTTGGCTTACCTCTTGGCCTAGATGAAGATTTCCCAAGTGGTTTCGGAGATTTTTAAAGACATTTCCTGGAATCGGCCAAAATTCAAAATGGCCGCTGGCCAAATTGGCCGATCGGGTTTATTTGAACAAACTTGGATCCTTATGCCCTAAGGATGCTTCCTGCCAAATATAATTGAAATCGGCCTGGCAGTTCTCAAAAAGATATTTTTAATTTCCCATTTCTTTAGCAATTATCCAAGATGGCTGCCAAATCATTTATCCGACAGTTTCGAAAATTGCAAATTTGAGCTCAGAATACCCAAAAACATATAGAACCAATTTTGGCCTCAAAATCCATCAAATAAAAAAATCCAATATGTTCGCCAAACATGCTACATTTTGATTGGCCCACGGCGGCCATGTTTTTTGACGGAGCAACTTCCCTTGAACAAACTTTAATGGCCCTTAGTCCCTAATCATATCTCCCAAATTTTGGCCTGATCCATTCAGCGGGTCCTGGAGAAGTCGTTTTAGGGAAAACTAAGTCATCCAAGATGGCTGCCGAACCATTCGGTCAATCGTCGTCTTAAACAAGCTTGGCTTACCTCTTTGCCCAGATGAGGTTTCATAAGTTTTGAATCGATTCCACAAGCCGTTTCGGAGAACGAGATTTTTAGACATTTCTAAAAATCGGCCGAAATCCAAGATGGCCACCGGCCAAATTGGCCGATCGGCTTCGTTTGAACAAAATGAAATCTCTATGCCATAAGGATGCTTCCTGTCAAATATAATTCAAATCGGTCCAGTAGTTCTCGAGAAGACATTTTAAATTTCCTATTGCTTTAGTATGGGAGGTTTTGCCAGGAAAATGATCCAAGATGGCTGCCAAACCATTTATCCGACAGTTTCGAAAATTGCAAATTTGTGATCAGAATACCCAAAAACCTATATAAAACGAATTTCGTCCTCAAAATCCATCAAATAAAAAAATCCAATATGGCTGCCAAACACACTATATTTTGATTGGGCCACCGCGTCCATGTTTTCTGACGAATCAACTTCGCTTGAACAAACCTTAATCGCCCTTAGTTGCTAATTATATATCACAAATTTCGGCCTGATCGCTTCAGCGGAATACGTCGTTTTTGTGAAAACTAGGTCATCCAAGATGGCCGCTGAACCATTTGGTCAATCAAGTTCCCTTGAACAAAGTTGATTCAGCGCTTACCCTAGATCATATTCCGTGAGTTTTGAATCGATCCCTCAAATGGTTTGGGAGGGGATTTTTTAAAAACATTTCTAAAAATCGGCCGAAATCCAAGATAGTGGCCGGCCAAATTGGCCGATCGGGTTCGTTTGAACAAACTTGAATCTCTATGCCTTAAGGATGCTTCATGTCAAATATAATTGAAATCGGCCCACCAGTTCTCGAGAACATATTTTTCATTTACCATTGCTTTAGTATGGGAGGGGGGGGGGGGGGGCGATCAGCTTCATTTCAACAAACTTGGATCCCTATGCCCTAAGGATGCTTCCTGCCAAATAAAAATTGGCCCAGCGGTTCTTGAGAAGTCGTTTAAAGGAAAAGTTGACGGACAGACGACGGACGGTCGCCACGACATAAGCTCACTTGGCCTTTCAGGCCAGGTGGGCTAAAAACCAGGGCTGGATAAGATAAAATATTTCATAACTTACCATGGAAACAAGGGAGATAATCAGTATTTGAACTTTGACAGGTGTGAGCGAATTGTATGCAACACTCGAATAGACATTGTATATTCTATACAGTGAATAGGACCATATAAAATAGCCTATGCATGACCATCAGACCAATCACATTAAATTAAATAATTTAATTTGGCAGACAATTTTTTGCATAAATTTCAAAATATTAGGGTGCCACACTGATAACTCTAGAATACGTGGAATTTTAGCATAAGCAAACCGTCTGACTTGAGTGTGAACATCACTCCCGCTCGTTCTCTCAACCAGCAAAACTCCGATGGACAAAGGGGAAAGAGTGAGAAGCACTTATACAAGAGCTTCACTAATTTACTTAATATATATATATATATATATATATATATTTTAAATTCACAATGAACACAAGACCGGGAGGCTGAAGAAGAGAGAAACCCCAGGTGACCAAACAACGCCATCAGTACCTGTGAACACAAAAATAAAGTGTAAATAGACATGCGAAGGCATTTTGACCACTTACATAGATGTCTTACACCTAGCGCGAGTCCCGGAAACAGGTTACGTTTCGGGAGAACGCGATAAAAATTAAATATGTAATAGAAATCACCTGATGACTAGGTCCGGGAGCGGCTTTAGGCAACTTAACTAACTCTGGTATCTTATACAAGACAACAGACACCTCTCAAAATATAAGAAAAGGGTAGCAACTGCAAAAGGCTTAGTAGATCTGTAAAAGGCGTGTTTCATGGGCAGTCAATAATCTAGAAAGAGAAAGCTACAGTCGGCGCATCCGCCGGGGTAGGACGCACATCCGCCGAACTGTCCTGCCTATTAGGGGCAGTTTCTGTTTAAATCTGGGTATTATTGTAGCTAGGTTGATATTTAGAAATATCAGAGTATTAGGGAGGTAAGTATACTCATGAACTGAAAAGAATTGTGCCGATAATGAATTTGTAATTCTATCCTGCTCGTAGAATGTACTATATCAAGCCAGGCAAGGATCAGGAATATCTTCTCTGTTTACAGATAGTCACCAGCAGTTAGCCAGTGTTCTAGGTTCAGGCTGTCCATGTACAGATAGTCACCAGTATTTTGCTTGTTCCCTAGGTTCAGGTTGTCTGTGTACAGATAAACACTAGCAGATAGCCAGTGCTGTAGGTTCAGGTTGTCTGTGTACAGATAGTCACCAGTAGTTAGCCAGTGTTCTAGGTTCAGGTTGTCTGTGTACAGATAGTCACCAGCAGTTAGCCTGTGTTCTAGGTTCAGGTTGTCTGTGTACAGATAGTCACCAGCTGTTAGCCAGTGTTCTAGGTGCAGGTTGTCTGTGTACAGATAGCCACCAGCAGTTATCCAGTGTTCTAGGTGCAGGTTGTGTGTGTACAGATAGTCAACAACAGTTAGCCAGTGTTCTAGGTTCAGGTTGTCTGTGTACAGATAGTCACCAGCAGTTAGCCAGTGTTCTAGGTTCAGGTTGTCTGTGTACAGATAGTCACCAGTAGTTAGCCAGTGTTCTAGGTGCAGGTTATATGTGTACAGATAGTCACCAGCAGTTAGCCAGTGTTCTAGGTGCAGGCTGTGTACAGTCACCAGTATTTAGCCAGTGTTCTAGGTGCAGGTTATATGTGTACAGATAGTCACTAGCACTTAGCCTGTGTTCTAGGTTCAGGATGTCTGTGTACAGATAGTCCCCAGTAGTTAGCCAGTGTACTAGGTTCAGGTTGTCCGTGTACAGATAGTCACTAGCAGTTAGCCTGTGTTCTAGGTTCAGGTTCTCTGTGTACAGGTAATCACCAGTAGTTAGCCAGTGCAGGTTGTCTGTGTACAGATAGTCACTAGCAGTTAGCCTGTGTTCTAGGTTCAGGTTCTCCATGTACAGATAGTCACCAGTAGTTAGCCAGTGTCCTAGGTTCAGGTTGTCTGTGTACAGATAGTCACCAGTAGTTAGCCAGTGTTCAGCTTAAGGATCAGGTTGAAAGCAGAGGTGCTTTAACCATTTAGCCATCAAATATGTTCAAGAAAATGTAAATCTTTTTGAAAATATCCCTTTGCAGACCAAGAGAAGACAAGAATATTTTTTTTAATTTACCACTGGAATGACTGACTCTGTTATCAATCCAGTCATTCCAATGCTAAATTTTCAAATATAGTTTTCTCTTGGTCAGCTTGAGTGTCAAAGGGTTAAATAGATATTTCTGTCCAGGACTGTAAACAGAAATCAACCTGTCTATTTCGGCCAGACACCTGTTATAAAATTATGATGTTTGGTTTCACGATGCTGAGGGTTAACAATGTTAGAGTCTATCATTCGTATATCAATACATGGTACACACAGTAAGACTGTTAGAAGAAATAGAGGCTCACAAGTAAAGCAAAATGATTTTGATACAGATTATATGAAAATTATATTTTCTTTTACGATATTTTCTTTTACGATAAACAGGGGAATGTTGAAGCAGTCACCCTCACACTGCCATTCCCACCTGAATCCCAGTATACACACTACACTCCCAACAATATATTTGCCATGCTTATCATATTTTACTTACTGGAACTATAAGCTGAGTGCAGATTTTGCATTCATCACATTGGAGCGTCAGGAAAAATTATCTCAAGCCTACCATTCATTCTACAGCTTTTGTGCTAATGCAAATGTGACAATCAAGTGTCTATAATGACCATCAGCCTTTGATCCCAGAAGACGGTTACTTAAGAATCGTGGTCCAGAACTTGTGCCATACCCTCATGCTAAAAGACATTTTCTATGCCAACTGACTTGTATTAATCATTTGAACTTGAAAGATTAAACACACACAAATTTCAATTTAATAAACATTATGTTGAATATTTTGGAACTAATTATTTACACCCGGAGTTCTTGATTACAAAGATGAAAGATTTGAGTCAGATCGGTTTCAAAATAGTCTACAGGTCTGTATGATTAGGGTGAAATTAATATTCTTGGCATCAGGATTGAAATGGTCAAGTCACAAGATCAAAAACTCACACTTTCTTTAACCTACCCAAGATGACACTACACAGCAGCTCCATCAAGCTATAAAAATGTACACGCACACCAACCCACGCCCGCACGCACGCACACACACACACAAACACACACACCATAAGCCTCGCTATCATTTTCATTTTCCACTAATGGTGATAATAAATGGTTAAATCATTGTTGTGACATGGTGGTGGCTATGATGTTGGTGATATATAAATGTATCATATATCAACTAAAATGCATAATATTCCGATGACATTAGCAACATCTAGTCATATACAGAAGATTGATGACTGGTTCAGTTCTGTTTGGATATTAAGCAGCTCATAAACTCCAGTCATAGCTTGAAACCCGAGCTGCGCTTGATGTAGATCAAATACAACTGCAGAGCATGTGTATGTTTATTTTACAATTTCAAACCTAGTTCCACTATCTCCATTTAAAGGCAACCAAGAAGGAAATATCTTTGATATTTATTAAAGAAAATTTGCCAAAATTGCCATTGGTTGCTTCAATAACTCCATCAAATTTATTTCTAGAAAATCACCAGAACATATTTGCATGGTTGTCACGCCATTAACCCTTTAACCCTTACAGGTCAGAAATGACAAATTCTTTATGAATTAGAAATATAATATATTAGAATATTTTGAAACTAATTTGACAGGGATGTGCTTCTGCATATGGTTAGCATCTTACCCGTACAGTTCTCTTGAGACTGAGCCACTGGAATGTCATGGGTCAAAGGGTTAACCTTTATATTAGCTGAAGATGAAATAATATTTTACAAGAAAGATTGATGAAGGTGATGAAATTATTATTGCCATATAAAGCAACATTTTGTCAAAATGAAGTTGGATCAAATCTGATACAAGAATAACTTCAATTACATGTAAAAAGCACCCTCTATTACAATTACCTTGCAATAACATGTGTCGTGATAATGTCATTAACTGTAATCCGATTGTAATTCACCTTTGCAGAGAACCCATCCATCATCTGACCTCATATGATGTCATAATCAGCTCAGCGCATCTATGATGACGTCCCAATGATTACGACACAAAGGGTTCCATATAGACTGTCATCAAATCTCAAATAGTCCGACATGAATTGTATGTCTTTGCAATTCCTTGCTATTTAATAAACATGCTGTTGAATATTTTGAAAGTAACTTGACTGGGCACTGTTGCTGCCTTAGTCAGCAACAGCAACCAGTAAAATGAGTTTCAAACTATTCAAAAGTTTTTGGGAAATTGAAAGTCAGTGTGTTCAGAGATCGATCGATCCCAACATGAGCGAGGTGTAGGTGGAAGCTTAGCTAGAGATGGGCGGGGCATAGCTAAAACTGGAAAGGTCCATTGATGCCAAGCTGTACTATAATGGAGCTTTTACAGCAACAGCTCCTAGCTAATAACTAAATAGCATAGGATAACATTTAACATTTCTAAAACAGTAGCGTGCAAAAATAACTTATAAATATACTATCACAGCATTTTGATAAATTTTATAAAACATAAAAACAAGCATTTACCATTCCTTAGAGATGGGGATTTCCCACTATAGCATTTAGCCATTTAATGCTCCAGCCAAAACTAGCCTCGGTAGGGGTCTTGCGGAATGATCATTTACTAGCCAAGAGAACGCTTTTTTGAAAACTTACCACTGGAATGACTGGTTCATTGAGCAAACTTTTCTAGTGGTAGATTTTCAATAACATGAACATTCAACCAGCAAATAAATTGAGTTTTTGTGCTTTAACTGATTTTTCAGAAACCTTTGGAAAATCCAAGATGGCGATATGAGAAATTGATGTATAAGCTTCTGTAATCAATTTTGCAAGTCTACTGCAATATGGTGATTTAGGCCAACTTTGATTGAAATCAGCCAAGATGTTAATGAGTAACAGCCCTTTAAAGCAAAAGTTGACTTTATAGAAAATCTGATGGCCATTGAAAAAATTAATCAATCAGATTTCTATGTACAAGTTCTAAAGCCTCTGCTGACAGGGTCATCACAACCAAGTTTGTTTGACAACAGGACAACGGTTCATGAAAGGGAGTCTTTTAACTGATTTTCTGTACATTTTTGGAAAATCAAAGATTAAAAGTTGACCAAGTTTCTGCATAAAAGCTGAAAAGTCTACCACAATATTGCCATTTGCGCCAAATATGGTTGAAATCGGCCAATCGGTTAAGGAGTCATTTTACCAATTTCCCAGACATTTTTTTGGAAAATCTAAGATGGCCACCTGAAAAATTAACCAATCAATTCTCTCATTAGAAGTGCTGAAAGGGACCATGCTAGGATACTTCCACCCAAGTTTCATTGAAATTGATTAAGGAGTGGTAGTGTTTTAAAGGATTTCTGAAAACGTTTGGAAAATCGAGCATGGTCGGCAGAAAAATTTACCAATCAAGTTTCTCATTAGTATAGTAGTGTTGAAGTGTACCACCATCGCGTTTTAAAGGATTTCTGCAAGATTTTTGGAAAATCTAAGATGGCCACCAGACAAATTTACCAAACAAATTTATGTATACAAGTTTGGAAGGCTGATGCAATAGAGTCATTCCGGGCAAGTTGAAATAGGCTAAGTGGTTAATAAGGAGTATTATGTTAAGATGCAAAGGTTCTTTATTTAATGGGACACAAGAACTTTAACGAGTTTGGGAAATCCATGACGGCCAAGAGAAAAATTTACTAATCAAATTTCTGTAAACAGGTTGAAAGCCTACCACCATAGGGCCATTACAACAAAAGTTAGTTGAAATCGGCCTAGCAGTTAACGAGGTGTAGTCTTTTAAAGCAAAAGTTGATGGATGGATGAGAGATGGTCACCAGGTCATAAGCTCACTTGGCCTTTCAGGTCAGGTGACCTGACAATATGAAACAAGAGGCCCAAGGGGCCTGTATCGCTCACCTGGAATTATTGGCCACTGGCACAACTGAACAAAATGAGATGATCACTGGAAAAATTTACCAATCTAATTTTTTGTGAAGAATGTTTAGCCAAGATTTATTAAAATTGTCCCAGCGTTTAATACGTACCGTTAAATCCCGTGTATATTGCACTATCGTGCATAGTGCGCACCCCTAAATTTAATCAAAATCGGCCTGAAAAAACGTTGTTTTCGTGTATAGTGCGCAGTAAGATTGAGAGACGTGTGAACGAAAACTGGTAACAAAAAAATCAATGACTTACTGCGTGTCGAATAGGCTTTCCTTATAAAATCGTGTTTGTGGCGTGCATTACTCTGTTGTTTAATCATGGGAATATCATTCGCCTACACTTTCAGCAAATATTTTGTATTAAACTTTATTGAATGATATAAAAATACAAATATAATTTCCATCAGAACAGGTTAGAATCCGAATTTGATTTGAGCAGAGCTCATTAACAGAATCAGAATATTTTATTGGCATGAATCTACATACATATAGATATAACCAAACATCAAGTGACGTGAAATATGTACATGACGGACAGAATATGAGTATATGAATATATAAAAATATATATGTATATAAATATGCAATCTATATTATTTACTATTTACAAAGCACTGGAAGTTACATTATCCTATTGAGCGTATTTATCCCAAGAATATGGCTTGGTACTCCCAAAACGAAACGCAGTGGGTCCGTAGGTCTACTGAAGTCATGGATGGTTGAGAAATACTAATTAATTATTTTGGAGAAAACTGCTCACACTAACCCTTTTAACAAACAATGAAATGGTAAGTGGATTCATTGAGGTGCGTTCAGGTACAATCTTTACGTTGAATATTTTGAAATTAATATGACCGGAAGTCATTATTGTAATGGCTTCCAGTCATATTAGACCCAAAATACTCAAGAACTCTTGCTTGTAATGAGCCCTAGGTTCAAGTTTGGGATCCATTGACTTCAGATTGTGGGGTCCCTGTGACCTCGAAATTTAGATACAATAGGAAACAATGAGTATGGATATAGTGGAAGATTCTGGTGATCAGGTGAGCGGACATTTAGCTTTTTTCAGACTTTTAGGAATTCAGATCGTTTCTTTTCATCATGCATTGGCTGACATAAAGCAGGACAGGTTTGCACACCTCTGTATCGCCAGAATTACAAGACATGATGAAAGAAAATTTCTCAGTACCACTGAGGGATGTGAAATTTGGAAAATTGTTGCTAAATGAGGAGTATAGGGCAGCTCTTTCCGTTTGATAAAAGGGACAATGGAGGACAAAATGCATCTCCTCTTCTACAGCTTGAAGGTTACACAGCTGACAGAATCTGTTTTCGGCTGGTGTTTTGGGAGAGGTATGTCTTCCTGCTTCGATTTGAAGATTGTGCGCACTGACTCTGAGCATAACGAAATGCCTTTTTCTATTGAAATTTTTCTCGGAGAGCAAAAAGTTTTCTATTTTAAATTTTGATTTGAAAGTTCTGTATGTTCTCAATTTAGAACCTTGTTTGGAGACAGAGAATGGTTGAATGAGGTCCCTGTTTAAGTAAGCAAACCAATTTTCCTGATATCTTGTCTCCATCATTTGCCTAAGCGCTCGCTAATATGGATTTAATTTTGCTAGCGCTTACATGATTTCTCCAGATTTCTTCTAAGCCAAAGTTACTCCATAGAGTTTTCATGAATGAGGCCCAATTTCCTAAGTCTGGTTGTGAAATTGATTCTTTGTAGGCTTGATAAACGATAGTGTCAGAGTCAATTGCACCCAATCTAAACCAGAATTTTGCTGCATTTGTAAGGAGTGTATTTAGCAAGGAAAACTGACCCAATTCGCCTCTCACAGCTGCATGAGTAGTTTTTCTGTTGACTCCAAGAACATATTTACAGAAATTAATTAGGACTTTTTCCACAGGTACATTATCCCCCAGTTGCATAAAGTTATGGTTGTTGATCCCTTTAATGTAAAAAGGACTAAGTTTCGCTGCAATATGATAGGATTGGGACGATTAATGACTGGAACAGTTTAAATGACATTGGGATGCTGTTCCTGGTATTTAATATTTTAAGTTTAAATAACGCCTTGCGACCCTGTTCTGCAAGTCTCTCGCATGCTGCTTTGAAAGCGCCTGAAGGGGTGAAAATAATCCCTAAATAGCAATATCCTGGGACAATTTCTATTTGGGACCCCATGTATGAAAAGTGGTGCTTCTTTAGGAGGTGACCAGATTTGTTAAACACAATTACCTTGGTCTTATCTAGATTTACGGTTAGGTCCCATTTCCTGCAGTAGATGCCTAGCTTATTCAGAGCATTTTGGAGACCTCTAGATGATTCAGATAGTATGGCCAGATCATCTGCATACATAAGGCAGTTAACAGTGATGTCATGCAATTGAACAGGGTCGCAAGTATCATCAAATATGTCTGGTAGATCACGTAAATATAGATTAAATAGAAGTGGACTAAGAACACAGCCTTGCTTTACTCCTACAGAGGATGAAAAGCTGTCGCTGTGCCCATCACATACTTTGACCGCGTATTTTACATCAGAATACATATTTTGGATGATGTTTAGAAAATTACCACCAATATCGGCTTGTAATAGTTTGTAAATTAATTTTTTCCTCGAGACAGTGTCGAAAGCTGACTTAAAGTCTACAAAGCAGCAGAATACATTTTTCTTAGAGACTGTGTTGACATATTTAACATAAATGGTCATTAGAACATAAAAAATCGGATATTTATTTTTTTCAATTCATAAAATATGAGTTTTGTGCGCTGATACTTGAGAATAAAATCGATTTTAATTTAAAAAAACTCAAATCCATTTTGGCTCACTCTAACAGTGCCGGTAATTACTTTGATAACTATACACCTGTGCAAAAGTTAAGCACCACCCTATTTTTACGCACATGCGAGGGTATATTCATGTGCTATGAAGAAAGCAATAGCATAAACATTTATGTACCCATCCATCTTAGTGCAAGAGGTAATAATGCAACTAGAGGAATGCTGATTATGATGGTGGGAAAACACTATGTTTTTGTTTGAACTTGAAAACGAGGCCTGAATATGGTTACGTTGACACAACTGACAACTATTGCCATACAGTTGACACACGTGGCTAGATTGTCATTAATGGTGTCTGAAAACGAAGTTTAACATCTGTGCACGAGTTTGAGACTGTCATTATTAATACCGGGTATATCCACCTTGTGCCTGGATGACGGCCTGGACACGACGTCTCATGCTGGTCACCAACCGACTGATACGCCATTGTGGTATTCATTGCCATTCAAGATGGAGTGCGTCTGTTAATTCCTGTAGGTTCTGCACAGGAGGATCCCTCCTTCTCACCATGTTTCCCAGAATGTCCCAGATATGCTCAATAGGGTTCATGTCAGGGCTCCTTGCTGGCCATGGTAGGGTTTCGATGGCATTCTGGCGGAGGTATTCATGCACAGCTCTAGCACGATGTGGTCGGGCGTTGTCATCCATGAATATAGGGTGGGTTCCAGGTGCATGATTTACAAAATGAGGGACCACAACTCTATCCAGTATGGAATCTTGATATCTTTGTCCATTTAGTGTTCCAGGTACAGTCAACAGATCCAGCTTACAATCAAATGAGATGCACCCCCATATCATAACGGAACCTCCACCAAATGGAACTTCTTCCATGATGTTACGTTGGTCGTACGCTGTGCGTCTGGACCTCCATACACGAGTTCGACCATCTGTGGCATGAAGCAGGAACCGACTTTCATCGGACCAGTGTACCCGTCTCCAGGATCTCATGTTCCAGTGTCTTCTTTCGTTGCACCACCTCAGACGCTCCTCTTTGTGGTGTGCAGTGAGGAGAGGACGTCTGACAGGTCTCCTAGCTTTCATGCCAGCAGCATACAGTCTCCTTTTGACGGTAGACATTGACACTCTATTGCGCGTTTCCCATTGCTGGCTGAGCACTCTGCTGTTGGTGAATGGAGATCTCCTAACAAGGCGTACTAGGGCTCGATCATCACGGGCAGTAGTCTTCTTCGGTCTTCCAGATCTAGGCCTGTCCTTCACCTCGTTAGTTTGCCCATGTTTTGCAATCAAACGACTTATTACAGTATGGTTAATGTTCAGCTGTCTGCCAATCTCTCTGCATGACATACCAGTGGTATGCATGCCTATGATTTGCCATTTCACACGATCACTTAACCTTCGTCTTGCCATAGCGGTTCACAATCAAGAGCTAATTCTCTCTGTACAAATAAACCACGGTCATGAACACAAAATTCCTAATCTTGTCGCCTAAATCTGTATATAATGTTCTACACCTCAAACTGGACTTTTACATAACTGAACACGTGTGCTGTTTCCCGCCACGCACGGACATCAAGCGGCGTGAAGTCATGCATGCATGTGCATTTCGTACTTGGAATTATGTCAGCTAACGCGGGGACAAAAAGTATGGCAGCCTAGTTGTACCATCATGTTTCTACGTTCTATTGTTTTTGCTGGTGCTTAACTTTTGCACAGGTGTATATATCAAAGGCGAGCCCATGAGATTTTGTTCAATCATACGCAGTAGACGAGTGGTTTCAAGACTCTGTTCTCAGGCAGTGTAGTCAGGTGGTGGGGCGGGGTGGGTGGATTAACGCGGTCAGAAGTACAATAAACAAAGGTGATAGAGCTGACCGCCTGCCGTTTACAAAATCGACAGTGATCAATTGTGGGTATTGTTTGAGTGGGGGTGGGGTTTATATAATATATTATAGTATATCATCATCATAATATATTATAATATAGGGCTATAATCTAGTTTATTCCACGCATTGTTTATTAAATAAATTGAATTATCTTCAATTTGAAATGATTTTCTATTCCCATCCTTTCGTTTCTACAGTTACTTCGTCATACCTTGACGGCTGTGACCTTTAACCGTAACCTGTCAATCAAAATCATCCTGCCCGCCGATTGATCAAAACATTGTGCCGTTTAGCACATATAAAACATTCCTTTCTAAATCTATGTAAATGCTAGATCACCTTGAAAAACATCGGCTCTATCATTCTTTTTTTAACATTTATGTCCATATCTGTGTAGTAATCTATGGATTCTAAACATCTCTATGTTCAACTTGGGAAGACAGGAGTAACCTCCCTTTATAGAAATAAATTAGAACAAATTACAGGAAATAATGGTGTTGTAAAAAAGATAAATGATGGTTTATTTGATAATTTTACAACACTATATGGTATTTAATAAAGGTATAACACAATATTTAGACAGTAGTAAGACATTTTAACGATCTAGTTGAGATAGTACCATTATAGACATGTTAGAATGCGATCGTTATTCCCAACTGATTCCTGATCCATAAAATCTTATTTCAGCCCTGAATTTTGCGATTCTGACTAAAAATTCTGAGGAAAAAAATGTGACAAATATTTATCTTTGTATATAGTGCGCAGTAGCTTTTTATAACATGTAATTTGAGCAAAAAAGTGCGCAATATACACAGAATTTAACGGTAGTCTTTTTATGACTTTCTCAGAAATTTGATTAATTCATGGCGTACATGTTTTTTGATATATCAACTTTCCATGTACAAACTTTAATGGCATTATGGCCTAATCATATCTCCGAAATTTCAGCCCGATCCGCTCAGCGGTTCTGGAGAATTAATTTTCGCGAAAACTAGGTCATCCAAGATGGCCACCGAAGCATTTAGCCAGTCAAGTTCCCTTAAAGAAACTTGGTTCATTTGTTGCTCCAGATGATGTTTAGTGACCTATGAATCGATTCCCCATGTGGTTTCCGAGATTTTTAGACGTTTACTGGCCAAATTGGCCGATCGGCTTCCTTTAAACAAACTTGGATCTCTATGCCCTAAGGATGCTTCCTGCCACATATACTTGAAATTCGCCAAGTAGTTCTCGAGAAGACATTAAAAATTTCCCATTGGTATGGGAGCGTTTGGCGGGAAAAAGATCCAAGATGGTCAGCAAACTGTTTATCCTACTGTTTTAAAAATGAGAAATTTTAAATCAGAATACCCAAAAACCTATATAAAACCAATTTCGGCTTCAAAGTCCATCAAATAACAATATTCAATATGGCTGCAAAACATGCTATATTTTGTCCGGTCCACGGCGGCAACGTTTTCTGATGGATCAACTTCTCTTGAACAAAGTTTAATGACCGTTAAGCCCTAATCATATCTGCCAAATTTCAGGCGGATCCGTTTAGAGGTTCTGGAGAAGTCGTTTTCATGAAAACTAGGTCATCCAAGATCGCCGCTGAACCATTTGGTCAATCAAGTTCCCTTGAACAAACTTGGTTTAGCTTTTGCACTAGAACATATTTCATAAGGTTTGCATCGATCCCCCAAGAGGTTTCGGAGATTTTTTAAAGACGTTTCCAAGAATCAGTCAAAATCCAAGATGGCTGTTGGCCAATGGCCGATCGGCTCTCCTTGAACAAACTTGGATCCCTATGACCAAAGGATGTGTCCTGTCAAATATACTTGAAATTGGCCCACTGGTTCTCGAGAAAACATTTTTAATTTCCCATTGCTTTAGTATGGGTTTTTGGCATGCAAATGATACAAGATGGTCGCCAAACCGTTTATCCAACATTTTCAAAAATGCCAAATTTGAAGTCAGATTAATCCAAAAACATATACAAAACCAATTTCGGCTCCAAAATCCGTCAAATAAAAAATATCCAAGATGGCCGCCAAACACGCTACATTTTGATTGGATGCTGTTGCTGCTCAACAGCGCCCAGTCAAATTTTGACTATTTCTGGTATTTTTTTTCATAAAATCTAAGATTTTCACCCAAAAAATTGATCAATCAAAATTCTGAACAGAAATTCTAGAGCTTAGCACCATAGAAGTCATCTAGACAAATTTGGCTGAAATATGTCAAGCAGCTATGGAGGAATAGCATTTTTACCATTTCCGGTAGATTTTTAAAATGTAAGATTCTCACCCAAAAAATTGATCAATCAAAATTCTGAACAAAAGTCCGAGAGCGTACCACCATCAAATCCATCTAGCCAAATTTGGTTGAAATATGCTAAGCAGCAAAGAAGAAGTAGCATTTTGACCATTTCCAGTAGATTTTTCATAAAATCTAAGGTTTTCACCCCAAAAATTTATCAATCAAAATTCTGAAGAGTCTGAATGGTACCACCATAGGATCCTTTCAGGCACATTTGGTTGAAATCAGTCAAACCATTAAGAAGAAGCGATTTGACGGATGGACGGACGGACGGCCGCCATGGCATAAACTCACTTGGCCTTTCAGGCCACGTGAGCTGATAATACTAACAAGTTTTAGAAAAATACATTTCTGATGCATCTAACATAATTGATAAATCCAGTTTCTAAGTCAATCTTATGATGTCATAATCAACTACTACATCACATGTAGGCAGACACCATAATCAATTACATCATCAACGCACAAACGCTTAACAGTCGGTCAAGTTGTACGAACTGTATGTATTCACTATTTAATAAACATTCTGTTGAATATTTTGAAACTAATTTGACTGGGCGCTGTTGAGCAGCAACAGCATCCAGTCAAATTAGTTTCAAAATACTCAACAGCTTACCTGTATAGTTTTCTGGAATTTGAGATTCAGAGAGTACAGGGATCGATTGACACCAACACGGGCAATGCTTAACTAGAGATAGATGGTGTGTAGCTAAAGCGGGATTCATCCATTGCTTATTACCATATCTGTCAATAGAGTGGTCCATTTCTACCTACGCTGTCCGCATTTTACCTGTGTTGGTATCAATTTAAAAACTCTGAAACCTGAATTGGCAGAATCGCACTTTCGAGATAACCATACAGATACGCTGTTGCATACTTTGAAACTAATTTGACTGGGAGCTGTGCTGCCATAGGCAAATTAGTTTCAACCTATTCAACAGAATGTTTATTAATTTGTAAATTCAACAAAAACATACAATTCGTACTCTCGTGACAGACTTTTAGACATATGTCATTTTGATAGTGACCTCAATAAAGAATCTGTGACGTATATGAATTCGACATCAGATACTTGAGTGGCAGATCGAATCCCTCCATTTATATTCAAAAATGTTAGTTTTTCTCCTTACCAAGCGTTGCTACAAACACCTTACTCTTTAAACTTTCAGGAAGTTTTTCCGCTACAGTCTTTTTGATATAATCCACTGAATACCTATCTGAAAAATGCATTAATATAATCGCTTCAACTTTAGTAAACAGATGCTCATTCTGTATGAGTTCATATAGGTGGGTGTGTCCACGTTCCCGAGCCATTTCTATCCCACATTCATCATCAATGTATGTAGCTTCTGTGATAAGCAGGCGAACATTCAGGAGATCAGGTGGTGGTAGGTTTGTAAACACATCTGATGTTGTATCGCCTGTTGATGAGACACATAATGCATTTGTATTATTTAATAACCTTTCAACCATCATGACCATACAGTGTAGATATAACAAATTATTTCTGAAATAAAGAAAACCTAGGATTTCTCTGTTTCACAAGACAGTTGACACTTACCATCCCAAACAATCTTTGACATAAATAATATACCCTACTGACTCAATTATACACAGAATTAAATAGAATAAAGCTGCCTATAATAGCCAGGTTAATCACATGTCAGATCGGCTCATCCGGTCACTCAATCGCGTAGGTGTCGATCTGAACATGTCAATATAAATAATAATTAACAGGTTTAGATTTAGCAACTGAAATGATAGAGTACAACGACCACGCCTGTGGGGCGGAGAGTCTGGGGCGGAGTCTGGGGCGTGAAAAAGAGAAATCCTAGATTTTCTTTATTTCACTTCAAGGGTCTACCTACCATCACGAATACTCTTTGAATTATACACAGACTTCATAAGAGAATTTGTTGGGAATAGAGGCATAGTCAGAAGACCAATTTCCTTAAAAGAGTTTTACTTTTGCTTTTGGAGGCCCCTCCGGCTTGATTCCAACAAACTAGGGCTGCGCGATCTGCCGATACCATATTTAAAACCAATATCATGCACTGACGATTTCTTCTAAAATATAAATATTGAAAAACCAAATATGAACATATTTTCGTTTTTTAGTATCAGCATTGTTAAAAATTAAAGCACAGGCCTTTGAATTTTCATCCATCCATCCCAGTACCACATATTCCCCAACTATATATATAATAAAATGCCTGTGATAAAGGATACTAACCCACGATACTCATGAAAAGCTCACTGAGTAATGAGTGATGCCAAAGACATGTTTTTCTTGGAAATATCTATATCGCTTAAGCTACTTCTGCTGATCATTCCCTTCCTGTTTTCTTATTGGCTAATGGCTAGCATGACACAAATTTTCCAACCACTATCTATATGAAGAATAATTTTTCTTCCTAAGAATGAACATTGTTTATCTAATCTAATCTGACACTTTGTGATCTTTGCCACAATGAATGGTTATACACACAGGACGTTAATTATCTAACACATGCTTGTCTGTGAAAGAGGAGTATCTTGTTGAGCCCCATTGTGGCTAAAACAAACTCTTTTCGACAAGCCTGTGAATTTAACAGGCTAATAATAACAACCGGGTCACGCGATTGATCTATTTAGAAAATAATTGATATATATTTATAAATAATTGGTTGAACTATTCACTGAAGTGTTTGCTTGAAGACACACTTTCATATTCTTGCGAGATTTCATATGCCAGCGCGAGATAACTGATTGATTCCCAACTTCCTTGGATGAAACTTGTATCAGATATAAAGTACAGTACTCGGTCTATATTACGCATATAGTAATTTCGAGTTCCGAGTCCAAAACCGCGGCCTGTGAGTCGGACGAGTACTCGCTCTGAATACCAAAAATACATCTTTCTTTTATCACATGATTTGTATGTTTTCATTATGACATGATATGTCAAACTGTATACTAATTTTGATGTAATAAATGATGGTTATAAGAGTATACCTAATATCTAGGTGGTCCCAGATAATAAGTTCACTCCCGCGACAACGGGCATGGAGTATATTAAGCATATGTATAAGGCGGCAAGAATTTGTACCAGGAAATACTGTTCTATTTTCATATTATTGATGATCATTTTTTAAGCGTGTTAGAGAATGAATTTCAACCTTTTCTTGATAGAATTCACCCATAAAACCGAGATTCGGTTAAAACCGATATGTAATGTTCTATCGAAACTGATATTAAACCATGCAGCCCTAGCGCCCACCCCTGCTGGCACCACGCCCACCTTGAAGCGCAGGTTGCATGGCCGGTTGGGTATGTGGAGCCTGCTCCCCCACCCCACCTCTATAGCATAGGCTGCTTGCCTATGCTGGCGAGGTATAGGCTTGTGCTGTATGGGAGGTTGCCCTCTGACCCGATCAGCTCCTCTCAGCTGCTGTGCACGGGGAATATGGAGCCATGCACGGATGAGTTCATGTCGGTGCACTTCAAATTGCTCCCGCAGCACCCTTCAGTTGTTCACCAGTGACCGTCACCTGGTGGTGTCTGCGCCCTTTACCTCCGAAGAGACCAGGACCAACCACAGGCGCCCTAAGGATGCTGCTAGTGAGTTCCTTGGATGGGCACAAATTGTCAAGGACCGACCACGTCAGACAGTTCAGTAACAGGTTGATGCCATCATGTATGGGTCTCTGGACTGAAATTGAAGGTATCCAGGATACAGATGCTGCTACCAGCCCTTGTGGAAGATTTTAGACGTGTGACACAGACGAAATAGGCACTCTTCTCTGAATAATGTAGCGTAGTGGTTGGTGAATGCATTGCGTGCAAGCAGATGGGGGGGCCCATGTCAGACTAGCATCCTCTTCCAAAGCTTCATCAGCACACAGCTTCGGAGTGACACCATATTGCACGAACATGTCAGAAGCAATATGGCACTGCCATGCCAACTGGTGGTCGGCCTTCATGAGCTTGTCTTTATTTTTAAAGGCACTCTCTGCCTGTTGGTACATGTCCACAACAGGTTCCGCTTATGGAAGAGATAGATGGCACTTGGATCACTATCGACTTGCCATGGGCTAGCCGATGGATATTCCTGGAGGTCTGGCTTTATGCTAACCAGCCATTAGCATGTGTCATGCCAGTCCTCCTCGATAGCAATTTTGGACATCTCGATGAGCCAGGGCCCAAACATGTCCTCCTCCAAGATGTTCCCACTGGCATCCATAGAAGCCAGCATACCAGGTGGCTTCAAGATTGGCGTATCGGGAAGCTCCGGTGGAACAGGGATGGCATGGCTTGAGTCGTGGCTACTCCATGAGCCAGAGACCTGGAACCACATGGGACAAAAACATGGCCTGCACCTCCCATAGCCAATCCTTCATTAACTCGAGGCATTCAGTATGGACGGCAATCCTTACCAAACAGGTCAACCGATTGGGCCATGAAAGTTACCCTCCATGGATAATTCCATTGAAATGGTCGCCCGTATGCATTCACTTCCATGGTCTCTGGCTCACCAGGACGGCCACTCGACAGGATTTCCTCTTCTTCATGCTAAGAATTGTTAGCCAGGGGAGCAACGTCAGCTTGAGCAGGAAAGATACCGATGGGTGAAGCAGTACCTGGAACTGGCAGCTCAAGTCCCCAGGTCAACAGGATGTTGAAACAATCCTGGACACTCAGGGGCCACCTCTGGTTCCAGAAAAACTGGTAAACCTCTATCGGAAGAACCAGAGGCTAAATGCTGTCCGAGTGCTGATGTAGAAGCCAGTACTGAAGATTTGGAAGCAGGGAGCATGCTGGGAAGCATCTCTGGCATTCATTCTTTCAGTAACTTCTTCATCTGTACCCCGAGGGCCCTTTGTACATCTCCATCATGGGTGTGAAGGCCTTCCTCTTATGGCTAAAAACCTCTTTCTTTTTCACATTCTCATTAATCTTATCTTGCTCCTGGATATTAAGAAACTCCAGGAGTAGCTCATGTGACCACTGATCACAGGTTTCACACCTATAATCAAGGTCGCACGTACTATACCTGAGTAACCTGACACACTCACGGTTTAGAAAACGAGCTTTGACAAATCCGTGATGAGATGGAAAGTTCGGAATGACTTTCTGAAACAACATATAGACATTAGAATTAGTTTTTAGTCTTTTTAGAAATGAAAAAAAAAAAATTGCAACTTGATAGATTTTGAAACCTTTCCAAAAGGAAGTTGCAAAGCCATTAATAAATTATTTAATCCTTTAACACTTGAATTTGTTCAAGAAAAATTTCAATTTTCTCATAGAAAATGTCCATTTGCAGACCAAAATTTACCTCTGCAATGATAACCAAGCCAGTCATTCCAGTGGGAAATTAGTCTTTTCTTGGTCTGCAAATGGACATTTCTCAAGACCACTGCAGAAGCTGTTTTTGGCTGATATGAGTGTTAAAGGGTTAATCAATAAGTCAATTAATCAAGATTATGACATTATTTTCTTTCTGGAGTAAGTACTCATTAGCGGATAATAATCAAACAGTATTGACCTAGACCCAAATTATGAAGCATGATTATTAGCCAGCATTTTTTCACACACTCAATCGTTTTAACTTCTGCACCTATACTAGGAAAGACCATATAGAGAATGAGTGTTACATAGGAAGTCCAAAATCCCAATACATTACCTAGAATGAGGAGCAGGAGAATGGCTTGATGATCAAAACACTACAAAAGAAAAATTTAGAGAAGCCCACCTGCTGCTTCGCTACCTCATCTGTACTAGAAATAAGCTACCGCGTAATGTCAGATGTATGAATGAGAAAAGCCACTGATTTAAAAGTGTGAGGCCACTCCAAGGGAGAGAAGCATACAGGTCTCTTTTACATAACTGTACTGCATCTCAAATACAACTAACTAACATGGATTTAGGACTCAGCGACTTGCCAGAGAAGGGAAGAAATCTGGTACACTTTTTTTAAATGAATAATACTTGAACCTTTGAAAACTGCCAAAACACTTGCCATTAAAAATTACAAAATATGACAACATAATGATTATTTATAATCACAGAAATAGGTATCAACTCACTTATCACGTTTGTCTACAGCGGACGTGCTAGGTAAAGCATTCTATTTCTTAGAGAATTAGCACAAACTAGCCACTACATTCTCAAGATCTTTGACTAGGGTTGACTAAAGCCATGGAAACTTTCCGCGAATTTTGCAGTTTTCAAAGAATATTTTGGGAATTTTCAGAAGACCGGAATTTGGGGAATATTGGGGAATTTTCAATGAAATGGTATATTCATGCATAGATTGACATTATATTTAAATAACAATATGAAATAAGTATTTTTTTTAATTGCTTTTTGTCAAGATAATCGCAGCAAGGCAAGACATATTTCTATCTTATTTGACTTGATAAATGTGAATTTATGTTAAAACTAACAAAGCTGTCATTAGAGAGATTGGTCGACAAAAAGTAATTCCCTTACTGACAATGGTGTGAATATATAGGCTGGCTGGGATCAAGTTCACACAGAATACACACATATAAGCACCGTGTACAATGAGCAGCACATAGCCTCGACCTTCTTGAACATTATCACCAGATTGAATTCCATGCGCATCCTCAAGAAGGCAACGTGTGGGTGACAGTAGATATAGCATTAAATGATAAATGTAACTTTTTCTCCAAAACAAACATTGAATAAAAAGGAACTCATGCCTGAAGTTCACAAGATGCAAAACCATTAAATCCAAGTGGAGAGGTAACATAAAAATGTATGAACATCTACTCTAGAAGAATGTGTCTCTTTAAGAATTAGCGATCATGGAGCATCTGACAAGTGAAAAATAAGTCAAGAAGATCATCTTGGACAACTATCAATTTTGAACATGGACAGCCTGATGGCGACCAACCAATTGCCATCGCAATTCGCCAATATCAATGGTTAAAGACTGATAATATTCCAAATCTATTCTGTCATCTTGAAACAAAATAAAAACTTCATTTTTTACCACACCAGTGTTAACACAAGAGGAATACTATTTTTTGTGTTGTAAACATATCAAGGCTTCAAGTTATCCAGCAGTACACATTTTTCTGAGCAAACTCACGTTTTGCAAGAGAGATAACTTTGGTGAATATGGAGACTTTGCCTAAACCAATTCATGACACTGCGTCTGTAGATAACATGTCCATTTAAAACAAATACTAGTCTAAATTCAAAGATCATACCACGCAAGCAAATTTTGTATTAAGTCTTTCACTTGCGATATCTCTGACGTATATGGATGGATCTTGCCAAAACAATATCATGAGATTTCGTCTAGCGTAATATATCTGCTGGAAAAAAAATTGCCAGACTGAGTGTAGGTTCAAAAGCCCTGAGATCTGGACCAGGCACGAATCAGACAGATGGCTGCACAAATGGGTGGCAGATGGGCCAATAACATAACACTTTGTTCAGGCGCATAAAACTCAATTAACAATTTCACAACTGAGTGACCAGAGTTTTGCATGTTCAGATCCTGGATATTTAAGTCACTGTGATGAACAAGTGGACAAGGCTTATTGATGGATAGCGAGTATAGGAAAGATCTTTAACATGGTTAAGAAAAAATATTAGTACAACAATTTTGGCCAAATATGCAAAAGATTTTCTCTGGACAGTAGAATCAATTCCTGTATCTGCTACATGGTGAACTGGTCTTTATTGTTCAGGAGTGCCATCCATTGCTACACATTTTCTTTGATCACCATCCACTTTAGTCAAACTGGTAAAGGAATAATTGCCAGTAGACCCAATCTGAAACTCAGTGAAACAAACAAATATAGTTCATCCTCAGTAAATTTAACTTGATGGTGTCCTTTAATGTTTTAAATAATGTTTCATTTCTTACGCTCACATATCCAAAGCCTTTAACAACCATAAAACTTTCAATAAATCGAATAAGTTGAAGTGAAATAAATGATACGGTTTCGTAAAGGTGTCATTCCATACTAAGTGTGAATCTGACATTTATTAAAGCAGAATGATGTAAAATATGTAATCAGGTTGTCATTTCATCTAAGATGTAAGACCATGCTATGAGTACAAGTTAAAATGCTAGTAGAATGTTGGTATATATGAAGGTATTTAAGAGCTGGACAAATAATGTTGATGCTTTTCAAAATTCCCAATATTCCCTGAAAATTCACCAAATTCCCGTGTAAATTTACCAGCTTAAAAAATTTCCGGGAACTTTGACAAAAATTGAACTCAGAAAATAATGGTGTTGTTGGAAGCCAATTATTATCCAGAATGTCATGTCAGTCAGCGCATGCGCAGAGGATGTGCGGTCGGGCTTGCGGATGTGCAGATCTAACAGCTGATTAACCTGCCTCTTAGGGGAAGCTAAATTCTAGTTAATTCTGTGTATAATGAAGCCAGTTGGATAATTATATTATTATATATCAAGAGTAGTACTACTAATCGATTTTAGATGATCGATCAATGATCGATTGAATGAGTGATTGATTATGAAAATTCGTAATCGATTATCGTTATTTTATTATTATTTATTTATTTGTTTATTTATTTATTTATTTTATTTAGTTTTTCATTTCCAGTTCTGTCCTGACACGCTAATCTGTTGTAGTGGCAATAACACGTGTAATGATTACAAGACACGTGCATTAACAACACATATCTTTATTATTAAGCATTAATCAAAGGATTAATTTATAGAATAAAGGCGGCAAGAGCCAACTGTTGATAATCTGAATAGCGCGCAGTGGTTAAAATAACAGGAAGGTAAATGCCGGGTTTACACTGTGCAGAATTATGAGAATATCGATCAACAATCGATGAACTGATCGATTGAACTGTCGATTAATCGAATACCTAGATAATCGAAAATCAGCAGCACTAATCAAGAGTATTCAGGATGGTAAGTATACTCTTGAAGTGAAAACCAGTTTTCAAGATGGCCCGCGGCTGGCAGCCATCTTGGATTTTTTTACCATCATTGATTTTGACAGGTTTCTTCCCCAGTCCTAATCAAATGAATCTATGAAGTTTCAAAGTGATCTGATAAATGGTAATTGAGTTATCATCTGGAAACCCATTCTCAAGATGACCGCACATGGTTGGCAGCCATCTTGGATTTTTTTATCATCATTGTTTTTTATCATCATTGATTTAGATAGGCTTCTTTTCCAGATCTAGTCCAATCAATCTCCGAAGTTTCAAAGCGATCCAATAAATTATAGCCAAGTTATCATCTGGAAACCAATTTTCATAATAGCCACCAATGGCTGGCAGCCATCTTGGATTTCGGATCATTGTCGATTTCAATAGATTTCACCTGCAGACCAAGTCCAATCAACATATGAAGCTTAGCTAGCTGATAAATCATAGCGGAGGTATCATCGGGAAACCAGTTTTCAAGATGACTGCCTGTGGCTGACGGCCATGTTGGATTTCAGATAATTGTCAACAGGTTTCATTCCCAGACCTAGTCCAATCAACCTATGGAGTTTCAAAGCGATCAAATAAATGATAGCAAAGTTATCATCAGGAAAGCAAATTTCAAGATCGTATCTGAATAGTAATTGTACACATTTGTCATGTATATCTAGAAAATTATGGGGGTAGTAGGGCAGATATGTGAAAAAGATGTTCCATTCTGGCAGAAAGCATGAAATTTGGCATATAGGTGGTTTAAGGTATCCTGATCATAATTAGATGCGGTGCCATGTTATTCTACCAAGGGAACCCATTCAAAATGGTGGATACAAAATGGCCGCCTTCCCAGCGGAAAATTTGCATTACTCAAGCTCTAGACGAAGTAGAGAGATGGGATTAATGTCAAATTAGGGGTTTCATGGGTCAATCGTTATAATTCTACTCACTACAATACTCTAAATATGTAAATATCAATCCTTCCATAGCGACCACCTGTGTTTGATGTCAAAAGACGGTGGCTCTTTAAGATGTGTTATTTAAAAGATCCATCTCTTGAGAACAAAAGCAATATAGCATCTAGAAATAGTTTAAATTAATATCGAACCAAGTAATGGTCATTATAGATACATTCAATTATCCTATTAGAGTATGCAAGGCTATACATGATGCTTTTGATTGTTGAATCATGATTCACAGACGTCACACACACTGTGCACCGCATGAGCACAACTGTGTACAAGGTAAGTTGGATTTATAGCATTCGCATCTGCCAGTGCAATTACTTTTGCAAGCACATTTCTCAAGTTCCAGGCATGCCTTAGATGCGTCTGCAAGCAAACTCCATTGCGGTGACCAAGTGTCTCCATCTCTGACCCAACCTGTCAGCTGGCGATGGCGTTTTTGCATTTGCGTGGAGTGATTGGCCCCAAAGATGACCTGCCTGGAATGCAGCATGTTTGGTAAGTTGCAGCAGAGCTGCACTGGTCGGAGGAATGTTTTCTAGCTGCCTGTTGCCAAAAGCTAAAAGCCTCATTAACCTTTGACAATGGTGATGTGCATTTGTACAGTAGTACGACAAACCTCTCCAGCGTTTCCATGTTATTGTCACACAGAGATGCCGGGGCATCAGACAGTCTCCTAAATAGTGACTTGAATAGATCTGAAGTCCTCCAAACCCATGCTGTCTTCTTGCCAACCCCACAAAATGCAGACACAGTGTCACACCCAGAGAAAGCATGCATAAATAGCAGTCCTTGTGACGCTTCTGCACCCAAAACTGTTGCAATACCATGAGCTGATACATAGCGGAAGGTCTTCCCATGGCCAAATGCGACCCAGAGATCACAACCATGAAGAAAGTTTGCTGTTCGTATGGCTAGGACTACGACGTCTGTATCTGTAGCATGAATCATTATTGTTCGATAACCTTGGTGATATGCATGGAAGGCGTGGAGCAACATTCTACCATCTGCTTCATCTTGCATGCATGGCGCGAGTTGTGTGACATCATGCTCTGGCCTCATCAGCACGTTTTCCTCACATGTTGTGACGAGTATCTTTCCTTCCGGTAGCTCGAATGACTCCATTGTATGTGCGAGAAAGGTGAAGAGGCCTGTTTTGTTTGCATCAACTCGTAGGAAAGTTTTCCAAGGGAGTCTTGTACTCGATGCAACATGAAGAACTTCACCATGTCACCGTAATTCTCTAGCGTGTCTTCAAGCTTCCCGCCTTATACACGTCCCATACAACATCCAATCTTTTAACCGTCTGTAGTTGTCTAGCAATGTGTGTGAGGAAGACGTGCTCTGCAAAATCTCCAAATGTGTTCACAACCACGTTTGATTTCTTGGGATCTAGATTATGCATCATAGCTGCTCCGTCAATGATCTTCACTTCAACATCTGGACAATCAGCTGCACAAGCTACTAATGCTTCCAAACATCCCATCAGATCTGATTTGCTGCCTTGGCGCATTGCGTTGCTCTCAGCAAGTGATGGGGGCCATGGATGATTCTCATGCTCAAAGAATGAATCACGGTCTCCGTCTCAGGATTGGCAGGAAATGTACAGTCTAGAGAATAACTGTACATCTCTCTTCATTGCAACAAGCTTCTTGTTGGTTCTGGTACTCTTCCTCTGTTTTGATTTGAACAAAGCCAAATTGTTCTTTTGGATTGGGTCATATACCGATTTTGATGATACAGATAGTCGATCTGCGACGAATGTGTGGTACTGTCTGATGCCTAGTTCTTCTGCTGTTCGGCTCACATTCACTACAGACTCGAACATAATGACTTTGGTATCTAGAGTCACTGGAATGCAGTTCGTGCTGATGTGGATGTAGGATTATGGTCTATGTTATCAAGGTTCCCAGTTGTGAACAGATTACCATGCAAGTTAGTCGGACAAACAACCCCATCCTTTTTAAACATGTCTATAGCCTTATTTCCTACATCAGTCAACAGCTGCATGACGCGATCGTAGGATACTGAAAGTCCATGTCTGAAGAGTTCATCCACAAGCTCCCGTTTTGGCATGAATAGTAGGCCTTGGTAGAGTGGTAATGCTGTTTCACGATCAGGGTTATGGCGAGTTCCCATACTGCTTTTATGCGCTCTTTTAATGGCATTAAAGATCAGTAGCTGGGTCAATGACGACACTTCCCCCTTGATAGTTTGGGAATTCTCATTTTGATTATGAATGTTGGTACCGCCAAGTATCATCTTAACTAAAGTAACAAGTGATTGAGGTAAGTTGTCATACTGGTCAGCATCAAGTGAACCCTTGCAATCATACTTAATCTGAAAAATCTCTTTGAGGACTATTTGAGCTGCCCTCATCAACGCAATTGCGTCACTATCAGAATCATTTTTGGTGGCTAGTAATAGAGTATCGCCTATGTCTTTCTTGAATGTGAGAATCACTTCATAGTTACTCTTGTTTGACTCCACATTTGGCATTTTCGACAAGATCTTTTCCTTCAACCTGGTAGAGTTAATCCTACTTGGCATAGCACCACCAAGTTGTTCAAGACGGCAAGTGTATAATCGTGTTAAATCAGAAAGCTTAAATATGCTGCCAATAGGATGCTCAGAGGCTTGACGATCTTCCATGTATGATATTAGCTCTGCAAGAGCAACAGAGTCAGGTTTCATATCGCCAGCAATATCAGATTCACTTCTCGAAAGAGATCTATGTCGTGTGTATAGTTTTGTCAAACAAGTCTTGTAGTAAATAGCATCCCATGCTGTCATGTCTCCAGATGACATTTTAGCAAGAAGTTTTGTATCTCTCCGTTCTGTCACCATTTTGAGTATGTTTTGGTCAAATTTTGCTCTATGAATGTCATGCTCTATCGGTTGGTCACCGAAAAAGCACAGTGGTTGAGTGGGGTCATTTATACTTGGCATAGTGAAATTAGACCTCAATCTAGATTTAACTGGTGACCTGAGATCCTCGCTGGATTCTAATTTCGCATTTCTTTTCACGGCGCGATTAACCCGAGTCCGGCTACAGAGATGCCAACAAGATTTGTGCCACCTACCACAGTTTTCTATGAGCGTCTCCACAATTCCAGATCCATCATTCAACCTACATAGATCCAGGTATGGTGTAAGGGCATGGAGTTGCTGTAGCCTAGCACATAGCTAATGACCTATAACTCGTAATCACATTGTCACGATGTGTGTTACTACATGGATCTATGAGATGCTCCGTTGTGGACTGCTGGCCAATAACACACAGGGACCAGTTCGTGTGTGCTAAATCCACTGTGGGATCAGATGTCAATTTCACTATTGACTTGAATGCAAGAATATAATAGGCTATTGTCTCTGTCTATAAGCAGAGCACATTACGCGTGTGCGTGATTGCTATGCAGCTATGTATTCTTCTGATATATTTGAATAGTCAGTGTGAGTTTAGGAAACTACAATAATTATATGGAAATCTGCAACGAAATAATGCTTGGCGAAGCGAGGGGCTGGCATACAATTACTTTTACTGGAGAAAACATGTAGACCAATTGTTTTGAGTAGCGAAAACTTGTTTCTAAAATGTTCTGCCTGGAACATGTGTGTACAAACGTTTAGCAATAATAATACTAATTTACAAATGTTACAACGATGACGATAATAATAATAATAATAATAATAATATATTTTTCAGCATGTTTATCTATTTAGAGTATTGTAATGGGTAAAATCATAACCAGTGACCCAAGAAACCATTAATTTGACATCAATTCCAGCCTTCTACTCCATCTAGAACTTGAGTAATGCAGATTTTCCGCTGGGAAGGCGGCCATTTTGAATGTGTTCCCTTGGTAGAATCATGTGGCACCGCATCTAATTATGTTCAGCATACCTTAAACCACCTATACGCCAAATTTCACACTTTCTGCCAGAATGGAACAGCTTACCTCAAATTTGTTACATATCCACCCCACTAGGGTAGAGACTGCGTTTTAATAGGACAGACAGAAACACCAGGTCAAAAGCTGGTCAATCTGTGACAAAATAGGTTACATAAAATACCCTAGGCTGGTGATGAGTCAAGACAAATGCAATTTGCAAGAAAACTACATGTACTTTCACATTTATAACTCAATATCACAGCTCATATCTAGTTGTGTACTGCGGTCATACTGAATTTCTACTATAAGAGGTTGGGATGATGAGTGTTGAAGAGAATGGAAGAGAGATGATGACAATGTTGAAGAGAATGGAACAAAGGTGATGAGAGTATTGAGTCAATCTGACTGCATCTACCGGACTCTACCCACAACTGTCATCATTTCTGTTTCATTATACCGTACATGTATTTATCGCTAGAATTATTTCCTGTTTTCCTGTCTTATAGAATGAATGACTAAGCTATAAACCCCATGCATGTTGGTTATTCTAAAGCTCATGATTATTCATTATAAATTGACAGGTTATTTCTTTTCCTTACCTAGCTTCTTCAGCAAATTTATAACGAAATTTATAATGGATTTACTGTCCAAGTATTGTATACCAACCAGTAAATGCCATCTGCGGAATGTCAGTCACATCATGAATAGGCACACCTTCTCTGTGCTTAGCTGCTATCGCTTTCGATTCTAAGCCCACAAATTCTGGCTTTAGCTTTTTCTGTTTGTGGTAAAGAATATAACCCTGGCTGGGAACTGAATGAATTGTTGGAAATGGCTGGATATAGTGACTGCCTGGTAACTGTGAAAAAAAGATTATGTTATGAAAATTGTCACTCGCTATTATCTCTATTCATAATGAGTAAAATTATGAAAAAGTATTACCCACCTCAGTAAGGTCACATGACCAAATCATGTTATTTGAATAGCTTAGGTAACGAGTGTATGATTCTGTAATGCCCTCACATGCTATATTTGTACTGGTGATTAAGGACATTTGTACAGGTCATTCAAGGGCAGTTGTACAGATCATTCAAGGGCATTTGTACAAGTAATTTAAAGGCATTTGGACAGGTCATTCATGGACATTTGTACAGGTGCTTCAGGGACATTCGCACAGGTGCTTCAGGGACATTCGCACAGGTGCTTCGGCGACATTTGTACAGGTGCTTCAGGGACATTTGTACAGGTGCTTCAGGGACATTTGTACAGGTGCTTCAGGGACATTCGCACAGGTGCTTCAGGGACATTTGCACAGGTGTTTCAGGGACATTTGTACAGGTCATTTAAGGGCATTTGTACAGGCCATTCAAGAGCATTTGTACAGGTCATTTAAAGGCATTTGTATAGGTGATTCAGGGACATTTGTACAGGTCATTCAAGAGCAGTTGTACAGATCATTTAAGAGCAGTTGTACAGGTCATTCAAGGGCAGTTGTACAGGTGATTCAAGGGCATTTGCACAGGTAATTTAAGGGCATCTGTACAGGTGATTCAAGGGCAGTTGTACAGGTGATTCAAGGGCATTTGTACCTGTCATTCAAGGGCATTTACACAGCTCATTCATTGAAATTTGTACAGGCCTGTTATGTGGCGATCATCAGGTGATAGTAGTTCACCGAGATAAAACATATACTCATCTGTGGTGGTATAATTTGTTCACTTATCTGCACACAGTTTCAGATACAGCCGCCAGCTCCTCGTCTTTCTCTTTTCAATGTGCTGTATGGAGTGTTTATGTAACAAACATTTTCACCGTAACAAACCTGTCATGCTTGTTTATGATCTTATTTACAGATCACAAACTATAATAATCTCTAACATAATCCTCATTTCAGATTGGATTGGTGGGTTGACCCATGCAATCATTCTCTTCACCTTTCTATCATTTGTTTTGATCCTATATTTGCAGTTTGTCTATTTGAAAGGAGAGTGACATGTTGAAGATTGTGGATAAGTTGAAGGACTAGGTTGTGAAGCTCTCAGAGCCAAAAAAGAAAGACATGATTTTTACCAAGACAATGACTCCTGCCATACTGCAAAGAGCTTAACATACTTAAAGGAACACAGCATTAAATGAATTATCTCTGAAGAGTGAATGCCCAAGTCACTTATGCTCATGGCTCCAAACAAGACAAATTGAACATTCTCAATAACATTATTCTGTTGCAACTTATTGTTGACTGGATTTTTTTTTAATCTGCGACAAAATCTGTTGAATAGCTAAAATACCTTTGAATATTTTGAAATTAAGCTCCCTAAAAGCTGCCAGAAACAACTTTGAGTCAATTTAATTTTAAAATAGTCAACAGTTTACCTTTATGATTCTTTAAAATAGATCTACAGTGGTTTTATGGTTGAGAGGATTGTACACTGAAACTTACGTTCACTGTGTCACCGATTCCGATTGGTTGAATATCAAGTCTCTTCAATGATGGCCCATGTGTGTTCTGAAAGCCTGCAGACACTTCTTTTAGAGGCTTCACTAAGTGAGGTGGTACATAGTATGTTGGTGAAGGGCTGACTCCGAATATTTCTCGCTTTGACATATGATTCACTATTGCTCCACTGTGGTCCACATGGCCATGGCTGTAACTCACATAAAAGATTTGGTTGAATTCTGCTAACTTTAACTTTCTGTGACACCACGCCCTACACTACTCTGGGGATGGAGCATAATACAAACATTGACTCACAATCTGTAATAATATTGGTAATTAACATATTAAATTTGGAAACCTGGATGTTCTGCGACGCCCCAACCAACCCTACATCTCCCATCCCTTGGGTGCAGCCTAATGTAAACATTGCCACCTCAATCCACAATCATACGGGTAACTCACATAACAAAATTGGTTCTGCAACCCACCACGTTTCCTATCCCACAGCAAAATTATTTAACCTACAGCCATCGCAGGTCCTACAAAATGTACATTTTATGCTCGAAAGCTATCAGAAACGGTCTAATAAACATTTAACCCATCTTGTACTAAGAGCATTCAAAATGCTCCTTATATCAATGAAGTACCCACACGTGGGGTTAATAGGCTTGAAATTATTCAAAACAATCTTGGAGACATTTTGAATTGTTACGAGCCTAAACATACTATTTATCTCCCTTGAATATTTCACTATTATTTGGCTTGAACATCTAAGTTGTCTCCCTTTAGTGCATGAAAAGTATACACTACTTACATATGGGATGATTATAAAATTCTATGAACATAAATTCATTACTCATGCCACCAAAGACTGGTCTGAGTATTGAGGTTGGTGCTGTCTGTTTGTTTGTCTGTCTGTCTCTGTTTAATTGTGTAATATCTTCCGAGTCCCAGACGGCATAATCAGCAAATTTGGCATATCGATTCACATTATGGATTATAATTAGACACTAGTACCTCTATATGCTACATTATAGAGGGACAGAATTACTGGACATCTAACATTTCTCCACATTTCTTCTTTCTTCTTCACATTCACTCTTATAAATATGTTCTAGAATGTGACCATGAGTTACGGCACACATCACTGAAGTATAATACGCCTATAGATGTTACAGCTGTTGAACTTTCTGTTTTACTGATTTATGATAACAGTATCATACCCACTCCTGTGGAGGTATTTTTAAAATTTTCAATTAGACCTGATTGATTGATTGATTGATTGATTGATTGATGCCAGCTAGGCAAAAAATAAGCGTACAGTCAAATATCTAGGTTATGGGGGTCACTAAGTGCATCCTAGAATAAACATTTTTAGCTATAAATCTGGAACGCAACTAGACCTGTAGAATTAGCAAATTTGGCACATCCATTCCTATTATCATACATGAGAGTGACTTCGCTAAGCATGGTAGGAAATTAAGTCATACCCACCTTGTTAAATTAAAATTAATGCAGATTTGAATGTTTCAGAGCGAATAGAGATCATTTCAATTTACAAAGATTCAATGACAGGGTAGGTGAACGCTCTCATGTTTGTATTATACATGTAGGTGGCTAGAAGTTTAATGAGATTCAGCCAAAAGCATCAAATATGTAGGTCATATGGTCACGCGGTACAAACCAGAACAAAACTTTTGGCCATTACTCTGGAATACAAGAAGGTAGAGTTATTAGATTTGGCAAAAACCTTCATATTCCGACTACTTATGGTTGCTTTGAGCATGAGGTGAATGGATCAAATGGGTCATTTAGTACATTGTCAAGACATAATCATAACTAATCAAATGCTTCTAGTAAATATACTATAGTGAAACATATATGAGAATACATGTAGAGGGCCATGGCTCGCAAACTAGCTAGCCCGATGTCCCGGGACAACTACAATTTGTGTACTATCCGTCCGACAGGCAAGTACAAAATTTGGGGAGTGACTGTATCACAACAGCTGGTACCCATTTGCTAGATGTCGAAATTAAAATATTCCAGGAAGTATTGAAAAATGTTTTTTATGGCAAAATATAACACACATATTTTTTTGGTAGAAATCCAGGATGAGTTAAGGCTCTGATTACTTGACAAGCGCCAAAAAGCAAGGGTTCATACTCAAGTAGGTGCTCTCATTGAAACATGTCAATAGGAGGATAGCAGCCTTGTGTACCTGCCTAAACTCACCCTATAATATAGCGATTGGCCCTTGGTGTCACCAGTAATTGAATATAAGGTAACCAGGGTTTGTAGGATTATTGCCTGGCTCTGGGGGTGAGCCTCTGCTGAGCCGGTCCGCTAGATGGAGCGACGGATGGACTGATTGATGGTCTATTTCTATCCTACTGACTGGATAAATGGTCTCTTCTATATTGTGGCGGTTGACTATACTTATTCCAGAGAGCCACAACAACGCAGTCTTAGCTTGTACTCTTTTTTTCAAATTCAAATTCAATAACTTTATGTAGCAACTTTATACATTCAAATTTCTACATAACTCCCTGCATTTACAACCTTACTCATTGACATGCTCTCCAAGCTCTTAACTAACTTTTCTATAATAATTTCACACATATATAGCATACATGTACCAGTTTCCTGGCAAACAAACTTTCACCATTCAAACATGTCTGTTCAATAATTTGTAAAAACATGAATTTGAGATCGATAAAGAATTTCAATTAATTTTATGATCTATTGCGCCATTTTGGACTGAGAGAAAATATGTTACAGAGCCCAATAAAAAGATTAAATGACACCTCAGTCTAAAATGCGCCACCGCTCGCTATAACCTCACACCGGGAATGGTGCTGTGAGCTGGGTCAATATTTCTCTGTCTTTAGTACGAAGGTAGCATATTTTAAAATGTGCATTTAACGAGATAGACTTCACATACCATAACATAATTTATCTCAGGTTGAAGCTAATTTTTCAAGAAATCAAAAAATTTTAATTCTTGAAAATCTATTAGGATAATAAATGGTTTTATGAGTAGCTATATTCGCATATTAATAAACCTAGGTCTAGGCCAGTAAACATTGGGCAATAAATAGTGAACACAATCGGCAATATTTCAATGTATGGAACAAATAAGCTTTAGGGACTAACAGTAGTATGCCTCATTGCAGATCCAATAATGCCATCCTTGAAATCCGGATTGGTGAATATCAGAGATGAATGTGTGTGCGCGTGATGAGGTGGGTGGGAGAGGTTGAGGATGGCTGTATGTGGTAAGCCTACATAAATTTGCGCACATGCCGTTTTGCTGCACTCCGATTTAAATATGCCCGTATTGACGTGAATAAAGTAAGTAGTGAAACATTATTCCTTGGTCATTGTTTCCATGCGTAAATGCAATCTATAATTTTGCTAAACTAGTGCAATTATTCATATCTGAAAGAAGATGTAGGCTACAGAGTACAGTTACAATCGCTTCTGAATATGATGAATGTAAAATTGTGTGCCTTAAAAGTGAGTTCCAGGAGTAAGTCTTTCCGTGAGTTGACCGTAATTGTTTACCTATATGCTATATATTTTAACAAGGTGTTTGCATGAGACAGAGACATGGATTAACACATCAGATTCAACAAAGTGGTGCGTGGGGTGAGTAGGGGCGCTACGCCTGTGACAACCGCCACAACTACGGCCACATCGATCGTTTCCAAAACTTCTTCCGTGTGATGGAAGTAGCCTACATAAATATTTCAATGTTGTGAAAAAGCAAAACTTTAGTGAATAAACAAATTTTAAATAAGTAGGTGAACCAGATGTTTAGCGATCACGAGCGTATTGTCTGTACGTACAGTGCAGCTCATAAATGAGTTTACCTGCTTCCAAAACAAATACAGAAACATGTTAACAGTTAGTACCATATGAACACGATGTAAGAAACATGTTAACAGTTAGTACCATATGAACACGATGTAAGAAACATGTTAACAGTTAGTACCATATGAACACGATGTAAGAAACGTTCTGTTGAATATTTAAAACATAATTGGGTTGGAATCCAATTATATCCAAAATATTAAACAGTATGTTTTAAGTTATTTCTAAGCTGAACTGTAGTATAGTGAATATTTGTATGTGACCCTCAACTCATGCGGACGACAGTGAAAGCCGTGCTGTCACTGCCTAATATTTGTAAACAAACAGTGTGTTCTCGATACCATTTTACGTAGACTATATTCAAACAAATAGATTAGTTTTATTAATAGATTTATATTTAATTGGCATTTTAATTAATTTTAAGCACCTAGTTGCTATATTGCAATCATAAATTTATTCATAGGCCTATACAATGGTAAATTGTGATTGTACACGCCAGTGTGCTGCTACTAACATTGAAAAAGTTATGCATTTGTGTACATGATCCTACACGCGTGTCTACAGCTTGCGTAAAATCGTTAGTCAATCCAGAAAGATATAAGCTATATATATATATATATATATATATATATATGCATTCGCATAATTGTCTTCAAAAAGTGTGTGGTGATGTTTGAGATTATAGATACATGTATAGACTATCCCTGAACCTCGCACCAATCATATATACTATTCATGATCTATGCCCACATATGTCCATGTAGCCTACACGCACATCGTAGGCTATATTGCCTATTGCTCTATTAGAATAAGCACATGAGATGACTGACAATGAATACCACCGGTATTTTTGCATAAGCCTACTTTTGCAATTCTCAAACCAATGTAATTTCAGGTCTAATTCACGTACATGAAACCCGCTGTTACTGTCACCACCAACTGGCGTATGTTAGTATTAAGATAATGATGTTAGTCACCATACAGGTCTGTCCTTTAATCAACAAAGGATCATCCACTTTTGCGATATTACTGAATCTTTGTGCAACTTGAACAATGTAAATAGTGTTCACGCCTGAACAATGAATTGCCATACAACACCGATGCATAAAAAATAGGTGCGTAGGTGCCTAATACACGCAGTAATAGGCACCTATGCTCCCTATGGTATTATTTCGAATAGTAATCTGACAGGAATTGATGGCCGCTTCCCAGTGTGACGTCACAACTTTAGCTTGATAGATGAAAACGTTTGGTTGTCAAGATGGTTGCTATGTGCTTATCTCAGCTTTGGCTGGGCCGACTTAAAAAATTTAAACAGCATTTTGTTCTTTTAGTAAAGGATTTAAACAGCATTTTGTTCTTTTTAGTAAAGATGAATATATATTATGATTGTCAAGTTAATCAGAGCAATCGGGTAGCTAGTCCTCACAACAGCTTTAAATACACTCCTTAATAATATCAGGCGTAAACCTCATGTAGTTACTTAACCATTGTAATGCTGAATTTACTGAATTAAATTATTATTACAGACAGACTGGCCTGCTAGCCATACTGATTCCATTTTAGAATTATAAATTATTAATATCTGGGTTCAGCAGTATAATGGTTAAATCTCTATTTAAAATATATCCATAATATGAGGATTAACCCTTTCATTTCAATGCCGTACTAATTGTGTTTACTTTTTATAACAGTCATACAAAGCAACTATTGAATATTTTTCAAATAATTCAACAGAAAATGTTTGCTGGCTTTGGCAGCAACAACTTTCAATCGAATCATTTCCCAAATGTTCAGCAGAATAATTATGACATCATAAATTGCAATACAAATATGTATGCCGTAAGGCTCAAAGGGTTAATACACTCCTGTGCTGGTTGTATGTTTCTTCAAACACAATGGGCCATTGAATGACTTAGTAGCTGGCTCTAGTAGTAGGCCCAGCAGATTATTTAACGATTAAACAGTTCAGTAATAACTGGTAATAAGTCCTTGTACATATGCTATTGGTCCTTGATGAGCTGCTTAGTGGCACCGACTTTCAAACCAGTGTAGACTGTACACAATTCCTTTTTTTCATAAAATTATTATTACATTAAATATAAACAATATTATAACAGTCAAAAAAAGGCAAATTGGAGTCTGTTCGGCAAATCGTTCCAATGAGCTTACCCAAAATATAGCAGTAGAAGGGAGAAGCATCAACAATGTGGTCAAAGAATTTAATTCAAGTATCCTCAAAGCTGCCAATGCAGCGATTCCTCGAGGGTTCAGGAAAAACTACCAGCCCTACTGGACAACAGAACTGCAAGCAGCACATGATAAACTAGACAAGGCCAGAGAAGATGCAGAGGGTAATCCCTGTCATGAAAACCACTTCACGCTACAACCTAAAGCCAGGTATCTAAAGACCAGGCTGGAGGCCAAAAGAAGAAGCTGGAGGGAAAAGACGGCAGGGTTTAATTTAGAGACACACCACAAAGCTATGGAGACTGACTAAAGCACTGAATTATAAGGTGTCGGGGGAGAGAAGATTACTCTTGAAGAAGATGGACAAACACTGACAGGAAAGATGGCTGCAGATGCCTTTGTGAACGCATATGCAAAAGAAAGCAACATTTCTATACCACAAATGCATCAAAAAGAGGTTAGGATAGAGGAAAAGGAAAGAACAGACACCAACACTCACGACGCAATGAAAGTTGACATTAGTTTAGCAGAACTGAAGAAGGCTATCCGCCAATTGAAGAAGAAGAAATCTCCCGGGCCAGATGGCATTACAAATGAAATGATCCAACACCTTGGTAATGCATCTCTTCGCAAGTTTCAGAGCAGGCCGGCTTCAGAAGATACAGGAGCACAGAAGATCAAACAACACATCTTGCACAGGTCATAGAGGACACTTTTCAAGTCAAGAAGGTGATGCTAGCTGCCTTTATCGATCTGCAGAAGGCATTTGACAAGGTGTGGAAGGATGGCCTCCTCGTGAAGCTCTGGCGCACAGGCATCGGCGGCAGCATGTTCCGATGGACCAAGTCATACCTACACAATCGCAGAGCTAGGGTGCTGGTGGATGGACAATCTGGACAGAATGTATTGCTGAGACAAGGGGTGCCACAAAGCGGAGTATTATCACCAACTCTGTTCATACTCTTCATTAATGACATTGCAGCAGAGCTGCCCAATGGGATCCAAGCAGCCCTCTATGCAGATGACCTCGTACTCTGGTGCACCGAGGAGTACACAATGACTGCCACGTACAGAATGCAGCTCGCCTTGGACAGAATTACAGCTTGGGCCAATCGCTGGTGTATTACCATCAACAATGAAAAATCATCAGCCATGCTATTCTCACTGTCCATCAAAACCAAGGTTGGAAATCTGACACTGGGTGGTACTCCACTCGAGTACGAGGACCAGCAGACATACCTGGGAGTCACATATGACAGAAGATTAACATGGAAGGAGCACATCCAGAACGCAGAGGCAAAAGCCAGAAGAAAGCTAAACATCATGAGGAAGCTTGCAGGAACAAAGTGGGGTGCCAATGAAAGGATCCTCAAGACCATCTACCTAGGTGCCGTACGACCACATCTTGAGTATGGATCCAGCTCATGGATGACAGCAGCTAAATCTCATCAACAGAACCTCGACAGAGTACAAAACCCGGCACTGCGCATCATCACTGGTGGATTGAGATCAACAACAATAGAAAAAATTGAGCAGACAGCAGGCATCCCCCCACTTAGCAAAGGAAGGGAATGCAAAGCACTGATCCAAGCTGCAACGTTCAAATCGTTCAACAACCACCCGATGAAGATCAGGCAAGCACAGCTGTCATCAGGAAGACTTAAAAGATCAAGTTTTGTGAGAGACAAAAGCACTTCAAATGAAACACCAAGAAATGTTGCCAGCACAAATAGAAGACCCAAACCACACCCTTGACCCTCCACCCTGGGAAAACAAACTAGAGAGAAAAACCAGTAAAATTTCATCTTAACCAAGTTTGGTTACCGCAATAAGAAATACATGTACTCTTAAAGCTAGAACACAGACAAGAATTGATATTCATGAACCATGAGAAGTAGGTGATACGCGACACATATTTATCCTACAATACATCAATACAAGAAGTTTGGTTACTGTATATCAAAAAACATTTTAAAACTACATCATGGTGAATCGTGAAAAATAGCTCATTCTGACCCATTTTTCATGATTTAATAAGCACAAATTTTTAAAGGTTAACTACATGTATTTATGACAATGATACACTCGCAAACCAAGTTCTGTGGCTACTTATGAAAAAGCTTTGAAGTTTATATATCATGGTCCAGTAAAAACAAATCACACATGGATGCACATAAATTTCTATGATTTTCAGTGAAACATGAAATGTAGGTCAGACTAACCTACTTTTAAGACATGACACACTTTTAGCCTACAATGTATCACTACATGTATATTTGGTTGTTCTTGACGAAAAACTCTTGAAACTACAGCCCGGACAAGACTTTTATATGATGTTCAGTGAGCAATGTAAAGTAGGTCAGAGTTGAAAAGTAGGTCACACCTACTAATACTCTTCATATACTTGTATGACACATTCTTAGGCCATGATACAATATTACATTGAAATAAAAAGTTTGGAGTATTTCTGTGGAAGTCTTGAAATTATGGTCAACAAAAAAAGTTACGGACAGCCTCATGCTGCCTTTGCACTGGTATTATAAAGGTATCAACTTTGAATCCCGCAATTATTATGACCAGATTAACACGGTACAATAAAGGTTCTTAGTGTCCATCCAAATTGTGAGGTCAGACAGGAGTTTTCACTGTTACATTCTTATCCAGTTACCACAGGTTTCTAAGTATTAACCTTTTAATCATTATAGTCTAGAAAATTCTTTTGAACACAATTTGACTGGAAACTGTTGCTGCTTATAGCAGCAACAGGTTCCAGTCAAATTACTTTCAAAATACTTCAGTTTTCCTGCATAGTTGTCTTTTAATTGAATTGATGTACCAGTACTAGAATTTCAATGGTTTTAAACTCATCCATGGATGAACCATAAGGTTACTTACCATTTTCCCACAAGACCACAGTAGTAAGTTAACATAGGCGTACCTGATGAATACATGCTGACATTTCACACTCTCCCTGGTGCATAGGCCCATATCAAATCCTATAAAGCCAAGGCCATCTCTCCGTAATACCACAGTCGTCTCCATGCCAGATATTGACCAAACATGTGCCTGAAATTTCAGCAAACAATGATTTAATTGATGAATCCAAGCTGTCACTCAAGTATATATCACATCTTCTTAAATTACACTACGGCTGATGTCACAATCATAATTGACAGAGAATACTCAGTCGTGGAACTGGAATAATTCTTCAAGTGTACGAATTGTATCTCTTTGATGGATTTACTATTTAATAAACATTCTGTCATAGGGTTCAGGGTTCAAAGTATATAAATTGATTGCAACACACGCAAAAGGTGGGCAAAGCTTAGCTAGGAAAGGGCGTGGCATAGCTAAAAAAATGGATCCTCTAATAATTCACAAACTATTAATGATATGATATGATATCGTATTTGGCTGTTTGCATTAGGCCTAAAGCCTGTCAGCCGATCCTAGTAATCTTCACGAGTTAAATCTTCACTAGACTGATAATTTCACATGTGCATATAGCATATAGGTACTGGCTATATACAGTTTAATTTTAAATAAAATCAATTATTTACTATATTATATATATTACACTTTTGTACAACAATCTAATACGTGCTCCGGAAATAGCTCATTTTACTTCCGAGCAATGTCCTTTCTCTAAATACATGTACCCAACGTTTGTAGTTTATTTCACTTATTTCTTTGTTCACTTAACTAATTCATGCTTTCTTTTATTTACAGATGTGTTTCCACATTAATCGTATCTCTTATGATGTAAGACAAACATTGAGATTTATTTCTACATGCAGCACATGCTATCTAGGGCTGAGTGTTATATACCTGTTTCACACCGTCTCATGGTTTTTTATGGCGACGGTTTAAAAACCATTACGAAAATTTTAAAAACTAAATGTCCGTAAAATCATCATAGCATGATAACTTTATTACCATCTAGTGGGTAAACATTTGCTGATAGTGCACATAAAATACAGCCATCTATTTTACTATTAGCCATGGGAAAGCAAGCGTGTTGGTGAAATCCCAACAAATCGGCTGAGAACGACTCGCAAATAAGATTTTACAGAACTGAATTTTACATGGTGTAAGCCATGCGAGATCAAGGTACATGTACGATTGAAGAAATGTAGATTGAAAATCTAAATTTCTGCTTTGTAACAATTAATCCTTTTATCAATTCGAGTTTGTACTATGTTTAAATAGGATTCCAAATGTGACACCACTGACATGATACAAACAAGGCAAATTAATAAATTGATGTATGCTCCCCGAAGGCATACTCTGCAGAGAAACTGAATGGATAATCCCGAAGGCATATGCTTCAGGGAACGGTTTGGAACTGTGGCTCAGACACAGAGAAACGAACTTGAAATTGTCAATAAGATATCACCATATTAGGCCATCCTTAAAATATTGTTGGTTTGGGGTAATGATGTTAAATCCACAATTTGGGGAGTAGGAATGATTCGGTGGGCCATCATTCTTTTGGTCTGGCGGGATTTGCCCTAACGAACAATTTGTTAAGGATACATTGTAGCTTAATATTTGCAAAATCTAAGCTTCTCTAAATATACACACTTAGAACAGAGATATTTTCTGTAATAATCAATACCAAGTTTGGTGACCATATGTGAAAAAGTCTTGAAACTATGGCCTGAACAAACATTTTCTGTGAAATTCAGTCGACCATGAAAAGTAGGTTAGCATGACCTACTTTTGATACTCCACAATCTTTTCCATAAGATGTATCCACATACCAAGTTTGGTGACCATATGCTTCAGGGAAAGGTTTGCAACTGCGGCTCAGACACAGAGAAACGAACTTGAAATTGTCAATAAGATATCACCATATTAGGCCATCCTTAAACAAGAGGCCCAATGGGCCTGTATCGCTCACCTGGAACACTGGCATATCAAACTAATCTTACTTAAGTTTTACATCTATCGGTGTCACATCCAATGACTTTCAGTCAAATGATTTAGTTTTCGAGATATTGACAACAATCTCTGGACTGGTTTTTTTTGCATTAGTGATTTTGAACAATGTTTAAGTGAAAATAGAAAATATCAGTGCTAACAACAGCTGGTTTCTTAACTGTCTCACTGCTGCAAGCCAGTGCAGCCAATAATTTCAATTTTCAAAAGCTCTTGACTTTTTGAATATTTTGAAAACAATTCCACAAAACAACTTTCAGTCCAATTGTTTTCAAAATATTTATCACGTTCAGAGATATAACCTTTGGAATATGTCGTCTGCAAAAACTCAGTCAGACGCTTACTAGAGGTTTAAATACAATTTGAAGAAAATGGTCTCTAAAGGCAGGTAGGTGGTCTTTATAGCAGGTTATTCCCCACCACCACACAATCCATTTAACACATGCACATCTGGCTGAATCACCGAGTTAGCAGCAGGGGTAGGGTGAGCTGGAGTTGATTTAGAAAATAATTTGACTGAAAGTCATTGCTGCCTTAGGCAGCAACAACTTTCATTGCTGCCTTTGGCAGCAACAAATTTCAATCAAATACATTTCAAATATTTTTAAGAGCATAGATGTCAGAGCACATAATACATATCTTAAATATTTCTGCAGTATTGGAAAGGTTAATCTGTTAATTGGAATTTAATATCTAGTTTGGCAATAAAATCTGACATGGTGATAAGACGGTGGGAACAAACCATTTGCCCTATGAAAGTGAGACTGCAAATATTTAAGGAGTGATAACTCTGGCAGTTGACGTCCTATCAGTTTCATTTTCACAACACATATATTAGATGCCGTCATTAACATTGTGACCAAGTTTGGTGTCAATCCATCAAGAAATAACAAAATGAGCCGTCATTGTTGGTGACGGCCAAACAGATGGATGGACGGACATACAGAAGACGGATAGGGTTATCGCTATACGATAGCTGACTGACAAGTAAGCGGAGTTAAGAAAACCAATTTCGGCTTCACAATCCATCAAATAAAAAAATTGAATATGGCAGCCAAACACGCTAAAATTTGATTGGTCCACGGCGGCCATGTTTTTTACCTATCAACTTCCCATGAACAAACTTTAATGGCCCCTTAGTCCATAATCATATCCCCAAAATTTCAGCCCGATCCGTTCAGCGGGTCTGCAGAATAAGTCGTTTTTACGAAAACTAAGTCATCCAAGATGGCCGCCGAACCATTTGGCCAATCAAGTTCCTTCGAACAAACTTGGTTCAGCTCTTGCCCCATATGATATTTCGTGAGTTTTGAATCAATCCACCAAGCGGTTTCGGAGAAGATTTTTAAAGCCATTTCCTAAAATCGGCCAAAATCCAAGATGGCCACTGGCCAAATCGGCTTTGTTTGAACAAACTTGGATCCCTATGCCCTAAGGATACTTCCTGCCAAATATAATTGAAATCGGCCCAGTGGTTATTGAGAAGAAATCGTTTAAAGGAAAAAGTTGACAGACGGACAGACGGACGGTCGCCATGGCATAAGCTCACTTGGCCATTCTGGCCAGGTGAGCTAAATATTGTTGGTTTGGGGTAATGATGTTAAATCCACAATTTGGGGAGTAGGAATGATTCGGTGGGCCATCATTCTTTTGGTCTGGTGGGATTTGCCCTAACGAACAATTTGTTAAGGATACATTGTAGCTTAATATTTGCAAAATCTAAGCTTCTCTAAATATACACACTTAGACTTTTCTTGGCACCATATCAAAAATACATATAAAAGCTATGTTCAAAATGAACAGAGATATTTTCTGTAATAATCAATACCAAGTTTGGTGACCATATGTGAAAAAGTCTTGAAACTATGCCCCGGACAAACTTATATATATGGTGAATGGATGGATGCATGGACAAACGGATGTACGAACGGATGGACAAGGCGGCGACCATATGCTCCCGCAAATTTTTTTTCGGGGAGCATAAAAATTCAAGAAACAGGGTACAAAAACAAACACGCTATATATGAACTCACAATCCAAACATCGTCATCATTTCCATTAGATTGCGACCAACATAAAACGATCCAACATGGAATAAGACGCACGAAACAAATTGCTTGAATGACCGAGAAACGAAAATGATTATGTTCCCTTCGTATGTTGGCGGGCCAGTTGTAAAAGAAAGCTCTTCTGGCCGAGTGGGTTTAACAAATTCTTACGCAGAGATATTCCCTACTTTGATTTTATGACTGAAATTCTTGTAAATCGTATTATTTTTTATCACGGGACGTTTTTTGTTGAGAGTTAGAAACACATCTTTTTGTTCGTGTATCTGCCAGCCTATGTAGTGTTGAGTTAAGTAGATTTAAGTTAGATTCCCCGAACCATTGCGTTTATGTTGTCAATTTATCATAATCTCTTTATCATGCTTGCGAAAAATATTGAGACATACAGATTTTAGTGAGAATTCTTGAGATGCGATTGCCGGGATATGACTAGACTTTAGCTACGCGCTGAATACTATGGGCCTACACTCATATTTGGCTTCCTATTTTCACGTGTTAGATTTTACTACGCTTTCAAAAATAGTAATATAATAGGTGTTAAAAATTTACATTTTAGTAGTTATGTGGTTAATTTCAGGACATCACATGAACCAGACTTTATTTATTTTATTTATTTTAACCACTACTTTGAGATGGATAGCATCGATCGAAGTCAACAGTCACATGAAGTGACCGTTCTAATTTCGTCATAATTTACGTCAGTTGTCAAATCGCTAAATACATGTACTGTAGCGAATGAAAACGACATATTCTCAATTTCTCACAATTCAAATTATTTTGGACTATTCCCGCCCCTAAAACTGGTATTTCTGTTACACCAGTTTGATTAGAGTGAATATGTTAATTATTTGTTTATCTGCACTGAGAGATGCAGAGGCATAAAATGGACAGATTCAAGTGAAATTTAGTGAAAAAATAACATATCATATCATCTATCATATCCAGTGTATTGTGATACATACATGTATCGTATGATGGCAAAACGTATCGCAAGAGCCCTATTTAGCACTCTAGTTGGCTAAAATAACTTCTGCGGTGGCCTTGAAAAATGTCCTATTGCAGGCCAAGAGAGCTTCTGAAAATTTACCACTGGAATGACTCGCTCGAGCCAGTCCTTCCTTCCAGTGAAAATTTTTCAAATTAAAAAAAATAACCTCTTTACTTGATCTTCATTCAAATGGACTATGAGAAAATCTAAATTTTCTTGAACAAATATGAGCGTTAATGTACTACTACCCACATGTACATGTACATTACCTGCATGTCTGAGAGCGGTGTAATCCATTCCTCCATTCTAACAGGGTGACGAAACTGAGAGCGCCAATTACTTGATGTTGGAAATCTACTTCGTGAATCTGCTTTATCTTTTTTTGATGTGCTTGATTGTTTGAGTTTCGATTTAAATTTGAAGTAACCTGATTGACCAGGAGTGGAAGTTTGATAAAAGCGTTTAGCACGTATTAATTCAAGCTTTTTCTCTTCAATCTCTATACTGGATAAAACAATGGTACCGGTAGGTACACTATCAGTAGCTAAGTTAGCCAGATTAATGTGGCTTAAACAATGATGTTTCTGTCTTATGAGAATGGAAGCAATGTTTCGGCATAATTTCATGAGAAAAGTGAAACCAATTGATGATTGCATTAAGTGAATTCTACTAAGCTGTTTATTACATACATGTGTACATGTAGTAATCACATGAGCATAGATGGTAGCCACAACATTATGGAAATTTACTTAGTGATACTGCTGATTGAAAGAAAGGATAGTCTTTTCAATAAGCATAATAAGCCTTAATGAAGTAAGTTGAAGAAATGAATTGTTCTTCATTATAGCCACAGCTGTGCTGAACGCCATTTTAATCTGTATCAATAGGTCAAATATATCACAGAGCACTGTAATCTTCAATAATTAGTCCAGTCGTGTTGATTATGATGACACAGTTATGAACACCTGAAAACAGATGAAAGAACACATGAAGAAACATAATGGATTGACCGTGTTAGTTCATGGGTGTTTGGACGCTGGTTAACCATGATGGACCCTATTCACCTTATCCTCAAGCCCAATCGGCTAGATGATATATCATGAGTTGGTGAGCACATTTACATTTGGCACTGCCCCCAGGGTGTGTGGGACGGGGTCAAAAGATCATGAAAATGATTGTAATGCATCTCCTCTGACAATATTGGACGAAATTCAACCAAATTTGGTATGTGACTTTGGAGTGCAAAAGAACATTTATATTTGGCTTTGCCCCCGGCGGTGGGTTGTGGGGTGTGCCAAAAGTTCAAAACCGCGAACGTGAGGATTTGCGATGACGTATCTTCGACCGACCAATCTAGTAATAAACATTGTGTTCAATATTTATCCCCACATTTTTCGAAGGAATGTGAGGATATTATATGCCACTCCACCCGTGTATGTGTGTGGTGGTGGTGGTGGTGGTGGGGGGGGGGGGGGGGGGGAGAGGAACTATAGAAAACTACAACTGTGTATTCAGAGTGAATTTATAATGTAATTACTGCTTCTCTGATGCTAAATAGGACAATTTATCATGCAATGCATTGCAACATACTGTGTCCTAACCGCTGAGGAATCTTACCAAGCAAAAATTCACAACATTATGATTATCTTTACTAATTTCCCAACTGTTGTATTGACAAAAGTTTGCCAGTTCAACTGTGATTAGATTAGTTGGATCGACCCTCCCACTTTTCAATTTGTTTTTTAGAATATTTCACATGGTTGGTTAATAAAATTCCAAAAAATATGCACTAATCAACTGACTAAGCGAGTTAAAGGCAAACCAACTTCATCTTATAATAGCTATTCAGGTGATATAACATGCCTCTCATAAACTATGCAGTATGCATGGCCTGTTTCACAATCAGGGTATCCTACTATGTTACAAAGATACACACAAAATTTTCATTCATGTTTCTGAATCACTAGTGCCTACAAATTATTCATGTTTCTGAATCAGTCATGCCTACAAATTACCTTATAGGCCAGAAATAATATATGTGCAATTTCAGAGGTACAAGTCAAATAGGCAATGCGTTATAAATGAATGATGTTTGAAAGTCACGTTTTTAAAAAATAATTGTATTTCTTATATTTTGCATTGGAAAGATTTAAGACATCAACTGTCAATTTTAATGTTAGTTATTTGTTCAGGGGACTATGAACTTATACCCCAAATCAATTTTTTTTGTGTCTGGCAGTTAAATACATTGAAAAATGTGTAAAATCTAACTTTTTTAACAAATTCTTTTAATAGCAATTTTGTTTAATATTTATCCAAACGTATATAAAATCTACAGTACTTTAACAGAAAAATCAAGGACAAATATTCATGAAATGAGAGTCCAGAAATCTAATGAATAGGTTGAGTTCTTACGATTTGGCAGAACGTTAAATTTACATGATATTTTCAGTAATTTCTTTCTAGAGGACAATTATTTTGGCACACCTTCTGTAGCTAATATATACATGATATATAGTGATTATCATTAATATTTGCTGTTTATATTCAAAGACTTATCTAGTAATAACACTGCAAACCATTAAACTCATGTGCAAGATGGCTGCTGAACAGTTGTAGACAGTTGTGAGTTTTTTCTACCAGTTGTAATTTCACAATGGATTAATTCACAGAATAGGTAATTCTATTTTTTGTCAATAGCCATCACCAAGGATTGAAGGAAATTTCAATTTCCCTTTCTCCGAGATCTAACAATACTTAGCATTATATTACTCATTGATAATACAGCTAGCTTGCTAGCTGGCTCTAGGAATCTAGATTTAGAAAGCTTTACCGGCTCCTGAAACCGGGTACCCGGTTCCCAACAACCGGGTACCCATCTGCCAGAGAGACTAATATTGTTTGCATACAAATGTAGCTACCAAACAAGAGAATACCTATGGCTTGCCTCTGTGGGGCTGGGAGGCAGGGTCCATAATATAATGGTAAGTATTGTTAGGTCTCGGAGAAAGGGAAATTGAAATTTCCTTCTTTCTCCTTCGATCAATACTTACCATTATATTACTCATTGATAACACCAGATTTAGACAGTAACCTGGTGGGAAGAGGCAAGCCATACATAGCCTCTTTTGGCCCTGGAGAAAGAACGTAACCTAAACTTGACATATAGAGACCTAAAAGGACCGACAAGTTTGGGACCGAATCACATTCGCATCACCGCTCCCCCCACCCTTTCCTCCTAAAAAAAGGGAGAGAACTCACGAACATACATCTCGCCTGAAAACAGAAATATGCGAAGAGGGTTAACTGCTCTTTGCACATATAAGCCTGGGAATGCGCATGAATATATAAGATGAATGATCATGATATATAAACATAATACAAAAAACTGTCAAACTTGAATTACCTCATGAATTATAGATTGCAGACGTGGAGCCACCAACCAACACACTCGACCAGACGTGTCCCATACGGTTGAATTCCTCTCACCTGACCATGTCTGTTCTTACTACCTTTGCTTTTCAAAGTACCAAAAGGAGGAGAGCAGTGTGGCCATAAACTAGCGTCTCAAAACAGTTAAAGCGAGTGGATTGGCTGAGTCTGACATGTCCCTCATATAGTAACCCATGAAAGAGGACTCACAGTGCCATTGTGCAATGGCCATGATGTCCTCTAATGGGACACCATTGAATAGGGCGGCCGAGGAGGCTATTCCTCGAACATCGTGAGCCCTAGCACATTGCACCTGGTGTCCAGTCGCAATCTTGTGGGTAGTCTGAATGCATTCGACTACCCAACGAGAGATAGAATCCATGGATGTGGCGGCATATGGCTTCTTATGGCAGAGCCACAGATGTCTATCATTTGATCGTAGAGTCCATCCGTTTCTTGTACTTGGTCAAAGCATGGACTGGACACCAGGCACTGGCATCACAACAAACCTTGTTAGCTTTGGTATAATGATCGGTTTGCCGGGATATTTCAAAGATTGATTCTTTGACATAAACTCTGCTCTTGGAAGCAATCGCAGACCCTCTCCGGAGACAATAAATAGGCCGAAAGCGCATGGATCTCACTGCACCTTCTTGCTGAGGAAGCTGTCAATAGAAAAAACACCTTCAGAGTTTAGATTAGACGAACCCAAAGGTTCGAAAGGGTGCTTCGCCAATACATTAAGCACCAAAGATAGATTCCAGGCTGGAATGACTACTGGTTGTCTTGGTCGGAGATTGCTCATTCCCTTCACCATCACATTCAACTGGGCCACCTCTGGACTATCCCTGCTGGCTAGACAAGGGATAACTGATGCCAAAGCTGACTTTATCCAGCAATTGTGACAGGAGCCAGTCCTGTAAAGAACAGCTCACAATGAACATCTGCTATTTGCTGAATAGTGGATTGAAAGGTATCAATCCCCTTTCCTTCACACCACTCTGCAAATTTGTTAACCTTGTGGTTATATGACTTGAAGGTTGACGTCCTTCTCGTGGCTGCGATGAAACTCGCAGCCTGTTGGGAAAGCCTTCCGACGTGGAACGTTGCTTGATACCATCCACGCAGTCAATTTGAACATCTCGGGCCGCTCGTGTAGGAAACAGCCCTTGGCTTGGGAGATTATGTTCAGAATCTCAGGCAGCTGCACTGGATTGTCCACCAGCAGATCCAGAAGATCCATGAACCATGCCCTGCTAGGCCAAAATGGCACTATTAGCAGGATCAGGCACGGCTCCTCCCCGATCTTCACCAAAACCGTCGGCAAAAGAATGGTGGGCGGATATGCGTAGGCGTGCATCCCTCTTCAGCTTATCGTCAGAGCGTCCGTATCGACGGCATTTGGATCGGGAATCGGCGAGACATAAGTCATGATTTGCGCATTTTCCTTTGTGGCGAACAAGTCCACGTTTTGTTTGCCCCAATGCTCGAAGATCCTTTAAAGAACTGGAGGGTTGCGAGACCATTCTGTCAGCAGAATCTTCTGTCTGCGAGACAAAGCATCCGCCAGAATGTTCAATCACCCAGGAATGTGAGCTGCTTTCAAAACAACTGAGTAATTCCTGCATCATTGAATCAAGTGCCACACCTTCACACACAGTGTGGGTGACCTGGTCCCGCCTTGGCGATTTATGTATGATACTACTGTCGAATTGTCCGACCGTATCAATATCACCTTGCCCCTGACTTTTGGAAGAAACTTTTCCAATGCCAGTTCCACTGCCATCATTTCCAACAGATTGATATGTAGCTGACCCTCTTGGACAGTCCATGTGCCCGAAACCTGGTTTTCTCCCAGGCAGGCCCCCCCCCCCCACCCCTCCAGCGATGCATCCATGTACACGGACAGCTGGGGTGGGGTAGGTGAAGCGAAACCCCTACTAGGAAAATCTGACGCTCCATCCACCATACAAGATGCGACATCATTGGCTCTGTTTCATCTTGAGAACGGCTCTCCAAGTGTGATACCAGCGATCGAAAAGAAGAAGAAGATCATTGGCTCCAAAACTGGTACCAGCTTTGACAGGGGTTCTGTTCTCTGTTTCCACAGAGACATCAGATACAACTGGATAGGTCTTCGCATCAGAGCAGCGTACGTGATTACCTGCTCCATGGAGACCATCATCTGAAGAAACCTCCTCGCCTGAATGTGGTTTCTCAATCGAAAGCTCTCGAGGATGGCTAACAGAGACACCACTCTGGGCTCTGACAGGTAAATCCTGCCTTCCTTGTCAAGGATTTAGCATCCCTGTAGTGCTCAATTAAGCGATTCAAATTGGAAAGTTGTTGTCTAGGGGTTAAATATTGGGAGGATCTACCGTTAATCCGAATTGTTTAACTAAACCGAAGTTAAGTCAATGCAATTATGACTCAAATGAATTCAAGATGGTGGATTGACAGAATCAAGAGACCCAAGATGGCGGTCTCTTTTTCAAATTGACTCAATACGGTAACATCATCTTTTGAAGATCCAATATAATGACTTCTTGTCCTCAGAATGACCTTATAGGGCGATCTCAATATCCAAGAAGATACAGGGTTACGAAATGGAAAAACCAATCTGAAGTGTAAATCTATTGGAGACCCAAGATGGCCGCCAATGACAATTCTAGGATTTACCAGACGTCGACTGACGCTAAGTTAATACGACGTAATTTATGATTGGACCATCTCGATGAACTTGGAAATCGAATGACGTGTGAATATTATGACGTAATCATAAAGTGTGTCAAGATGGCGGACTGTCAATTCCTACTTGGATGACTCGCTGAACGACTCGTCGAGATTAAACTCTATGGTCCCATCTCAATGGTCGATGAATTGGTTGTTAATCAAGAATGTGGATTGGATATCGCACACAAAGTTTCAAATTATTAATTCCTAAGAACGGACTTAAACTAACTGGATATCATTGTTGGCAGCGAATGCGTCAGATAGGGTTAATTAGACAAAGAAAAACAGATACCAATATCAGTTGTTAAAGAATATTTAATATATGTATAGCATTTCAATTAAAAATATCATCAATTGCACAGTTGGATAAAACGGAACAAAATGGATGAGATGGATGGACAGTAATGGTATATTACAGATAATTTGAATCAAAATTGAACGAATTCACGATGCATGCTATTTAAGCGAAAGTTGAAGCATCAGACCTACTATAATTTGGTTTATGAATCAGTCGTTTCCATAGAATAATTTGGCATAATGATTTCATGCTTAGCAATTAAGTTATTAGACATTTGGTCATAATCAGTTAATGTCTGTAGTAAAATGTTATCCCAACCATTAACTGCTCGAAACCGAAATGTATAAACAACACTAAACATCACATTTTTTACCTTCTTGTCTCGATGAGCGACGGGATATGATTCAGTTTAAATAATGAATCGATTCCGTTAATTCGCGTCGAGTCGAATTATATAAAATTGTGCAACTCAAATCTTTACTGATTTTACCCATTGGAAATAACTTCTATCATGGGTCTGAGAAATGTCAATTTTCGTAGGAATAGAAGATTATTAAGAAAATTTACTACTGTAATGATTCATTCATCACTGACTTTCATTATAAGTGGTAGTCAGTATACCATTAAGTAATTACTAACCTATACTAATTAAATAATTAAGATGTATAGTATATTATGTTTGTTGGTGTAATGTCATACCAAAATCTGCATAACTTTCGTAGAGACGTAAAGACTGTAGTCTGTCATAGTTGAGTTGCTCGACCCTGGAGAGGTGGTCGAAGAACATGATCCGAAATAGGTCGTGCGAATCCGGAATAATAATCGATATATATGTGTGATATAAACACAGGCACAGGAATATAAGGAGCGTGACATCACTGGAGAAACATATAACACCGCCCAATGTGGGCGTTAAAGCACAATGACGTTAAACGAAATGGAGATCCAGAGGTGATTCGTTGAAGACTATCCTCGGATGACTGCTGTTAAGAATCGAGTCCCGAAATGTAATTCGAAGACGATAACTATATTACCTCAGTGTTCTGATAACTGATGCGTAGATGTAAAGAACGGGTTCGACACATCTCTATGGTGATTGAGAATGTTTGATGATGGATGTTTGCAGCTTTTATGGGTGGAAAGCGATCCTGAAATAAAGTGAAGATTATCGTAGAAGCATTTGACGATGGGTCATAAGATTAGAAGACCCATGAGCAGATGAATAACTACTGAAGAAGGGTCAATGGCGGGTTCGGGAGGATAAGTGGTTCCCCCATGGCTGATTTGAACCCGGAGCCGGCAGGCGTGATGGTAGGTGAGCTAAGTGAGTTGTCCCTAGGGCGTGGAGAGGTGTTTGATAGCTGAGTGTTTATTGAAATGTGATCGCAGATCAGGCGAAAATGATCGACCGATCGATTACCTCAGTTCTCTTGTAGATTTCACGCCTCCTCCATAGGAATCAATTATGGCACCTAGGAGTATCACTACTAATTCACCTTAATATAAAACGTTGATATTCAGCTACTTGGCATTATAACTTAGCTTGTTCCTCTTAAAAGGAAACCCTACCGCTCACATAAAATAATAATAAGAAAACGTTTCAAAAACTTCACATTTGAAGAACCAGGCACATCTCGCTGGTTTCACGCCTGCACAGACACTAATCTTGCTATTCACTGACACCTGCTTTGGCGGCAATTTTCGCGCCGAGAAGCATGTATAATGCCATATATGGAAGTTGACTGATCAATCATAGTATTGAGTGATCACTCAACCATATCGAAATCAGACAAAATAGTCCCAGATCAATTTAACCAATTTTGGAACATATTTTTAAAACATGGCATCTATCGTGTCAGATTAACATTCTTAGGCCCATAAGCAATTTATAAGCGGCCTTATTCAAATTAAAATTTTGTTTGTGACGTCATCAACTTAAAGTTGACGTGTCTCTCCTTAAATCCTCGAGATCGAATCGCATCCCCAAATAAACGAAGTGTTGAGTGGGCGTCAACTCAGATTTCTTCCTGTTGACTATCCAGCCTAGATCTGAAAACAATTTCAGAGTCAGAGCAGTATCCACTCCTAACCTGGCTGGTGTGTCCGCCTTAATAAGCCAATCGTCTATGTAGGTGTGAAGCGCCACATTCTCTCTTTTGAGAAACGCTATCACCGCTAGGACCATTCTGGTGAAACCCCTTGGGTCTGTCGACAGGCCGAATAGGAGGACTACAAACTCCCATACCTGATTGTGAAACGTGAATCTCAGAAACCTGTGACAATCCCTGTTCATTGGAATGTGGTAATATGCATCTTTCAGATCGATTGACACACACCACATTCCTTTCCTCAATCCTGCCAATACTGATCTCGGGAGTTTCCATCTGAAACCGAGGCGTATGGATAAAATGGCCTTAGATTGAGTATGGGTCTCCACCCCCTGTGCGCTTGAGGACCAGGAACATGTTTGAATAGAAGCCTGGAGTGCTCTGGTTTGCTGGTTTTATTGCTCCCTTCAGAAGCACACCTGACACTTCATTTTGAATGGCTTCTAACTTGTCTGGCTCCTTTAGAACGGGAGTCCAGACAGGTGCCAAAGACACATTTTGTGGTGGAAAATCCCACCACTCTGGCATGTACCCCTGGGATATCCATCCCAGGCCCAGACTGTCTGACGTTACACGTCGCCAAGCCTCGACGACACGTATGAGCCTTCCACCCACTATAGGCGCATTGACACCTAATGCGGGTGTCTGGCTCGCGATCCGCTCTCCCCCCCCCCCAACACCCCTCTTAATGAGAGAGAACCATTTTGGTCTGGGCTTGACTGGTTTAACTGGCACCGCTGTTCCTGTCACACAATTATGACGTCATCAGAACGCAGCGCATGCATAACGAAAGTTCACCGAAACTAGAGCCTCACCGAATCTAGCTGCAGTACTGTATCTCCATATGCTTACGACGTTACGTCGAGCTTGGAGCTACAGGTCCAACCATAACAAAAAACTGAAATTAAATCGGATTTTCATCTCGCTTCTTGAGTTTTGCACGTACATAGCCCAAATTTCACACACGTCTACCTTATTTATCTGGTTATCGATAAATATACACTTTATTGCAAAATATTTCATATATTTTGATACACGGCCCGATATATTTCACGATCGAGCGTATTTCGAGCGAATCGCGCGTCAATTCCAGCGCGCCAGCATCTTGTCCTAGTTACCGCTATGAATCATGGGAGATACACTGCCGTATTTGGAAGACGAGGTCACGCGTGCCATATATGGGCAAGTGGGCGGAGCGCCCTGATTCTCGAGCTGGCACGCGCGTTTTTACAACGATTATAGTATAAATTCGTAAACAAACAGACGATAAACGAGTATGTGGATGTAAATAATAACAAAATATAGCGCACACAAAAATTTTATACAACAATAATGTGATGATTATTATATTATGTTCCCTCTCATGGATCGCGATCGAGGGGTGGGGTGGTGGATGTTGGGATTGGGGTGTGTGGTTATGTTGGGGTGGGCGGGCGGCGGAGGTGTGTGTGGGGGTGGGGTGGGGGGGTTGTGTGTGTGCTTAGTTGTAGCATCTGTTGTCAGATAGAGTTTAGTTATGGAAGCCACTGACCTATGCATTCATTGTAAACAGCGATTTAAATCAAGAACCGGTGGTTATGATAGATTTTCGTTAAATCGACGCATCGAAGATCTACCAGTAGAAGATGTGCTAGACATAGATACAAACACTAGTTTATTTAATACTAAGGAGACAGAATATTTGTGTGGAGAATGTTTTAGGTGTGTCTGTCATATCGTCGTGGCTAAGCGTAAGCTTAAAATTCTCGAAACTGAATGGGGAAAACGGGGATCTGTTGGTTTTAAGAGGAAAACACTGCCGTCGACACCTTCGCCGATATCATCAAAAAAGAGAATTAGACAGGACGATGGAGCCTGCAAAAGTGCAATTAAGGTAAGGGACTGATGGCGAGTAACATTCATGCCTATAAATTGCATAATTTAATTAATTAATTAACTTTCTAGTGAGAACACGTCCTTAGATAAATATTCAGGTATTTGGCGTCTGTGGGTTTGTGGTGAGGACAACGGTTCATCCCTTGCGGGTACATACAGACCTATGCCTGTATGCATCTTCTCACAAATAATAATGCGATGTAGATGGGTTTTTTCATACGAAAATGCGTAAGGAAATCAATACTTTCATAGCTAACTGACGGTCCATTTTTACCCACAAAAAGGTAGCAGATGGTTTCTGATAGCATCCAGATGACACCTAGATCACACTCTTGGGACAACGCCTTCGGCTATCATATTAATACATATCTAAAAGAAAAAGAAAATAATTTTTGTCACTCAATATGCATGAGATGGTTTCTCAGATCAGCTAACTTTCAAAATTTTCACGTGGAGAACCACCGCAGCCCCCCCCCCCACTGAGAATAGACAACCCCTCTCCTACGCTCCCCATTTACGACCCCCATCCCATAACTTAACTTCCTGAATCCGCTCCTGTAAATTGTGTATCTCAATGTAAAGATACGAAATAAATCTTAGTATATGATGATTTCATTCCCTATATAAATTAATATAATATTTTTAGTAAATTATGAAGTTGAATTAGGTCTACGTGTTCCAAGCATGCTGTTGTGAATGTGCGACTTTAGCTGTCTTTTAACTGTCACTTTTCATAGGGCATATACAGTATTACTAGCTTCACTGCTATTTTTTACTTCACTTTACGTAGGGAAGGCCAATTGTGAAGAACAAGATTGTAGAATCTGTAAGACGATCACACTATGGAAAAGCCATTCGATTGATGGTGGCGAATAGCCCTTTAGCTAAGCGCGAGGTCAAATGCTTCATATCACAACAGGTATAAGCATAATCCGATATGTAACGAAAAGGATTAAAGGATCGACAAAAAATCTTTAAAAATCCCATATGGCCAACGAAAAAAAATTACCAATCAAAATTCTCGTTAGAAGTGTTGAAGCTTAAAATCAAAGGATTGTTTCATTGACTACGGAGTAGCATTTTAAAAGATTTCTGGAAAATCTAAGATGACCGGAGTACAAACTAACCAATCAAAATTCTGAAGCCCACCACAATAGGATCCCTCTAAACAAATGTAGTTAACACCCGCCACGCGTTATAGGAGATATGTCTTAAAGCAAAAGTTGACGGATGATAGACGGATGGACGACAGATGGATATACATGATAGTGTACACCTGTGTTGAACATGCTGGTTACTGGGTTACTACATATACAGGATTATTATCACTCGCTGGGGTGTGGGAGGGTGGGGGTCTTTGTCAACAAAAGGGTTCAGGCCTGTTACGCGAAGTTCCTTAGTTGTGTTAAAATTTGAGCCAAATCGGATTAGCAGTTTTGTAAATACATGTGCGTGCGCTTGCACGCACGCACACACATACTAGATCACAATACCGTCTCCCCCTTAAGGGGCAAGTGTAACACGATATATATATATATATATATATATATATATATATATATATATATATATATATATATATATATATATAAGTAAGTTGCATTCTTTAATAATTCAATCTGAGAATTACTACAACTGCTTTCTAAATCATAATATAGACACTCTTTTAGGATATCGTTAAATATATACATGCTGATATATTATATATATTATTTTTAAATAATGCGATACTTGTGTTATTGTGTACAGATAGCATATAATAATAATAATAATAATAATAATAATAATAATAAAAATAATAATTAATAATAATAATAGTAATAATAATAATTAATAATAATAATAATAATAATAATAATAATGCTCAAATTAGAGCCACGCGGCAGAATTAAAATAGGAAGTATCATAATCAACAGAATTAGGAAAGCATAATTGGTACAAAGCATGAAAATGGGAAAGGCAATGAAGAATTGTAACACGATAGTCTGTTTTTATAAAATTATTTGCAAACACGAACCTTGTGTATATGATGGCTTTGCGAGCTGATGTACCACGCTTTTCCAGGTCTTTGATATAGAAATCAAGTTCTGTAGAAAAGTTCATGCTAGGCGTACTTTTAAATGCAAGGAATATATTTGGCCTTTAAAGGAAATATGGAAAAGAGGAATGTGATTGTATTAGTTTTGAGTTGATCATATGCTCCCAGAATGTAATGACATCTAGGGGTGGGGTGTAAAAAAACAACAAGACCAAAAACAGATTGCAGACCATTGCCCTCCCGTATTTGTTGCAGTGTAAAAAGTACTTAGATTTTCCGTGTTTTTTCGGATTTTCCAAATTTATGGAATCCTAGTGTATGGTCACACTGTTTCCTGTGTTAAAAGCTGAGGTAAGTCGGGCCAGTAGTTTCAGAGACATACACTGATCAAGAATTATATCCGATTCAGATCTGGGTTCCTTTATCCGGATCTTGAGCAATGTCTGGAAATCCACGTGCACAAACCGGATTTATAAGTCGTTTTAGATGCATATGCATGCACACGATAGCTACTTCTCCCGACACATGTTTTGGTTTTATTTACCATGTTGCTATCCCAAATATTATATATATTTGATGAGATTGTATACAGAGATAGCGTATAGATACTATTAATGGAAAGTAATAAACCACATTAAAACAGTATGATATAATGATAGCATCCAGTAACATAGTGAAGCGACCTGACGAACAGTCCACCTATCTTTTGGAACCACCAGATGGTGGCTATCTAAGACAGGTTCTTAAAGGACCACGTGCCTTTAAGAACCACCATCTTTTGGATCCAAAACGCATATCATCACTTTACAATGATGTACTGCCTGCATGGCATTTCTTACAATGTATGCATGTATGTATATGTGCAAGCGTACGTGTGAGTGTGGGTAAGCATAGCATTGTTTACATCTTTGTGTATGTATAAATACCCACGTGTGGAATGGGCAGATGAATATGCTGAGATATAATGCTATAAACTCTACAAACTGAAGATGTGTCTAATCTGTCTAATACAAAGGGCAACGTATTTGAGATGATAGTGTTCAGTTACCTGTCTGGATTCCGAGTGATAAGCGAAATCTGATCACTGGTTATGTGGAGGCATTTGTAAATTGAATTTTGAATTGCTTCCGTGCATGTTGCTGTCAGTATAAGCAGTGGAACGCCTGGCAAGAATCCTCTTAGGTCTCCTAGTCGGCTAAAAGCTGGGCGAAATTGCTTACCCCTAAAATAGAAACATCTCAAACATAAGCAAGTGCAATCGGCGATTGCAGACCCTCGCCCTCCCGTTTTGTTACATTGTAAAACATTTTAGGATTTTCGGAATTTTACGAATTTTCTGGATTTTGTTGTAATTTTCCTGGATCATGGCTAAATCTGTAGAGTCATAGCGTAAGCCCTTATCATGTGTTAAGATCTGATCCAAATCGGCTCAGTAGTTTCCAAGATATCCACGGAGAATTTGATCGGATACGGATTCTCTTCTCCGGATCACGGAATGTCTGGAAAGCATCTTGCACCGCAAGTTCCTTGGTTGTGTTAAAGTCTGAGCGAAATCTGATCAGTAGTTTTGTAGATACAGGTACAGACCAACCGACCGACCGAGTGGCATGCTTCATAACATATATACAGAATTTTGATTGATCAATTCTTCTGGCGGCCATTTTGAATTTTCCGGGAAATGGTTTAAGACGCTACTCCTCATTAACTACTTGGGCAATTTCAACCAGACTTGGCTGGAAGCATACTAGGTTGGTATGTTTCAGAACTTCTATACAGAATTTTTATTGGTCAATTTTTCCTATGGCCATCTGATTTTCAGGAAATTTTGGGAAATCGGTTAAAAGCCTACTCATAAAGCACTGTGCTGATTTCAACGAAACTCAGCTGGAATGACCTTGGAGTCATATGGTTCATAACTTGTATACAGAATTTTGATAGATCAATTATTTTTGGCAGCCATCTTGAATTTTCTGAAAAATGTCGGGAAATCGTTTAAATTGTTACTCCTTATTAATTGCTTGGGCAATTTCAAACAGGCTTGGCTGGAGAGAATACTAGGGTGGAAGGTTTCAGAATTTGTATGCACAATTCTGATTAGTCACTTTTTTGCGGCGGCATTCTGAGATTTTGAGAAAATGTATGGAAATCAGTTAAAAGCCTACTCACCATTAACCACTTGGCCAATTTCAAGCAAACTCTGCTACATGTACCCTAGAGTGGTATGCTTCAGAACTTCTATACAAACTTTTGAGTGTTTGATTTTTTTATTGGCCAACTTGGAATATTCCGCAAAATTGGGGGTGGGGTGGAATTGTTTAAAATGCTTCGCCTTATTAACCGCTTGTTTTATTAGCTGGATGGATCCTAAGGTTCAATCTGAGTGTATGGTCAACGTCCATCATTAATTTCCCACTAAATATTGTTTGTACTAAATTCCAATTTTGTATTTATGTCTTGTTACTGCTGAATTTAAAGTATTATGTCTTCAAATGCTAATAAGTCAAATGCTAATGATCCAGGTGAGCTTGAGAGTAATTTAAAGAAAGCTGAGACTGTGAGCAGCACTAGCATCATTATAATCTTTAAATGGCGGATGTTAAATTACCCTATATTATTTCAGCTCACCATAGTTGTATTAAATGTGCCTCGTCGATGGCTATCACGCAAATTCTGCTACGAACTGATTCCTTTCCGAATAGCCACTCTCTCCAGTGTTGACATTCTAATGCCTCTGGTGATGTAAATATAATTTGGAAATCTCCTTTCTGGATGTCTGCGAATAAAATGTTACCAATACCAATGTGACATTGATTCCTGTATCCAAGAGGGCAACATATGCTGTGTCTGTTTGTCTGTTTGTTAGGTGTGTGTACTGTATTTGTTGATGGGCATATGCGTTCCCTATGGGTATATCGGGCGATGGGTCTGTCTGCGGGTCAAATTAGGGGCATTTCTGGTAAAGCTGCCTAAGTCACAACTAAGGCATGCCACGCTTATGTTTAGTGTAACTTAATTATATTACGCTTAGGGGTGGGGGTATGTTTTCATCCCATCCGTCCGTCTGTAGGTACGTACGTCGGCTTGGCTGGTGAAAGCTTTTTTGTTTGAACCCTTTAATGGTTATGCCGAACAAAAATGGCGGATTCAAAATAGCCGCCTTCCCAGCGGAAAATTTGCATTACTCAAGCTCTAGACGGAGTAGAGATGGGATTAATGTCAAATTAGGGGTTTCATGGGTCAATCGTTATAATTCTACTCACTACAATACTCTAAATATGTAAATATCAATCCTTCCATAGCGACCACCTGTGTTTGATGTCAAAAGACGGTGGCTCTTTAAGATGTGTTATTTAAAAGATCCATCTCTTGAGAACAAAAACAATATAGCATCTAGAAATAGTTTAAATTACTTGATTTGTTATTATCGAACCAAGTAATGGTCGTTATAGATACGTTCAATTATCCTATTAGAGTGTGCAAGGCTATACATGATGCTGTTGATTGTTGAATCATGATTCACAGACGTCACACGCACTGTGCACCGCTGGGCTAACATACATTTTACGTGGAAAACCTACGTGATACGTTGTGCCAACGTAATCCCAACGAGCAAAACTATGTTGGCCCAACATAGCATTGTTTGCAGGGATGCTTAGAAACAACCATTTATGACGGATTATTTTTACTTGTTATCACGTCCTAGCTATCATCATGTCGTGTCATCATGCACGGTGGGTGGGGTGGTGGGGTGGGTGAAGATTTATATCTGAAAATCAAACCTGTGTATGAATAAGCTATATATTGCTATATAGTACAAAATCTTACCTTCGATATCTGATGCTGACGGGATAGTTCTTGAAACCTGAAAGCTCTTTATTTTAAAATTGTCTTGTAGTTGTTTTGTCTGGTCGTTAATCAACGCCGTTAAAGGGGAGATTACAATAGCGCAATGTGACTTAGTTGTATTCACCAAATTTAAAATCAATGGCGGAATGATGTATAACAATGATTTTCCAAATCCTGTTGGCAGGTTTGCGAATACGCTTTCACTGTTCACAATTTTATGTATTATTACTTGTTGCTCTTGTTTTAAATGACACGGAAAATTATGCTTAACCTGTAAATCAGAATAGCACAAATTTACATCACTTATTTCCATTTCTACTGCAACAATGATGGGCGCAAAAATCAGACGATTCAAAATTTCTCCTCCCTCCCCCCCCCCTCCCAACACACACACACGCACGCGCGCGCGCCGCATCTCCACCCAAACCTATCACTCCCATGATCCATGAGGGGAGAAATATTAGTATAATAATCATTATTGTATAAAATCATTGTGTGTGTGTGCTTCAATGTGTAAATAAAACAAAAAATACATCATTTTGTTTTAAAATGCGCTAAATTGTGTTATTATTTAACATATATTATGAATCCTGCTCGTTTGTCGTCTGTTTGTTTACGAATTTATACTATAATCGTAGTAAAATTGCGCGCGTCAGCGTGAGAATCAGGCCGCTCCGCCCACTTGCTCATATATGGCACGCGTGACCTCGTCTTCCAAATATGGCAGTGCATCTCCCATGATTCATAGCGGTAACTAGGACAAGATGGCTGGCGCGCTGGATTTGACGCGCGATTCACTCGAAATACCCTCGGCCGAGAAATGTATTGAGCCGTGTATCAAAATATAGGACATATTTTGCAATAAAGTGTATATCTTTCGATAACAGGCTATATACGGATGACGTGTGTAAAATTTGGGCGATGTAAGTGCTAAACTCAAGAAGCGAGAGGAAAATCTGATTTAATTCCAGTTTTTTTGTACAGTTGGCATCGTAGCCCCAGGCTTAGCGTAACGTCGTAAGCGGAATAGCGTGGGGCTACGTTTCGCAGCTACACCGAATCTGGATACTCAACGATAAATCGTGGATTAGTTGCCACGAAAATACAAAGGTTGACCAGTGGCTTTAGTAACAGACTCATTATGTTGTTTCTTCGGCGGAATACTGGCTAATAAATTAAATAATCTCAAAGTAATGTAGTGTGTAAAACATGTGCAAACCATAGGTATTCAAAGTCTTACCCGTCCTCTGTGGCGAAGTCGTCATTTGGTATGGTATGTATTGTCAACAAATGTGCACGGCAGATAGATGGGGTTTTCACGGGATCGGTGTACTATGCGCAGAGGGGGAAGGTATTTGCAACTTGTAACTTGTAGAAATCATAACCTCCTTCGTAGGAGAACCGCACTCACGTGCGTAAGAATCCTAACACCTAAACACTGTCATCACAGTTTTTAACACTTTACACTTAATACGGTTGTCCGATTTAGAACGGTTGTCCGGTTTAGGACCACTAGTACGATGACATAGTGGTGTAGCTAGCTTTAAGGAGGCTCTCCTAGCAGACAGCTGGTTTGGGTTTGCTGAGGTGGATATAGAGGTCCCCAAGGCTCCGGGGGCAAAGTTCGAGGAAATGCCTCGTCTCTTCTATAACCGTGAGATCCCGGTAGAGGAAATCGCTTCTGAGATGCTGGCATATCTAGGGCGAACAGGGAGGAAGCGTCCCACCACCCAGAAGCTGGTCGGTGCCCTCTCTGGCAAGAAGTGTATGCTGTACGCGCCGACACTCAAGTGGTATATAACCCATGGCCTGGAGATCACTGCTGTATACCGCACCATAGACTATGAGGCCAAGCGCCCATTCAAATGGTTCGTGGAGAATGTTGCGGAGGCCCGCTGCTCGGGAGATGTAGATAAGAGCAAAGTGCTCATGGCAGATCTCTTCAAACTCCTCGGCAACAGTGCCTATGGGAAGCTCATCGAGGCCCTAGAACGTCATAGCAACACCAGCTTCACGAAGGATGAACACGTGGTAGACAAAGCCCTGCGTAGTGCATGGTTCGAAGATCTCGAGCAGATCTGTGAGTCATACAAGCTCCAGAGTCGCAAGCCGAGAATCACTATTCGAAGGCCCTTCCAGGTGGGGATAGCCATTTATGAGCTCACGAAGTTGCGAATGCTGGAGTTCTACCACAACTTCCTCGATCGCTACATAGCTCATGACAGCTTTGAGTACCTGCAGATGGAAACTGACTCCGCGTATATCGCTATAGCGGGCTCGAACCTCGACGACGTCATTCGCCCTGATATGCGAGCAGAGTACCAGGCTCATAAGCGGGACTGGCTAGCTTGGGACAAATGGTCTGGATTGACTCCGGGACTGTTGAAGCTCGAGTTCGAAGGCTCTCGTGGTATCGCTCTCTTTTTCCAAATACTACTACGTGGAGAGCACAGCTGCAAGTAAGTGCTCGGCCAAGGGAATGTCAAATCGGCAGAATGAGGTCTCTTGGCAGAGGTTCTACAGCGCCCTACATGGCTGGGTGGACAGAGCTAAACACCGAAGCCTACGCATGTGCAACCAGGGTATGGTGACGTATGAGCAGGAAAAACTTGGACTCTCTGCTTACTATGATAAGTGCCATGTGATGATAGATGGTGTCCATACCAGCCCATCGAGTATCATGTTAGCACCCTAGGTGGTGGTAGCTGTGTGTCTGCAGGGACTAGCTGAAGCTCTTTTATGACAAATGGTCGCCTAGGCACTCCGTGCTGGCATGCCAGGTAGTACAGTGTAGGCTGCCCCTCCACCTCCACATAACTGTCAAGCCTGTGAACATCTATCGACCAGTTAGGATCTGTTGCACGCCGTCGACCACCTTCCAGGTACCAAACCAGAGCATCAGGTGGTAGGCACTCCTCTCCCTTGTTCGCTCCTGTAGAGCTGTGACTGGCAACAGCAGAGTGTCTGATAGCCTCTACCGGCCTCTTCCCGATTAGCCTAGTAACGGCGGCATTGGATCTCTCCACCACAGCAGGCAGCCCTTTCACACATACTCTAGAACGTTCACTCGGCGTGGCCATTTCCTGGGCGTATTGGTGTGGGAACAGTCTCTCTGCTAGTGTCCGATTCCACTGCTCAATGATAGCCTGGGCACGGTGATGCCATACCTCGCCTCGTCTAACTGCCACACTGTGTTTCCACATGAGGGCTGCAGTCTCACCTCTGAACTCCTTACCCTCATCCACCTGCAACAATTCCGGCCACTGGAGGGGATATTCCGAAGCCTCGTAGACACCCTGGAATGCCTGGGCCACCTGGTCAGCTGACTTGTCTGTGAGCAGTACTGCAGCCTTGTACCTGCTGGCGACATCGACGATGGCGAGGGCATACTTGTAGGTCTTACAACCAACCGAGTTGTGTGGAAGGAATAAAACATCTGCCTATTGAACTTTGTTCGGGACAGTTTCATCGAAATGGGCATGCCTGATGTGCCATGGACGAGGTCTGTATATCTGCCACAACGCCTGGCAGCTGAGCCACTGGCTAACTGTCTCCAATGTGAAGTTGTGGCCCTTGCGATGTTCAGCCTCGAGTAGTTGAGGGGGGGTCATGGTAATATCCACCAGGCTGACAGTAGAGTTCCTCAGGAAAGACGGTTGATAATCTCCCGGATTTCATCACTCATGTCCACTCCCGTCCTGTCATGCACGGCCTGGGACACTCCCGTCCTGTCATGCATGGTCCGGGTGAACTCTAAACAAACGAACAGATGGTCGTCATTCATTCGACCATCACTGAAGACCTCCTCAAACACATTCGTACACCAGCGTCTAGTCTCTGCTGGATCCTCACTGAATGGTAGTTTATTGATCAATGCTCGGAAGTTAAGTGTACTAGTATGTTCGTGATTAAAATGATATCACCTCCCTCAACTGGCCGCCGTTTGGAGATCCGTGGCCCCCACCACCCTCTCAATCCCTGGGGCATAGGGTTGTTGAGACATTGGTTGGTGTATGCCTCTAGATGGAGGCCCCCAGGGATTGAGAGGGTGGTGGGGGCCACCATGGATCGCCGAACGGCTGCCAGTTGAGGGAGGTAGTATCATTTTAATCCCAACCCTACTACTAGGCAAAATGATACCACCGCCCTCAATTGGCAGGCGTTCGGCAATCCGTGGCCCCCACCGCCCTCTCTAGCCCTGGGCATAGGAATTTGAGACATGTGATCGTGGTAGGCCTCTAGATGGAGATGGGACCGAGTAGGCTCAGACAAACACATAGTCTCTGCCAGAGTCGCATCGGCATGATGGGACCACCCATAGTGTCTTCCATCTACCTTGCCAACGCACACCTGGTAGGATGCTAAAGTGATTAGGATTTGCACCATGGCAGACTCTGGCATGTTCACATGGTATGCAGAAAATCTGGTGCTGAGCAGGTGTCTCCAGCAGAGAACCATGTCCTACCCTCTCCACCCCATAGAAGTGGCAGACAGACTCGATCTCTTCATGTGGGTGAAAGCGGTCGTAAATGTTTCTCCACAAGGGGTCGACCCAAGGATTATACTGGGGGTCATCCCGGAAGTGGGCCCCACTTGGCATCCAATATCATGGCAGTCTCAGCGCCCTGTGCCACGGCTGTAGACGCCAGCACGAGCAGTATGATGAGAATCATGGCTATATATGAAGAGTTAAACTGAACAGAGTGAACCCCTCGAGAAATATCTGTGCCAGATCGAGCCCTGTTCCATCCGGATCAATAGTGATCTTCATCCCCTCAGGGGCAGGGGCTAGCTGCTTCACTTTGCCGCTGGCTATGAAATGTAGCTCTAGGACTATATGAGTCGTTTGCGGGCTAGTGAGTCCGACTCGCTGAAGCAGTTTAACAGCACCCTTGGCTTTGGAGAAATGTGACACACCATCTACCCATAGGATGCCCTCCTGGCGGTTAACAGCTTCTTCTGGTCCATCGAATGGATGATGCAGAAGGAGCTTTCCACCTGTAGCCCAGATCCAGTAACCCACCCTCATCAGGGAGACACCTTCACCTATGTAGGTGAGGAAGGATGGTTCGCGATTGTAGAGCCTTGAAACTGTCCCATCCCTTTTCACAACAGTGGAGAGGGGGAGTAACATCTATGTCAATGACTGCGTGAGGCCTATATAGTGGCAACCATGTTTGCTAGTCACCACCAGATCCAGCGCGGTACCACACTTCATCCTTCTCAAACATGAACTGCAGGTTTTTTTGCCAGGGTCAATAGCAGACCATCATGGGTCATCGGCATGGCACCGCTCGAATAGGGTTTGACCAGATGAAAGCTGAGGTCGTTATTTAGGGTGTTGATGTCTGCCACCTCTGTATCCAAGAGCTCAATCATTGGCGCGAGGATTTACTTCCTCTTCTGGAAATCGTACCAAAACATGATCTTGTGACCATCTATGTTGCAACCCAGGTGCTCCTTCAACACGTCCTTGAGGTCTGTGAGAAGCTCCACCCCATCACAACCAATGGGGTGGAGGGATAAGGCCTTTGAGTTTTCTTCGTACTGTAGGGCGAATGACTTGCTATCGCTGTCTTCTACCTTGGCAGCATCAACAGCATACACATCCGCCAGGTCACCAAGAACAGTCAAGTGAGCAAATATGGGATCCATAGCATGCTATGGAAGGGGTTTAAATGGGAGATATAACCATGCCGATTGTCCGACTGCTGCTCTCCGGTGGTGAGAACGTAATCTCAAACTATCTAGAGGGGAGACGGGTGGTACAGTACCATGTAGAATAAGTCCTCTTTGAGGTTCCCCAGCGGGACACAACAGACATACACGCCAATGTGCTACATCAACCTCCAGGCAGTGCACACAGCAGCTCACTGGTAGAAGTCGGCCGGGACGTGATAGAGTATCTCCCAGGTGCCAACAGCAACCTATGGAAAGCTATGAGTCGTAGCCTAGAATACACCTTCCGTATCCTCTGCGTGTCGTACGATGCGACTAAAGGAGGTAAGGGTGAGGTAACCCTGACAGAAACCTCGAGTGCTGAAGACGGAGGTTCCAGGCCGCACGGCGCACTCTAATAAACCATGGATCCACGCACTTAACGCTTTTGATCATGTCGATAGTCACTTACAGGACTGGCGGTATGATCAGCGAATGAAAAGAAGAAGAAGAAGACAGCCCCGCCATTAACATATATGCCAGCACGGATGAGATATCAGATGCCCATTTAGAGTTTACACTCTTATTCCTCATTGACCTGATGACAACATGATCCCTGCACAAATAAAGGCCTTAAACGAACAGATGCTCGCACTGCAACAAGACGGAGAGTGACTACAGCGGGAGAGCTGGTATCAACAGGACACGAGCATTGCAAAGAGGCGAAGGAACAGTGAAAGTTGCCGATACTGGCAGGCCCTCCAGGCGGAGAGTAAGCAGGATGCAGGAGTCTTGATAGATGACGATGAGCCAGATGTCTTCACATATGAAGATATCACAGACGAGGATGAGCCAGATGTCATACAGTGGGAAGAGGAGATGGCGCTGTAGTGTAAGATCAAGAAAGCCATCCAGCGGCAGACCTACTATCTTGATCATAAGGTGAAATCCAGATGTCACGTCTAAGAAAGCTACTGGCACCCGACATAGTGCTGGATGACCACTGTCTAAGAGACGTCTGTCTCGACACCAGCAAGCTGGCACGGTTTGCCAGGCTCTCCAAAATGAACCCATCATGAGCAGATTCTGCAGGTGATGCCGTTTAATCCCCCAGATATACTATGGCAAAATCAGAGTGGCGGAAGCAACCAGAACTATACCCCTCCCTGACGGCTGACGAGGGCGGTACCATCCATGACTGGCGACTCCAGCAGATAGATACCATCAGGAAGAATCTCGTCAATGATGCAGAAAAGTACAGCAGAACTCGCAGGTGATATAAGACAGCCTACAACGTCCTCGCGCATACAACCGCTGCTGCGGGTGTGATTGGAGCCAGTGCTGGTGTGGCAACTGTGGCCACTCTCGCTACAGGGGTGGGTGCCATCGTCGCCATCCCGCTAGGTGGTGTGACACTAGCCGCCACAATCTTGGCCACAGGCTTGGGGGTGGGGCAGCGGTAGATCACAAGGAGGCTGGAGAAGCATGCTAAGTACGTGACACTGGCACAGAGTATGCTACGGACTATCGACGAGGATAGCCAGGTCACCGATGAAGAGTATCACCATATATTGAAGGTCCAGCCCTGTACCGCACGGAGAAACATAAAGTGCGACAGCAATACCTCAAAGGCTCCAGCGGGTGGGTTGATATGGAGGAGCTAAAAACAAGATGTTACGGCGAGGTCACCTGGCTGGTCTCTGGAGTCAAGACGACTACAAATAGTGTGCTGCCCATACGGTAGCTTTAAGAACACCAGTATAGATGGCCTTCCCACTGAAACCTCACGACAGTCATCCAGAGCCAACCACGCCACCTGGGTACACCCTTGAGTGGCCTGAGAGGTCTACTGGATGATATACCAGAGCTAACACCGTTCTCCATCACAGTGGGTGGATGTCCCGAGCCAGCTTCTCCGTCAACCCACGACCGCTGACCAACCACCCCATCACCATCAAGGATGCGAAGCAAGCTCATACTTGGATGGCTGCTCCAAGCCTCTCAAACTGGAATCAGCAGCTGAACTTTGCCGTGTGGTGTGCCACAGCAGGATGTGGAGTAAGTTCCACCCTGCTTCACTCCTATTCTGGTACTCCTGAAGCTGTGCTCATCGCCAGCTGTCTCAGATTCCACGTGTACTTCACGGTGCGACGAATCCTCCATGAGCTGGGTGCAAGCCTCCCTGATTCAAATGACTTCAACCCACAGCTCAATAGTCATAGCGTCTCAGCGGCCAGCAGATTACAGAGAGTTCAGCTCTCACCCAGACTATTGGTTGTATGGTGGTGACAACAGCGGTCCAGGGGTTATGTACGGTGACCGGAGACGTGATTACTCAGGATTCCCCTATCGAACACCCCGACGCGTAGGCCGTCAGAAGATAGCTACATTCTCGTCCGATCAAGACTCCAACCCTGGAGCGCGGGTGCAAAATGTGCACATCACTGGCTTGCGGCAAGACTATCCAGATGTGTGGAAGTACATTGTCCCACACACCACCTCAGGCCTCACACCAGCAGGGATCGTTTGGCTCAACCAGTACCTGGAATCACTGTGCTATTGCCTCCTTGCAGCATTCCATAGATGGTGTCAGCAGAGCAGTGGCAGAAGGCCCGTAGCAAACTTGACTTTGCTATTTCACCACACCTACGGTTGATTCCGAGCTACATGATCGTGAACATCGAGGACCTCCAATTCAGGGGCTATAACAACATGATAGTCGAGGGGAGTTCCCCCGGTGTCCACTTCGGCTTCAACACTGACATCAACGCACCTACGTGTAGTATGGGCCATACGGTCATTCAGAACCTGACACCGCAGCCAGTCGACACGGCAGCTCCAGGTGTTCCGACCCAGACACTACAGCCAGTCGACATGACACCGCTTCCTGTGGCAGCTCTATGAGCGTTGTCAGGCCTAGCTATCGTGGTGCTCTGGATCAGCCTACTCCGCCGCTAGCAAATCAGCTATAAGACTATCCTGACTCTCTACAGTAGCAGTGGGGACCACGGTGAGACACTGAACCAGCTTGGCATGCCCTACATCCCTTATACACGCTGCCAACATGCACATCCAAGGGCTGGATGGTTCCACAGCGCATCCTTTTTCCAGCTTGTAGTATCGCAGAGCCTTGTTCATCTCTGAGTCAGGTGAGGCCATGGCGGTCTGCAACTGCTGGAACACATCTGACAGATACTCCCGATCCTTATAGAAACCTTTAGCTCACAGGAGCTGCTCGACGATACTCCCGCCCATGACATTGTATACTCATTGCTTAAACAATGATTTCAATGGTACAGATCGTGAAGCAACTGCCCGAGAGTCTTCAGAAGGTGGAGAAGCATCTGCGAACCAAGACACAGAAGTTACTAACCAAAGCAAAACCTCTAGCAGTCCATGTCGCCAGTAACGTGGCGGCGAATGTGGCCGTGGTGAAGATGACAGGTGGAAATGAGGTTCTTCCTGCCGTGACTGCAGCTATCCTCGCTACAGTGGTGAGTTGGGTGGCCGGGCACTGTCTCGGAATAAGTCACCCCATCTCCTACACTGCTGCCGCCAAGATCATGGGTGAACGTGTTAGACTAATGGAGGCCACGGTTCTAGGGCTAGCAACGAGTGCAATCATCGTTGCCTACGTTTAAAACCTCTGAATAGTGGGAGATGGATCATGAGACCCCTGCAGCATATGAGACATGGCGTGCCGGAGGGTGGTGTGTGTAGCCCATAGTCGAGCACACGGACTGAGGATTGCCAATGCCTGGGAATGGTGGACTGCCCACAAGGCGTGCCTCTGCAGAGAGGGCCAGTACCCTGAGCACTGCTACCTATTCCCTTGGCCGACTGCGTGGTCCTCCTATACCCAACTATTTCACTGGGGGTATGACTAGTAGGTCTAAGCCGTCTGTATATAGCACTATGACTCTGTCACTCACAGAACTAGAAAGCAGAGCTAAGCGATCTTGCTCACTTGGGTGAGGCACGCCTCAGTTCAGAGGACACTGTTGCCCCTATCTCCTTCCTAGACTTCGATGAGAAGGGAGACCCGCGGGAGATCCGTGGTACCATCCCAGCCCGAGATCTCATCGGGAACACTGATATAGTAGGACAATCGGCCATTGACAAGGCCAAGACTGTATACAAGGGGATGGGCATCAAGGAGAGGGCGACGATGAGGCTGGAGCCATCAAGGTTATGGCTGAGTCTTTTACACAGGACCCGGTTAAGGATCTCCTGAAATCGCGGGGCTCATTCCAATAGGATGGAGAGAATCTCGAGATAGGCACCATCAGGCTGAGCCATATCACGGTTGATGGCGCAGCGGGTGCTACCGTCAGCCTCCAGCTACCAGAGGTGAAGAAGTCAGGGTTCTTTGGTTTGCCGTTTAAGACCACATGGCTTCCCGTGCATGTATCATACAGATACTGGATGTACTAGACACTAGACACCACCTCTACGCTATCTTCTCAGCTGCTGCTGGGATTTCATGCTTGACGCCTCCATCGCATCCTTCATATCCGCTGTAGGTGCAGGATTCCCCGCTCTGCAGGCAAAAGAGCTGGTGCAGGAAGTACTGCCGTTTAGTCTCCCAGATATAGAAGAGGCTACCGCCGACCAAGTGCTAACCATCCTCCGCATGCATGTCTGTACCATTCGACAGTAGGCTGGCCGATGCTTGCCAGGTGGTGCTGATCATTGCCCCATCAGGACATGGGAGAAACATCTTGCTGCGGGCTCTCCTGGCTGAACATCTACACTCTCAATACATCCTTCTGGTGTCTGGCTCCGCCACTGAGGCGGTTGACAGTAATGATCAATGGTACAATGGCCCAATCACCAAGACGCATAACCTGCAAGCACCTATGGAGAAGCTGCTGGCAGCCCGACTGACAGAACCACTTGTTCTAGTTATCGTTGACCCTGCAATGGACCAGAAGACAGTCACCTACCTCAGCAACATCACCAGGCACATCTGGCACACAAAGATAACTGTCTTCATCCTCTTTCAGAAATACACCCGCGAGATCTCACCGGACAACTGCCACAATGCTCGGTTGCTATACTTCAGCTCCAAGTGTAGACGTGCCCTGCTCGAGACCATATACGACAGCCTAAACCTCAAGGAGACCAAAGGGGAATTTATCGCAGGTGTACAGAGGGCAGGTGATCTGTACCACTTTAACTTCAGCAACAAGGAGACAGGTGAACTGTCATACTTCAAGCCATCCCTGGAAAAGGCGCAGACCTTCACCTATAAGTGGATTTGATGAGGTAGTCCTGGTAGTTATCTGGGAATTTTGTAAATGCTGGCAGATTACTGGCCAACCTCCTGCGCCCTCCTTCATTGAAGATGTGCTCAACAGCCTCCTTGCGACCAACAGTGACCCCCTCCTTGCGGCCAACAGTGAACCCCTCCTGAGTACCTTCTGCAAGATCGGTGTCATGGTTCTCCACTACATCGGTACGGACCTCCTCCCTGAAGTAGTTATTTGCTCCAGACTGGAGGCTATCCATCATCTCTCGCTCTTCCTGTCTATGGAGGCTAAATACGGCAGCCCACTTCCCGACTTATTAGATCTTTGGATTCGACCCTCGGCCTTTGGAAAGCTAGAATAACAAGACTGTTGGTTTGGGCCACAGGTAGGTTGAGTGCCCTGCCCTGGGTGCTGTCAAACTTCCGGTAGAGTATCCGAGTCAGGAGTTCTTTTGTACTATGAGCTGGCGCTCCTTCCTCTATGGCAGCCAGTATCTCCGCATCAGACGGAGGGGTGACCTTGGCTCGCTCGTGGATAATGTTGATGTCATGAAGCAGTCTATGGACCCTGTCAAAGTGGGACAGTACATGCCGTGGCTGTCGTGCTGACTGTCGTGCCGACCTGTCCTGCTGCCTATAGACAATCTGCCGGAGAACTTTACCAAACATGGCAGCCATTTAAAACCTCTATATACCCAGACCTCAAAGATGCTGCAGTATGTGCAACAGGCAGATGGGGCCATTGAACCTGTGCCATCGCATCACACTGATCCTCAGAAGGACCGCCTGATGGTCATTTGACTCAGTATACACGATGAGAACCCGTTGTCCGATGCTGGGAAGTTCATCGATTTTGCAATCTCGGCACAGATCCACGAGATCAAGAGCATTACACTCGAGTTCAAGCTTCAGAGCACAGCAGAATGGACGGTAGAGCTCCTGCAGGTGCTGAACAGGTGGGAGATCGTGCAGAGCACGACTCCTGTCGTCACAGCTGCAGCTGCCACCACTACTATAAGCTCTGCTGTCTTCTGACCTGTCGATGCTTCATAGTCGAGCGTTGCCTCAGATATTTTTAGAGCCTCGTAGTACTCATCGAGACTCTCATCCGCCTCTTTGATGCTCTGGTTGGCCTGAGCTCGGAGTTGTCGTCGGCATATATGCTTGAGTGATTTGCTGTACTCAAACTTCTCCTTAAACAGCTTCTCCATCACCTGGTTATGATGCTCACGCTCGACGTCTGCTGCCTTCTTGTCGGCGAAGCTGAGTCCCCAGTTCGCTAAGGCAAACACGCCCGCATTCAAGATTGTGGATGCCATACTATAGTCTAAAGTTTAAAGCTACTATATAGCTGTCCCCATCGACGGATCCCCAGAGCGATGTATGAACCAGAGGCTTGTGAAGATCCAGTCGAGGATATAGATGACGAGGACTATGAGGAGGACTATGATGAGGAGGATTATGATGCAGACTATGAGGTCGGTGGTGAGTATGATGATGTAGAGCCTGAATCCCGCAAGCTAGTACACAGAGCAAAAGGAACCTATCGCACTTACGTAAAAGGTTCTATCGGGCCGCTGGCAGCAGTTGGAGCTCTGATCGCTCTGTTCACAATGAAGGCTGGCAAGATGGTCCGCAAGATCACCAACAATGCTCTCCATGGCGTGGAGAAAATTTCTGAAGCCATACAAGCCATCGCTTCAGGAGTAGGCACGTTCTTCGGAGTCGCAGGCCCTTGGCTACCATACGTTGCCATAGCACTCACAGCCATCTGGGCCGCCGAACATTTAAGCCATACTATATAAGGATGGCATCTCTGTATGACCTGGTCAAGACACTTAACTTCCGAGGGTTAATCGATAAACTATCGTTCAGTGAGGATCCAGCAGAGACTAGACGCCGGTGTACCGAGGTGTTTGAGGAGGTCTTCAGTGATAGTCGAATGAATGACAGCCGTCTGTTCGTCTGTTAAGAGTTCGCCCAGGCCATGCGTGACAAGACGGGAGTGGACGTCGGTGATAAAATCACCCAGGCCATGCATGACAGGATGGGAGTGGACGTCAGTGATGAAATCCGGGAGCTCTGTCTTGAGGAACTCTACTATCAGCCTGATGGATATTACCGTGACCCCCCTTAACTACTCGAGGCTGCACGTTGCAAGGGCCACAATTTCACATTGGAGACAGTTAGCCAGTGGCTCAGCCACCAGGCGATGTGGCAGATATACAGACCTCGTCCACGGCACATCAGGCATGCCCATTTCGATGAAACTGTCCCGAACAGAGTTCACCAGGCAGATGTTCTATTCCTTCCACAACAACTCGGTTGGTCGTAAGACCTACAAGTATGCCCTCACCATCGTCGATGTCGCCAGCAGCTACAAGGCTGCAGCACCGCTCACAGACAAGTCAGCTTGCCAGGTAGCCCAGGCATTCCAGGGTGTCTACGAGGCTTCGGAAAATCCCCTCAAGTGGCCAGAATTGTTGCAGGTGGATGAGGGTATGGAGTTCAGAGGTGAGACTGCAGCCCTCATGCAGAAATATGGTGTGGCAGTTAGGTGAGGTGAGGTAGGGCATCACCGTGCCCAGGCTATCGTTGAGCAGTGGAATCGGACACTGACAAAGAGACTCTTCCCACACCAATACGCCCAGGAAATGGCCGCGCCGAGTGAAGGTTCTAGAGTATGGGTGAGAGGGTTGCCTGCTAAGGTGGAGAGATCCAATGCCGAGGTTACTAGGCTAATCGGGAAGAAGCCGGTAGAGGCTATCAGACACTCTGCTAATCACAGCTCTAGAGGAGTGAACAAGGGAGAGGAGTGCCTACTACCTGATGCTCTGGTTCGGTACCTGTATGAGCCTGGTGAGCTGGAAGGTGGTCGACGGCGTGCAACAGATCCTAACTGGTCGATAGATGTTCACAGGCTTGACAGGTATATGGAGGCAGAGGGGCGGCCTACACTATACTACATGGCACGCCAGCACGGAGTGCCTAGGCAACCATTTGCCGTAGAAGAGCTTCAGCTAGTCCCTGCAGACACACAGCTACCACCACCTAGGGTGCTAACATGATACTCGATGCGCCCGGTATGGACACCATCTGGCAGCACATGGCGCTTATCATAGTAAGCAGAGAGTCCAAGTTTTTCCTGCTCATACGTCACCATACCCTGGTTACGCATGCGTAGGCCTCGGTTTTTAGCTCTGTCCACCCCACCATGTTGGGCGCTGTAGAACCTCTGCCAAGAGACCTCATTCTGCCGCTTTGACATTCCCTTGGACGAGCACTTACTTGCAGCTGTGCTCTCCATGTAGTAGTATTTGGAGCAGAGAGCGATGCCACGAGAGCCTTCGAACTCGATCTTGAACAGTCCTGGAGTCTGTCCAGACCATTTGTCCCAAGCTAGCCAGTCCTGCTTATGAGCCTGGTACTCTGCTCGCATCTCAGGGCGAATGACGTCGTCGAGGTTGGAGCCTGCTATAGCGATATACGCAGAGTCAGTGTCAATCTGCAGGTACTTAAAGCTGTCATGAGCTATGTAGCGATCAAGGACGTCGTAGTAGAACTCCAGCATTCGCAGTTCCCGAGCTCATAAATGGCTATCCCCACCTGGAAGGGCCTTCGAATAGTGATTCTCGGCTTGTGACTCTGGAGCTCGTATGACTCACCGATCTCCTCGAGATCTTTGAACCATGCATTACGCAGGGCCTTGTTTACCATGCATTCATCCTTCATGAAGCTGGTGTTGCTATGACGTTCTAGGGCCTCGATGAGCTTCCCGTAGCCACTGTTGCCGAGGAGTTTGAAGAGATCTGCCAAGAGCACTTTGCTCTTATCTATATCTCCCGAGTGGCGGGCCTCCGTAACATTCTCCATGAACCACTCGATTGGGCGCTTGGCCTCATAGTCTATGGTGCGGTATACAGCAGTGATCTCCCGGCCATGGGTTATATACCACTTGAGTGTGGGGGTGTAAAGCACCCGCTTCTTGCCAGAGAGGGCACCGACCAGCTTCTGGATGGTGGGATGCTTCCTCCCTGTTCGCCCTAGATATGCCAGCATCTGAGAAGAGATTGCCTCTACCGGGATCTCGCGGATATGGAAGAGAGGAGGCATTTCCTCGAACTTTGCCCACAGAGGGGACCTCTATATCCACCGCAGCAAACCCAAACCAGCTGTCTGCTAGGAGAGCCTCCTTAAAGCTAGCTACACCACGAGTACCGGACCAATGGCGAATCTTACCACATGGCATCTCTTTGGCCATCGTTGACAGGTACAGAGCATTTGCGTTGTAGCCGAGTAGACATTGGCATATACGCTCACTCTGGCGGATTCGAGTCACACCAGCCTCAAGGTATCTGGTGAACACGATGCTGCGACCTCCAACAACAGCACCCTTCAGCATCTTGTATGCTTCCTTGCCCGGTGAGTAGAGGCTAACTTCTGGCATGTGCTGAGCGGTTCCACGTAGGAGGTACTGCAGAGACACACCTGGGAGAGACACCGCGTCTTTGAGGATGTCTATTTCTCGTTCTGTGTAGAACTCCCGCATCCGCTCTAGGGCTGCGATGAATGGACTGACATCCAGGTTGTAGTAGTATCGCAGCTAGTCAGCGAATGTCCGCATTCCATGCTCGATGAATGTCTTGTTACACTGTTCCCACTCTGATCGCGTCAAGAGGTAGCCACCCTTGAGGTTAGATGTCCATGCTGAGTAGTCAGGAAGCCCTGGAAAGTTGAGCTTCTCATGTGTGTCAAACCATTCATACTGGAACCAGCTCTTCTGCTGTGTACATCTGTAAGCTTTGGCCCATACCTCGTATGAGACTCCTGGGCTGAGGTAGTTCAGCACATCGAGAAACCGTAGCTCAGGTGTTATGAGGAACATGGTCTGACTAGCCTTCTTGGCGACTTTCACTGTACCTGTGCTGTCAGTCAGCTCATCGACAAAGTAATTCTTGATGAGGTTCAGGTCATACCGCCGAGAGTTGAACCCCAGTACAGGCACTTGGTCACACCACTCGTTGATCAGTCACTGCTGTTGCTTTGGGAGCTTGTCCAGGTCTGTCGGTATGTACTGTGGCCTAACCCTTGTTCGGATTAGATATTCTCGCTGTTGGATCACCAGCATGAACTCTCTGATCAGTTCTTTGGGGTCAGGATTGCAGAGGTGAGTGGGCTCATTCGTGGCGCCATCTAAGGAGCAGCCAACTGACACAGAGATAGGTACGTGAGTACTCTCGATCGTGAGAGTCTCCGTAGGATGAGTCTTGATACCATCTAGGAGTGCTTCGAAGTCGTAAACTATGAAGTGTGGGTAAGGGACAGTCCGAACTCGTTTAGGGACACTTGGACAACGTTTTGTACAGCAATCCCACTGTACCACAAGCGTGCATCCAGATTCTCTCAGCCTCTCCTCTCTCAGGACTATCTTGCGGTATCTTTGTTTGGCATCCTCACCTCGCTGGTGTTGTGGAGTTGGTGGTCGGATCATAACCATCTACGGGAGTGCCCTCGATCCAACGCTCACCACCGTGCCCACACTCTGCATGGTGTATGTGTACGCCTATGTTTCTTGACTGTTATTCGATCCAACGAGTAGCCACTGAACTGGATGGTTGGGGCGGATAGAAGGCTTTCTCATACGCAGACTGTGGCGCCTCAACCTTCTCACCAGGACACACGATTGTTATTTTGCTCTCGTGCAGGAGCTGTACTTCTATCAGCTCTTGCTCCTCAGTGGACTACTAGACATCTCCAGAGACAGATGTTGTCCCTGTAGGTGTTGAGGGCAGTCATACTCTTCTTCTGTCGTAGCCAGTCTGGGAGGGGGCCTGTCCCAAGCAGAGGTTGATGGTCGATGACAGCCCTGACCTCAACGTTGATTGATCGAACGAAAGCCCACTTGGTGTTGGGTCGATCGACATTGTCTGTGTGGAGGCGGGTTTGCTCTCTTGCTGCCACCCGGTCCTGAGCTGCTCCTATCGTGTTCAGCCATGTGCTCCCTAGAGCATTCTTGTGACGGATGCGATAGGTATGGGTGTAGCAGAGGTAGAATGCGTTCTGGACAGTCTGCTGGATCTTTTGCATGATCTGGCCTGTGAGGTCTCCTTCTAGACCTCTGAAGAATGTCCAGCGTACTGACCGGCGTCCTCTATCCTCTGTCTTCCTTTCGCTGAGACGCTGGTCGAGAAGGTGTTTGCCTTCTCGCCTCAGGCTCCGGGCTAAGGGTTCAGACCTCGGCCCTCTCATCAGTCGCTTAGTGATCCTGCGTAGGGGAGGTAAGCGCTCCAGTGGATGGTCCGCCATCCGCCCCGCTACATTCTTGGCTCGCAAGCTAGCAGTCACCTCCTCCTCCAACTAACAAAGCTCACGTATCCGCTGCACTTTCTTGTGGGGATTCCAAGGATCGTCTTTGGTAAGCGCTGGAAACCTTCCCGTCTTCATTGCTCAGGAGAGTCGCTTCTGCAACTCCTCGGCATGGGCCTGTCTGATCAACTGGAGCATGTCGGCTTTCTTGACCTTAGAGTAGCCTCTAAGGTCGAATTGCTTTGCAATAGCGTGAAGCTGTGCAACAGTAATCATGGTGTATATCACTGTGGATGCCTGTCTCTAAATGGGCGTTCAGACCCTATTATGTGTGGTTGATCAGAAGGCGATCAGTGGTGTATATTACTGTGGATGCTTGTTTCTAAATGGGCGTTCAGACCCTATTATGTGTGGTTGATCACAAGGCGATCAGTGGTGTATATCACTGTGGGTGCTTGTCTCTAAATGGGCGTTCAGACCCTATTATGTATGGTTGATCACAAGGCGATCAGTGGTATATATCACTGTGGATGCTTGTCTAAATGGGCGTTCAGACCCTATTATGTGTGGTTGCTCACAAAGCGATCAGTGGTGTATATTACTGTGGATGCTTGTTTCTAAATGGGCGTTCAGACCCTATTATGTGTGGTTGATCACAAGGCGATCAGTGGTGTATATCACTGTGGATGCTTGTCTCTAAATGGGCGTTCAGACCCTATTATGTGTGGTTGATCACAAGGCGATCAGTGGTGTATATCACTGTGGATGCTTGCCTCTGAATCGGCGTTCAGACCCTATTATGTGTGGTTGATCACAAGGCGATCAGTGGTGTATATCACTGTGGATGCTTGTCTCTAAATGGATCTTCAGACCCTATTATGTGTGGTTGATCATAAGGTGATCAGTGGTGTATATCACTGTGGATGCGTGTCTCTAAATGGGCGTTCAGACCCTATTATGTGTGGTTGATCACAAGGCGATCAGTGGTGTATATCACTGTGGATGTTTGTCTTTAAATGGGCGTTCAGACCCTATTATGTGTGGTTGATCACAAGGCAATAAGTGATGTATATCACTGTGGATGCTTGTCTCTAAATGGGCGTTCAGACCCTATTATGTGTGGTTGATCACAAGACGATCAGTGGTATATATCACTGTGGAAGCTTGTCTAAATGGGCGTTCAGACCCTATTATGTGTGGTTGCTCACAAAGCGATCAGTGGTGTATATTACTGTGGATGCTTGTTTCTAAATGGGCGTTCAGACCCTATTATGTGTGGTTGATCACAAGGCGATCAGTGGTGTATATCACTGTGGATGCTTGTCTCTAAATGGGCGTTCAGACCCTATTATGTGTGGTTGATCACAAGGCGATCAGTGGTGTATATCACTGTGGATGCTTGCCTCTGAATCGGCGTTCAGACGCTAGTATGTGTGGTTGATCACAAGGCGATCAGTGGTGTATATCACTGTGGATGCTTGTCTCTAAATGGATCTTCAGACCCTAGTATGTGTGGTTGATCATAAGGCGATCAGTGGTGTATATCACTGTGGATGCTTGTCTCTAAATGGGCGTTCAGACCCTATTATGTGTTGTTGATCACAAGGCGATCAGTGGTGTATATCACTGTGGATGTTTGTCTTTAAATGGGCGTTCAGACCCTATTATGTGTGGTTGATCACAAGGCAATAAGTGATGTATATCACTGTGGATGCTTGTCTCTAAATGGGCGTTGAGACCCTATTATGTGTGGTAGTAGTAGGGTCGGGATTAAAATAATACTCCCTCCCTCAACTGGCAACCGTTCGGCGATCCGTGGTGGCGCCCACCGCCCTCTCAATCCCTGGGTGCCTCCATCTAGAAGCATACACTAACCACCTGCCTCAACACCCCTGCAGGCCTCCATCTAGAGGCATACACCAACCACATGTCTCAACAACCCTATGCCCCAGGGATTTAGAGGGTGGTGGGGGGCACGGATCGCCGAATGGCGGCCAGTTGAGGGAGGCGGTATCATTTTAATCCCGACCCTACTACTAGTGTCTTGACCAGGTCGTACAGAGACGCCATCCTTATATAGCATGGCTTAAATGTTCGGCGGCCCAGATGGCAGTAAGTGCTATGGCAACGTATGGTAGCCAAGGACCCGCGACTCCGAAGAACGTACCTACTCCTGAGGGGATGGCTGGTATCGCTTCAGAAATCTTCTCCACACCATGGAGAGCATTGTTGGCGATCTAGCGGATCATCTCGCGAGCCTTCATTGTGAACATAGCGATCAGAGCCCCAACTGCTGCCAGCGGACCGATAGAACGTTTTACGTAAGTGCGATAAATTCCTTTCGCTCTGTGTACTAGCTTGCAGGATTCAGGCTCTACATCATCATACTCATCACCGACATCATAGTCTGCTTCATAATCCTCCTCAACATAGTCCTCGTCATCTATATCCTCGACTGGACCTTCCTAAGCCTCTGGTTCATACATCGCTCTGGGGGATCCGTCGATGGGGACAGCTATATAGTAGCTTTAAACTGTAGACCATAGCATGGCATCCACAATCTTGAATGCGGGCGTGTTTGCCTTAGCGAACTGGGGACTCAGTTTCGCTGACAAGAAGGCAGCCGACGTCAAGTGTGAGCATCATAACCAGGCGATGGAGAAGCTGTCTAAGGAGAAGTTTGAGTACAGCAAAGCACTCGAGCATATGCGCCAGACAGAGACACATCGATGACAACTCCAAGCTCAGGCCAACCAGCGCATCAAAGAGGCAGATGAGTCTCAATGAGTACTACGAGGCTGTAAAAATATATGAGCCAATGCTCGACTATGAAGCCTCGACAGGTCAGAAGACAGCAGACCTTATAGTAGTGGTGGCAGCTGCAGCTGTGACGACAGGAGTCATGCTCTACGCACGCTCAAGCTGAATACCTGATGTGTTCGACACACATACCTTAGCATAGCCAAAGTAAAGTACCATTACACCTAATGAGCGAGTCCCAGCTATGAGGTTTCCGATGTTGAAGCTGAGCCAGTTGCCATGATTAGGTGGGATGTCCCTGCCCCCGAGGTGGTGAGGGCCCTCGAGTGCCGACTCGAGGTCGTCGCTTCCCCTGGTTAGTTGCAGAAGTGCATATGACTTAGTTCTCTGTCTGTAGAGTTGGCAATCAGCCAGCTCGCGTACCTCACCAAGAACATTGGTCCCAGCAACCACAAGCTTGAAGTCCTCTAGCTTATCCACCTACTGGATGACTCCTCCCTTCTGAACCAGGACCGCAACAGCGACACAGTCCGATACGCCATGATGCAATGTTGGCTCTACCCATTGGTTAGCTGTGGCTTGGACCTGTTGGTGTTCTCGCTCCACATGCACGATCCGCTGTTTGGAACCCATTTGCTTTAGTCCAGGAGCTAAAGCTAGGTCAGAATCGTGACGTAGCACACCCAGTATTCGGAAGGTCTGACACTTGCTGTGGCTTGGGGGACATGTCCCACACATTTTAAGCCTGTTGTACAAACAAATTGTGGTAGCACTAATTAGTTATCCTGATTTCTTTGCATAGGGGGTCTAGGCTTTGGCTGTATCCACAGTGCACAACCATATAAGCATGATCGTGTCATAATTCAAAGTAATATCGTATTAGATTCACCATATATGATATTTAGACGGATATCGACCTAACATATATCCAACATACATTTTGCATGCATATACCAAAGGCGAGGGTGAAATGTGAAGGTTATATTTTATGTATGTATACTAACTCTATCATAGAATCTGTATATCCAGCTGTACCACTGTTGACAAAGCACCCAGGTAATGGTGGTTGGAATGAGACAGATGGATGTGGTGGTAATCGGTGCGGAAAACACAAATCGGTTACTGTCCAATGATTTCCGGATCACCAACTGAATTCAATGCGGTGTATACGGTCATGAAACAAGTTCAAAGAATGATGACAACACTAGGACAGAATGACTCGGTCATTACATTCGACTTGGCCATATATGTCAAGGCAAAGGAGATACAGTGGCGATATAAAGAAGAGTTTAGTGACACTGTGATCAGACTGGGGGATTCCACATTGCGCTAAACTACTTAGCTGTTATTGGAAAGATGTTTGATGACTCTGGCTTAGAAGATCTCCTCATAGAGGCCAACACATATGGTAGCAGCACGGCTGCTGCTCTACTTAAAAGGAAGTCATATAACCGAGGAGTGAGGGCTCACAAATTGGTTATGGAAGCGCTGCTGCGATTACAATGGCAGTCTTTTTCCAAATGGGTTCAACAAAATGGACAACATGAAGACCACATTACTCCAACAGAATTGGAGAGACTGGATGAGAAAATTAAGATGTGCCGAAGCAGCATTGACGACTTAGACGCACTGCAAGAAAATTTCAAAGAGGTGTGTATGTACGTGAATAAATTGCAACAGCTGTTCAAATCCTTTAAAGTTGAGTCAAGCTCGAAATCACACCTGTTCGAATTTTGGAACTCATATATTCATATGGTAGAGCTGCTGCTTGGATTCATAAGAGCTGAGAGAACTGGAGATTGGCAGGCACACCTATCTGCTACTGCTGCTATGGCGCCATATTTCTACAGCATGGACAGAACCAATTATGCAAGATGGCTGCCAATATATCTTGCGGACATGAAGATGCTTCCAAGTACACATCCCCATGTACATGAACAATTCTTGAATGGAAATCATTCCGTAAGTCGCTCAGACCATCCATTCAATCAAGTGTGGACAGATATGGCCTTAGAGCAATCGATTAATTTGGATTCCAAAAAGCGAGGTGGTATTATTGGAATAACACAAAAGCCAGGAGCTCTGGAGAGGTGGTTTTTAACTAGCCACGAGAGGGCAGCCATAACAACGGTCACAAAGCAAATGTGTGGGTTACAAGATAGTCACATGTTTGGAGTACATAAGGAAATGGGGACTAATCGAATGAACAGGGATGAAACCGATGTGCAGAAGATACTTTCGATGTTCTCATCAGATATAATGACCAATCCCTTTAATATTGCGGAAAACGACGACAGCGAGTGTCTTCCGCTTGTAAACATTGCAACTGGCGTGGTATTGCCTAGTGAAATCGCCAAGAGACTTGTTTCCGCCTGTGACATTGGTAAGGAGATTATGGAAAATTTTGTTCAGGAGCGGCTGGACACTAACACGAGAAGCTTTTGGGACACGTTGCCACACTTAAAACTTAAAACATTTGCCAGCCTAGCACAGAAGAAAAAACTCAAAACAAATGATGAAAAAATTCACAATGTGAGATCTGACCGCGAACTATTTGGTGGATTAATTATTGCCGCAAGGTCCAGAGATGTTGATTTAAAACTAGTGATGACGTATGAACTGTCTGCTGTTCCACTATCATTGTCACATACGGATGGGACTCTAAGAAAGAATGTGAAAAGTGTTTTGTTAAGTGAACTAGAAAAGGAAGTAAATGTTGATGGACGGCTTCCACCTGTTGACAAGACAGGCGCAACAGCTTATGTAGTAGATGGCATGGCAATTGTGCAAATGGTTAAAACTGGAGGTACGTCTACATTTGGAGAATTGGCTGATAAATACTGGCACATCTTTACAGTTCCACTGAATCAAGAAGACTGCAACAGAGTAGATATAGTTTTTGACAGATATGATAGACTGGAATCTCTCAAAGCGGAAGAGCGGCTAAAACGTGGGTCATCAACAGCAGTGGAAGTAAAGATTGCTGGAGAAAATACTCCCGTTCCAAAGCAATGGGCCAAGTACATCAGCAATCCAAGCAACAAAAGTAACCTGGTTGCATCTCTCAGCAAGCGGTGGCGTGATACTGGTCCAAATATGCTATCTGCCGACAATTGCGTCATTCTTGCTGGTGGCTTTAACGATGGAATGGATGTTGTTGTCATTTCAGCGAACAATTCGTCATATTTGGAAGAACTTCGATCAGATCACGAGGAAGCAGATACGCGTATGATGTTGCACGTGTTACACGCTTCAAAAGACCACATGCGTGTTGTTATACAGTCTCCTGATACAGACGTGGCAGTACTTAGTATATATACATATCGTTCGCTTCACTGTTCTGAACTATGGTTCCGTACGGGCACAAAGGACAAATTGCGATACATACCAATACATACAGTTGCTCAAGTACTGGGCCCAGCTATCTGTCTGTCTTTGCCTGGGTTTCATTCTCTTACAGGTTGTGATAGCACTAGTGCATTATTTGGAGTCGCTAAGGGAAAAGCATTCAATCTCTTAAAGTCATCTGAATGTCATCAGCTTAGCTTAGCCCAACTCGGCGAACATGTTGACTTATCACCGAATACTGCAATTCTATGTGAGAAATTTGTCTGTGAGTTGTATACCACCAGGGATGTGGGAAAGACAGCTGATGAAACCCGTTATTGGCTCCTTTGTCAAAAGAGACAAAGAAATGAAAATCTTCCACCTACATCGAATAGTCTAAAGCATCACACCGAAAGGGCCAATTTTCAAGCTCTTGTTTGGAGACGTTCATTGCGAGCTGTTCAGAATCTTCCATCTCCAAATGGACATGGCTGGAGTATAGTGGATGGTCTACTCAAGCCTGTTCTAATGTCAAAGGATCCTGCTCCATTTGGATTAATTGAACTCACATCATGTAGATGTCAAAAGTCTGCCTGCAAAAGAACAGATCTCTGTCAATTCAAGGCTAACAATCTACTCTGCACTGAAGCATGCCTTTGTATGGGAGGTGAAATGTGTGACAATGTTCAGCATACAATTGTCGAAGATGACTCTGACACGGATGAGTAACATTCTCTCATTTGCTCACGTGATAAATATGTCCTGCCAGCTTGTGTAGACATGCACTGCATGTCAGTTAAAAGTTTAATTATGAAAAATGTAGAAAACATGGGCATTGTTGTAGCTAAGGTATTGCTAGTCACAAGAAGACCTAAGTGCCCCAATATGTACAAAGCAACATACGGGTGTCTTAAACGAGGTTGATTATGTATAAATCTGCGATATACGATCACTCCTTTCCATTTTGGTTAAGATTGTATTGATATAACATGCGCTTAAGTTTGTGAAAAATTTACCATTGTGAAACTTGTTTGAGAGCTACATTCAACACCTATTGTAAATGGGCTTCTCACGGGTTAGTGATACCACAATTTTCTTGTACAACACGGCTCAGAATATACCCAAGACATCGGTCTAGCATAATATAGAGACAAACCTTCTGAATACTGGGTGTGCTACGAAGCCATTCTTCTAGACCCCTTTTGAAAATTGGCTCCCGGACTACTTCAGCTCCTGGTCATTCTCGTTATGCCAGACATGAAGTCTTGGAGCATTCATCCTCACATCTGCAAGCTGCTCAGTGTACACCCGGAGGAACAGCCTATCCTGCATGGCAGCCAGATTCATATGTGTGTTCTCGAGGAGGGTTAAGAGTGGAACAGCCATGGGCATCTCGACACCTACCTGTAGTTCGAATACCGTGAACTCCTCATTGCACCGCACAGCGTAGTACCACTTTTCCTTCGCATAGAAGGTTTGTCCACGAGCCAGCGGACCTAGGACTCAGTACTCATCGTTCACATAGGTGGTGTCCACGGTGCTGTTGCTCTGCACGATCTCCCACCTGTTCAGCACCTGCAGGAGCTCTACCGTCTGTTCTGTTGTGCTCTGAAGCTTGAACTCGAGTGTCATGCTCTTGATCTCGTTGGTACGTGCCGAGATTGCATAGTCGATGTACTTCCCAGCAGCGGACAACGGGTTCTCATCGTGTATACTGGGTCGAATGACCATCAGGCGGTCCTTCCGAGGATCAGTTCGGTGCGATGTCGCAGGTTCAATGGCCCATCTGGATGTTGCACACACTGCAGCATGTTTAAGGTCTGGGTATATAGAGGTTTTAAATGGCTGCCATGTTCGGTAAAGTTCTCCAGCAGATTGTCTATAGGCAGCAGGACAACAGCCAATCAGCACGATAGTTGGCATAACAGTCATAGCCACGGCGTGCACTGTCCCACTGTGACAGGGCCCGAGGACTGCTTTGTGACATCAACATTATCCACGAGCGAGCCAAGGTCACACCTCCGTCTGATGCGGAGATACTGGCCACCATAGAGGAAGGAGCACCAGCTCATAGTACAAAAGAACTCCTGACTCGGATACTCTACCGGAAGTTTAACAGCACCCAGGGCAGGGTACTCAACTTACCTGTGGCCCAAACCAACAGTCCTGTTATTCTAGCTCTCCAAAGGGCGAGGGTCGAACCCAAAGATCTACTAATGGTCGGGAAGTGGGCTGCCATATTGGGCTCTATAGCCCGGAAGAGCGAGATATACTGGCTAGCCTCCAGTCTGGAGCAAATAACTACCTCAGGGAGTAGGTCAGTGCCGCTGTAGCAGAGAGCCATGACACCGGTCATGGAGAGGGTACTCAGGAGGGGCTCACTGTTGGCCGCAAGTAGGCTGTTGAGCACATCTTCAAGGAAAGAGGGCACAGGAGATTGGACAGAAATCTGCCAGCATTTCTGAAATTCCCAGATAACTACCTGGACTACCTCAACAAATCCGCTCACAAGTCAGATGCTTGTCGCGCATGGACAAAGTGGATCTTCCGTGAGAAGTTTCAGAAGAAGAGAGTCCTAGAATCTGACCCTCAGTGGATAGAGTTTCAGCAACAGGCTTCTGACTAAACTGACTAAGTTCCTCAAGCTTCTGACGATGTTCCTCAAGCTTCTGACTAAGGTCCTCAAGCATCTGATGAAGGAGCGGAGACCACAGACGAAGTTCCTCAGCCTTCTGATGAATGAAAAAAAAAGTGGCAGCAGCTGCGACAATGTGTCAGCTAGTTCCTGGCTGGATTCAGCTTGTACGTGAAGGTCTGCGCCTTTTCCAGGGATGGCTTGAAGTGTGACAGCTCACCTGTCTCCTTGTTGCTGAAGATGAAGCGGTATAGATCAGCTGCCCTCTGTAGACCTGCGATAAAGTCCTCTTTGGTCTCCTTGAGGACCTATATGGTCTCGAGCAGGGCACATCCACACTTGGAGCTGAATTATAGCAACCAGGCATTGTGGGAGATCTCGCGGGTGTACTTCTGAAAGAGGATGAAGACAGTTATCTTTGTGTGCCGGATGTGCCTGGTGACGTTGCTGAGGTAGGTGACTGTCTTCTGGTCCATTGCAGGGTCATCGATAACTAGAACAAGTGGTTCTGTCAGTCAGGCTGCCAGCAGCTTCTCCATCAGTGCTTGCAGCTTCTGCGTCTTGGTGATGGGGGTCATTGTACCATTGGTCATTACTGTCAACTGCCTCAGCGGCGGAGTCAGACACCAGAAAGATGTATTGAGAGTGTAGATTTCGGCCAGGAGAGCCTGCAGCAAGATGTGTTTCTCGTATCCTGACGGGGCAATGATCAGCACCACCTGGCCAGCATCGGCCGGCCTACTGTCGAATGCTACAGACATGCGTACGGAGGATGGTTACCACTTGGTCGGCGGTAGCCTCGCCTATATCTGGGAGACTAAATGGCAGTACTTCCTGCACCAGCTCTTTCGCCTGCAGAGCAGGGAATCCTGCACCTCCGGCGGATACGAAGGATGCGATGGAGGCATCAAGCATGAAATCCCAGCAGCAGCTGAGAAGATAGCGTAGAGGGCCTGTGTCAGCACCAACAGTGTCTAGTACCATCCAATATCTGTATGATACATGCACGGGAGGCCATGCCTATTCAGTGGTCTTAAACGGCAAACCAAAGAACGCTGACTTCTTCACCTCTGGTAGCTGGAGGCTGGTGGCAGCACCTTTTTGCCATCGACAGTGATATTGCTCAGGCCGATGGTGCTTATCTTGAGATTCTCTCCATCCTGTTGGAATGAGCTCCGCGATTTCAGGAGATCCTTAACCAGGTCCTGTGCAGAGGACTCAGTCATAACCTTGATGGCTCCAGCCTCATCGACTCCGAGCATACCAAGCATCGTCGCCCTCTCCTTGATTCCCATCCTCTTGTATACAGTCTTGGCTTTGTTAATGGCCGACTGTCCTACTGTATCAATGTTCCCGATGAGATCTCGGGCTGGGATGGTACTTCGGATCTCCCGCGGGTCTCCCTTCTCATCGGAGTCTAGGAAGGAGATAGGGGCAACAGTGTCCTCTGAGCCGAGGCGTGCCTCGCCCAAGTGAGCAAGATCGCCTAGCTCTTTGCTTTCTAGGTCTGTGAGTGACAAAGTCATAGTGCTATATACAGACGGCTTAAACCTACAACTAGGCCTAGAACCGCAGCCAGTGTAACACATTCATCCATGATCTTGGCAGCGGCAGTGTAGGAGGCACCACTGATGAGTTATTCCGAGACAGTGCTCGCCCCCCCCCCCACTCACCACTGTAGCGAGGACAGCCGCAGAAAAGGACTCAGCAAAGGCCTCAGTAAAGGCCTCAGCCAGACCTTGATGGCTCCAGCCTCATCGACGAAGTCTTGGAAGGAGATCGGGGCAACAGTGTCCTCTGAACCGAGGCGTGCCTCGCCCAAGTGAGCAAGATCGCTTAGCTCTTTGCTTTCTAGGTCTGTGAGTGACAGAGTCATAGTGCTATATACAGACGTCTTAAACCTACTAGTCATACCCCAGTGAAATAGTTGGGCATAGGAGGACCCCGCAGTCAGCCAAGTGAATAGGTAGCAGTGCTCAGCATACTGGCCCTCTCTGCAGGGGCACGCCTTGTGGACAGTCCACCATTCCTGGACATTGGCAATCCTCAGTCTGCGTGCTCGACTATGGGCTACACACCGCCCTCTGGCACGCCATGCCTCATATGCTGCAGGGGTCTCGTGATCCATATCTCACTATTCAGAGGTTTTAAACGTAGGCAACGATGATCTCAGCCATTGCACTCGTTGCTAGCCCTAGAACCGCAGCCTCCATTAGTGTAACACGTTCACCCATGATCCTGGCGGCGGCAGTGTAGGAGGCACCACTGATGGCAATCTTTGGGATGGGGTAAGTTATTCTGAGACAGTGCCCAGCCACCACACTCACCACTGCAGCGAGGACAGCCACAGTGGTGGCGGGAAGAACCTCATTTCCACCTGTCATCTTCACCATGGCCACATTCGCTGCGACGTTACTGACGACATGGACTGCCAGAGGTTTTGCTTTTGTCAGTAACTTCTGTGTCTTGGTTCGCAGCAGGTTCTTCACCTTCTGAAGACTCGCCTGGCTCTCGCGCAGTTGCTTCACGACCTGTACCATTGACGTCATTGTTTAAGCACTGAGTATGCAACACGGTTAAAACATCAGCATTCCCTGTCGAGAGAGCTAATAAGATCTTCCCAGTCTGCATCTGCCAGGAGTCCGGGTTGGTACTCCATAATATTCATCTCTCTATTGAGACATCTTAAACATGTCCAGGCTCACGCTATGCGAGAAGTACTATGATGTCTTCCGGAGGGAGTTGAAGGACTAAAAGAATAAGACATCAGATGAGCTCGCTCAGCTCTCCGGTGCTGAGCTGACAGAGAAGCTGACAGTTGTGAAGCTTTATCTAGGATTTGGTAAGGGACAGATCTGCTTCCTCGAATACCTTATCATGGGCGCGAGTATCGTCGAGCAGCTCCTGCGAGCTAAAGGTTTCTACAAGAATTGGGAGTATCTGTCAGATGTGTTCCAGCAGTTGCAGACTGCCATGGCCTCACCTGTCTCAGAGCTGAACAAGGCTCTGCGATACTACAAGCTTGAAAAAGGATGCGCTGCGGAACCATCCAGCCCTTGGATGTGCATGTTGGCAGCGTGTATAGGGGTTGTAGGGCATGCCAAGCTGGTTCAGTGTCTCACTGTGGTCTCCACTGCTACTGTAGAGAGTCAGGATAGTCTTATAACTGATTTGCTAGCGGCGGAGTAGGCTGATCCCGAGCACCACGATAGCTAGGCCTGACACCACTCGTAGAGCTGCCACGGGAAGCGGTGGCATGTCGACTAGCTGCAGTGTCGGGGTTGGAACGCTTTTATGTGGAGCTGCCATGGGAAGCGTCGTGTTGACTGGCTGCAGTGTCAGGCTCGGAACGACTGTATGTGCTGCCATGCCCGTACTACGCTAGGTGCATTGATATCAGTGTTTAAGACGAAGTGGACACTGGGGGAACTCCCCTCGATTATCATGTTGTTATAGCCCCTGACTTGGAGGTCCTCGATGTTCGTGATCATGTTGCTCGGAATCAACCGTAGGTGTGGTGAAATAGCAAAGTCAAGTTTACGATGGGCCTTCTGCAACACCTGCTGGAACTTAGCAATAAGACTACTGGGGTCTGCCACGATGATCATATCCTTAACGAGACTGATGAACATGGCCTGGACCTCTGCTCCGCTGACACTATCTATGGAATGCCACAGCTGGGTATGTGCTGTAAGGAGGCAGCAGCACAGTGCTTCCAGGGACTGGTTGATCTGAACGATCCCTGCTGGTGTGAGGCCTGAGGTGGTGTGTGGGACAAAGTACTTCCACACATCTGGATAGTCCTGCCGCAAGCCAGTGATGTGTATATTTTGCACCAGCGCTCCAGGGTCGGAGTCTGGATCGAACGAGAATGTCGCTGTCTTCCGACGGCCTACTCATTGGGGTGTTCGATAGGGGAATCCTGAGTAGTCACGTCTCGGGTCACCGTACATAACCCGTAGACCGCTGTTGTCACCACCATGCCACCAATAGTCTTGGTGAGCGCTGAACTCTCTCTGTAATCTGCTGGCCGGTGAGATGCTATGACTATTGAGCTGTGGGTCGAAGTCGTTTGTATCAGGGAGGCTTGCACCCAGCTCATGGAGGATTCATTGCACCGTGAAGTACACGTGGAATCTGAGACAGCTGGCGATGAGCACAGCTTCAGGAGTACCAGAATAGGAATGAAGCAGGGTGGAACTTACTCCACATCCTGCCATGGCACACCACATGCAAAGTTCAGCTGCTGATTCCAGTATGAGAGGCTTCGAGCAGCCATCCAAGTATGAGCTTGCTTCGCATGCTTGATGGTGATGGGGCGGTTGATCAGCAGTCGTGGGTTGATGGAGAAGCTGGCTCGGGACCATCCATCTACTGTGATGGAGAACGGTGTTATCTCTGGTATATCAGACAACAGACCTCTCAGGCCAGTCAAGGGTGTACCCAGTAGGTGCGGTTGGCTCCGGATGACTGTCGTGAGGTTCAGTGGGAAGGCCATCTATACTGGTGTTCTTAAAGCTACCGTACAGGCAGCACACTATTTGTAGTCGTCTCGACTCCAGAGGCCAGCGAGGCGACCTCGCCGTAACATCTCATTTTTTAGCTCCTCCATATCAACCCGCCCGCTGGAGCCTTTGAGATATTGCTGTTGCACTTTAGGTTTCTCCGTGCGGTACAGGGCTTGGACCTTCAATATATGGTGGTACTCTTCATCGGTGACCTGTCCATCCTCGAGAGCTTTGCTGACAGACTCACCGATAGTCCATAGCATACTCTGCGCCAGTGTCACATACTTAGCATGCTTCTCCAGCCTCCTTGTGATCTGCCGCTGCCCCATCACCAGGCCAGTGGCCAAGACAGTGGTAGCTAGTGTCACGCCACCCAGCGGGATGGCGACGATGACACCCACCCCTGTAGCGAGAGTGGCCACAGCTACCACATCAGCACTGGCTCCAATCACACCCACAGCAGTGGTTGTACGCGCGTGGACGTTGTAGGCTGTCTTATATCGCCTGTGTGTTATGCTGTACTTTTCTGTCTCATGGACGAGATTCTGTCTGATGGTGTCAATCTGCTGGAGTCGCCAACCATGTACTGTACCACCCTCGTCAGCAGTCAGGGAGGGGTATAGTTCTGGTTGCTTACGCCACTCTGATTTTGCCATAGTATACCTGGAGATTAAACCTGCATCACCTCCAGAATCTGCTCATGAGTCATAGAAGGGTTCATTTTGGAGAGCCTTGTGACCCGTGCCAGCTTTTTAGTGTCGAGACAGACGTCTCTTAGAAAGTGGTCATCCAGCCATATGTCGGGTGTCAGTAGCTTTCTGAGATGTGACATCTGGAACGTCACCTTATGACCAAGATAGTAGGTCTGGCGCTGGCTGGCTTTCTAGGTCTTATACTTCTGCGCCATCTCCTCTTCCCACTGTATGACATCCGGCTCATCCTCGTCTGTGAAGACACCTGGCTCATCGTCGTATGTGAAGACATCTGGCTCATCGTCGTCTGTCAAGACTCCTGCATCCCACTTACTCTCCTCCAAAAGGGTCTGTCAGTATCGGGAACCTTCACTGTTCCTTCGCCTCCTTGCCTTGCTGGCAGCCTATTGATACCAGCTCTCCCGCTATAGTCGCTCTCCTTCTTGTTGACAGATCTGTTGCTGTGCGAGCATCTGTTCGTTTAAGGCCTTTATCTGTGCAGGGAGCATGAAGGGGCAACCCACTATTGGGTTCATCATCTCGGCAAAGGTCGGATATTCCTGGTATGATATCATGTTGTCGTCAGGTCAATGAGTAATAAGAGTGTAAACTCTAAATGGGCATCCGATATCCCATCCGTGCTGGCATATATGTTAATGGAAGGGCTGTCAAACAGGTGATTTACAGGTGTGAACAGGCTACGACTCATAGCTTTCCATAGGTTAATGTTGCCACCTGGGAGATACTCTATCACGTCCCAGCTGACTTAAACCAGTTAGCTGCTGTGTGCACTGCCTGGAGGTTGATGTAGCACATCAGCGTGTATGTATGTTGTGCCCCGCTGGGGCACCTCAAAGAGGACCCATTCTACACAGTACTGTACCACCCGTCTCCCCTCTAGAGAGGGTGAGATTACGTTCTCACCACCGGAAAGCAGCAGTCAGATAATCGTCATGGTTATATCTCCTGTTTAAACCCCTCCTATAGCATGCTATGGAACCCATATTTGCTCACTCGACTGGTCTTGCTGACCTGGCAGATGTTTATGCAGTTGATGCTGCCAAGGTAGAAGAGAGCGATGGCAAGTCATTCGCCCTACAGTACAAAGCAAACTCAAAGGCATTATCCCTCCACCCCATTGGTGGTGATGGGATGGAGCTGCTCACAGACCTTAAGGATGTGTCGAAGGAGCGCCTGGGTCGCAACATAGATGGCCACAAGATCATGTTTCGGTGCGATTTCCCGAAGAGGAAGTACATCCTTGAGCTGTTGATTGAGGTCTCGGATACAGAGGTGGCAGATATCAACACCCTAAAGGACCACCTCAGCTTTCATCTGGTCAAACCCAATTTGAGCAATGCCCCACCGATGACACATGATGGTCTGCTATTGACCCTGGCAAAAAAACCTGCAGTTCATGTTTGAGAAGAATGAAGTGTGGTACCGCGCTGGACCTGGTGGTGACTGGCAAACATGGTTGCCACTATATAGGCCTCCCGCAGTCATTGACGTAGAGGTTACTCCCCTCTCCACTGTTGTGGAAAAGGATGGGAAAGTTCGAAAGCTCTACAATCTGGGATCATCCTTCCTCACCTACATAGGTGAAGTTGTCTCCCTGACGAGGGTGGGTCACCAGATAGGGGTTACAGGTGGAAAGCTCCTGCTGCGTTGTCCATTCGATGGACCAGAAGAAGCTGTTAACCTCCAGGAGGGCATCCTATGGATAGATTGTGTGTCACATGTCTCCAAAGCCAAGGGTGCTGTTAAACTACTTCAGCGAGTCAGACTGACTAGCCTGTAAATGACTCATATAATCCTAGAGCTACATTTCTTAGCCGGCGGCAGAGTGAAGCAGCTAGCCCCTGCCCCTGAGGGGATGAAGATCACTATCGATCCGGATGGAACAGGGCTCGATCAGGCACAGATATTTCTCGAGGGGTTCACTCTGCTCAGTTTAACTCTTCATGTATAGCCATGATTCTCATCATACTGCCCATGCTGACGTATACAGCAGTGGCACAGGGCGCTGAGACTGCCATGATATTGGATGCCATGTGGGCCCACTTCTGGGATGACGCCCAGTACAATCCTTGGGTCGACCCCTTGTGAAGAAACATTTATGACCACTTTCACCCACGTGAAGAGATCGAGTCTGTCTACCATAGAAGTGGACAGGGTAGGACGTGGTGGTCTGCTGGAGACACCTGCTCAGCACCAGATTCTCTGCGTAACATGTGAACATGCCAGAGTCTGCCATGGTGCAAATGCTAAGCACTTTAGCATCCTACCAGGTGAGTGTTGTCAAGGTAGACGGAAGACACTATGGGTGGTCCCATCATGCCGATGCGACTCTGGCAGAGACTACGTGTTTGTCTGAGCCTACACAGAGTGCAATGCCCGTCCCGTATGGGTGGGGCCCCGTCGGGAGTGGGGCTGTGCCTAATGCGTTTTAAACTGTGTTTAAACTTTGTTTACACTAGAGAGAAGGTGGTGGGAGCCGCGGATCGCATCGGGGCAGGGCCCAGCATTTAGACTTGGTTTAGCTACCACCTTTTCTGTAAGCTGTCCCATTTGGAGACATGGGACATTATATGTATTTGTGTGACCGATGTCTCAAATTACTATGCCCCAGGGATTGAGAGGGTGGTGGCGGCCACGGATCGCCGAACGGCTGCCAGTTGAGGGAGGTGGTATCATTTTGACTCCGGCACTACTACTATTCAACTTGGAATTAACACACAGAAGACAGCGCATTGTTCTTATACCACATTGTCAAACTTCTATACCATTAGATTCTTAAAATAGTAAAGAAATTCTTAAATAATTAGTAATAAAAGAAAATAAATGAATAAATAAAAAATAAAATTAAAAATTACACATTGCCTTACTAATCTGTCTGTCAAATAAGTTTGTAAGTAGGATCTAAAATACATAGTATCTAGATCTACACATTAGTAGTCAAACAAGTACCATAACTTAGTTTGCACTTGTCTTCTATTGCCCATTCCTTTTCAAACTAACTCTTTCAGCATGTGCTGTCATTCCTCCGGCTGTCCCTGTGTCTATTCTATCACCGAGTGGCCGCGGGGCAAAGAAGTTAATGCTCAGTACACTCTACTAACAAATATGATACTTCTTTTTGTGGTGTCATTGCACGATAAGAAAAAAAAATTTGTTTGCTACCCATGTATAGATAAAAAAAACCCAAAAAACCCACATAATACAGATAATAAGAGCGTTTCTTTTTTCTTTTTTTCTTTTTTTTAGATAATAAGAGTTAACAAACTTTAGAAGATGGGTTTCTGTGAGGACTGTAGGCAATCAAAACCGGACGTTTCCAACGCTCCCAGTGATTTGATGTTGTGTAAGAAATGTTACCAGATACGACACAGCACAGGTAACACTGTATCTAACTCATAAAATTCTACACCAATATCTGTAATCTCTAGTCCAATACCTGTTACAATACCTGTTACATCATACAACACAGAAAATGCAGATACAAATACACACATAGCCAAAACATCGAGCACGTTACAAATCCCTAATAAGTCACCTGCTGACTCAATGAGCAGCATGCCCAGCACTTCCAACACGTCCAAACCTGATGAGACAAACGCCCTAAGTGCAAGCCAAAATATTCCTGACATAAGCTGTGGATGCGGTGGTACAGATAACTTATATATGATCTGCTGCAACAGCTGTAAACATTGGGTACACTTTACATGTACCAAGCTTCCGCCATACATGTTGTCCGCTTTAACAAACTCCAAAAGAAAGTTTACCTGTAAAGATTGCACTCAGATATCAGACAAGATTGCTGAATTTCTAACCTGGCATATCTCAACTTATAAGTTCGAATATGACTGGTCCGAAGATGATTGGCCCGACTGTAGGACTGAAATTGAAATTGGCAACCAAGCTAACAGTGGTGCTATTGTTCCCACAACATCAACTTCCTCAGCTACTGCCCTCACAAATGCTACAACAACAACTCTTTCAGCTATAGTCACTGCTACTACTAACACTGTAACTACAACTATGGCACACTCTAACATCGCTAAACATGCTAACTCCGAGCGTATCTGTGAGCCAATTAACCATGACCCTACTGGTGACGCACAGGCTATGTCTACCCATGATAAGTTACGTCCCTTGGAGACTAACAGTGATGCAATAAATCTAGTATTACAGGAACTAAATTACACGATTGCTGACTTTGCAGCATTGCAACGTCAGGTCGAGGAATTATGTAATAATATACCTGTTAAATCCACCACTCAAATTAGGAATCACCAAGCCCACTCAAACAACCAACATAGATTTGCTTCTAGGCCTACATCACACAGTAATAACACAGGCCTTTTGAGGCAAAATTCTCTCAGCTATGCTCAAATGGTGTCGCACCCACGCAAATAAGCCACAACCAGTACTGGTGATAAAAACTCTGATCGTCAGCCACAGGGGCTACAACTAATCGATACTAATATTCAAAGGTCAGAGAATACCAAGATCAACACATTAAGTGTAGGTAGCTCTACTCTAAAAAAATTAAGTGGTCGCTACATGAGTACTGATAACCTCAATGTCACAGTTAAATTATTTGGAGGGGCACGTGTATGTGAGCTAACTGACCAACTAAAGGTTATTCTCAGTTCAAATAGATACGATATACTAGTGGGCCATGTGGGAACAAATTATATAGCAAAACGGACATTGGAAAGAATGATCCAAGACTATGATGCCTTAATACAAACTGCCAAGTCACTTACACCAGGCATACAGATTCTTATATCTTCTCTTCTTCCTAGACCGTTCAATGAGTATGAAAACAATCTAACTCAGCAGTTTTATGCAATGCTGTGTTCACTTACAAATTGACTGAATTTATCCTTCATTGATAATTCATTAGAAATGGTGAACCATTGCCACAACTATATTGGGATGAAGTTCATCCAAATACCAATGGCATGCACGAGTTATCTGACAACATTATGAGTTATATAAGAACAGTAATGAACATTCATCACGATTCTATTAAAATAACAGAGCCAAATCAGTACCATTACATTAGGAGCTACACCCAATATGACACTAACCATAAACGTAACAACAACTACACACAAAGATACAATGGCTATTTCGCTGATATGTATGACCCCGAACCTGGGCAGGATTTTCATTTTGGGAGGAATATAGGGAGGAGCACAATAAATCATCATTGCAGGCAGAGTCACAACAATGCTGAAAACCAGTCATACGACAAAAATCAAAGCCTCTTCCAAATGTCTTTCAACCGAAACAAACCTTTTTATCAAACCAATTTCTTGACCTCATAGATGAATGTACAAGCGAAATAACAGACATATGTAAAAACTACCAAACAACTGAACAAGGATTACAGCAAGCTAACACTAAAAAATATGAAAATAATTTTAGAAATCTGGCCACCAATGGTGACGGTGCCTCTAATGAAACATCCCATCAATCTCTATTCAACGTTCCCATAAAATGTTTATACACAAATGCAGACTGTCTCCGAAACAAAATGACTGAATTATAGTACATTATTAACATCAATAAGCCATTAAATTATTATAACTGAAGAGAAGCCCAAACATTATAGAGAACTAACCCTACACCAAACAAATGTTGATAAGACAATGGGCAGGGGAATAATCATCTACACACATTCTTCTATATGTGTTAGTGGTTCTGACTTAACCACATTCGAAGATGAAGAATCAGTCTGGATTGAGATAAAATTATATTCACGGGACAAGTTATTAATTGGGCATATATATATAGGTTTGACAGTGGTACACGGGAAACAATGATAAACTGGTACAATTATTAAAACATGTTGCCACGCTACATTATAGCCATCTTTTAATAGTCGGTGACTTTAACTATCCTGATATCTGCTGGAACACATGGTTAACCACAAACAATTAAATATGTCAAGAATACTCATTCATTGAATGTATTCGTGACACCTACCTATACCAGCATATAAATAGGCCCACTAGATTTAGGAATAATGTTGCACCTAATATACTTGATCTGCTTTTAACCAATGAAGAAGAAACGATATCAGATTTAGATTACCTGAGCCCACTCGGTAACAGTGGCCATGCTATTATCACATTCCATTTACATTCATATCTGGCAGGAAAACATGTGAAGAAAAATTTCTTCTAGACAAAGGAAACTACAATACTGTAGGTCAAATTAGGAAAAACCACAGATGCTGGGAAAGATTCATAAAAACTATGAAAAAATATAGCAAAAGCAGCCAAATCAAACCCTAAGCAATTCTGGATGAATGCCAAATCTAAAATTAAAACGAAACCTTGTACTTCTCCACTGCTGATAGACCCAGATAAATCTCAATGCACAGAAACTGACATAAAAAAAGCTGAGGTTCTATCATGTCACTTTTCAACCATTTTCACTGATGAACCAACCAACAACCCGCCAATCATTCCAGTTAGACCTATTAACATCCCATTTAAAAACACTGAGGCACAAGTAACTGAGGCCCAAGTTTTAGCTCACCTCACCAAATTGAAAACCTCTATGTCCGCAGGACCTGATGGGATACATCCCCGAGTTCTTAAAGAACTATCCATCTCTGTAGCCAAACCTTTGTCAATCACTAAGAACAAAATCTGTACCAGGAGATTGGAAGGAGGCCAATGTAACAGCAATTTTTAAAAAGAAAGGCCGCCCCAAACTTGCAAGTAATTATAGACCCATAAGTCTCACTTGTGTAGCTTGCAAGGTTATGGAATCCATTATTAGAGAGCAAATAATGAGCCATATGAAATCAAATAAACTTTTTAGTAAGAAACAATATGGATTTCTTACTGGACGATCACTCATGCTCCAGTTAATAAATGTCCTAGATGAATGGATTAATATGCTAGAGAAGGGAGGCACTGTGTATATTATCTATAAGGATTTTGCTAAGGCATTTGATACCGTGCCTCACATCCGTCTGACTAACAAACTAGCAAGTTATGGCATCACAGAACCAGACATGGGGTGGATTACATCCTTCCTGTGGGTAGGCGTCAACGAGTACGTATAAACGACTCATACTCTCAATGGGCAGCCGTGACTAGTGGCATACCGCAGGGCAGTGTGCTTGGCCCCCTCATGTTTGTGATCTACATAAACGACATGCCTGAACTAATACAAACATCCAGTTTATATCTTTATGCAGATGACACAAAGATCTTCAAGCATATTACAAAACAATCTGATTGTGATGACCTGCAATCAGATCTGACAAGCCTGGAAATGTGGTCAAAAACATGGATGTTAAAATTCCACCCTGACGGACCAACAAATATTTGGATAAAGAAAGCTTTTTGCTATTATATAAAGCTTTTGTGCGCCCCCACATTGAATTTGCACATGCAGCATGGAACCCACACTTTTAAAAAACATAGACACAAAAACAAAGATTGTCCCTGGATTTCGCAATCTCAGTTATGAGCATAGGTTACGTTCTCTAAACCTCCCCACACTCACATACAGACGTCTGAGAGGGGACATGGTTGAAACATATAAGGTTTTGAATACATATGATCCGGGCACGGTACCAATATTAAAATTTGCTTCAAGAAATAGTAGCAGTGGTCACAGTAAACAAATTTTTTATCCCAGCGATCTAAATACAATATATCCAAGTTTTCATTTTATTACAGAATAGCAAAAGTATGGAATAGCCTAACTGACCATATCGTTAATGCCCCGACCATTCAAAGCTTTAAAAACCGACTGGATAAATACTGGGACAATGCACAAATTGAATTTAACTTCGAGGCACCTTCACCATAAAGTAACCATTTCAAAACCTAGCGCCACTCATGCACCTGATTATAGAGGCCTGTACGGCCTGTGTTCAGTATTATCGATAATAATTATGGAACAGCATATTCCCGCACACGTGATATCGACATACTATGTATCAAAAGTAACATTATTTTAAAGGTGCATATATTATACGTTAATTATTTTGAAGTTAATTTGAAACTGGAAGCTGCAATCGCATATGGCAGAACCAGGTTCCAGTCAAATTAGTTTCAAAATATTCAACCCTTTACTGACTGTACTGACTTTAGTAATTGACGGACGACGAAAAAATGTCATCAGTGTGAACATCACTAATTACATTATTGGCTAGCAACATAACATAGCAATACACAATATGAAATGGTTAATTTGTAGCAGCATCACCTAGAGCGTGACAATTGGCAGGCGCAGACGCGGTAAGCCGTTACAAAAACAAGGTAAGAAAACACATTTACAAGCTATTATTGTGAGGTGATTAAGTGATTCACACATTCTAGATGGACGGGGAATGACTATGAGCTCGTGTTGGGATCAGTCGATCTATGAACATCATGACTATCAATTTCGAGAACTAAGCAGGAAAGTATACAGGTAAGCTTTAGATATTTTGAAACAAATTTTACCGGGTGCTGTTGCAGCAACAGCACCCAGTCAAATTACTTTCAAAATATTCAACAGCATGGTTACTCATACAAGGTATCAGACTATTTCAAGATTTGATGTCGGCCTTTACGGGATTATGATTTTGACGTCATCCTACACTCGTTGATCTGATTATGATGTCATACAAGGTCAGATGATTGGTGGATACTATGGAAAGGTGAATTATTTGCAATGTCCACAAAACCAGACCTTTGATCTCGGATTTCTCTTCAACCCTGCACATGACATGTGAAGCCAAGTTAAGCAACATTCGCAAACAATTGACTTTTTCCCTTCCAATATCGCTGTTTGACATATTGGACATATCCAAACTGCAGACTGCTTTTTGGCATTTAAAGTAGAGCACACTACCTTCCATGCATCATCATCAAACATATAGCGCACATCATTCACGTCAACACAACTATCTAGCAAACATACAGACAGACACTCGGGCCTTGTTTCCACGGTCTCTTTTCCTAAAACCAGTCCTCCCATCTTATGGTTACCTATATCCCTTCGCTTCAGGGTGTTTTCTGCAGCAGTTATTTGGCTCTAAATGGGTGCCTCATCGTCACAAATTAACGCATCATAGTGACCACCAGTGTCGAATAAAATGGGATGGACACGAACCGAACTGCCGGATGCAGGACGAATTGGCTGATGCTCGATCGATGTTTTAGTTCGGTACACAACCATTACGCAGATATGCAATATGTTTGCTATGGTCGTTATTGCAATTTCACCAACAGCTCTACCAGGTTGGCCAATTTCACGAAGTTCATCCTCCGAAATATCATGTATATTGCGATTCAGGACGCACCAGTCGAACACATCCTGGCGTAGTACAGCGTGCTCAATCTCGTCTCTCCCAGGAACGGACACACACAGCTTTAAACAAACAATTACCATCACCGGCCACACATGTTCTGGTGTACACTTTCCCACACACGTGGAAACTATCTGGATTGCTACTCATAGGCCTATCACAAGATGAATTGGTAGGCCTATCGCAAGATGAATTTGTAGGCCTATCACAAGATGAATTGGTAGGCCTATCGCAAGATGAATTTGTAGGCCTATCACAAGATGAATTTGTATCACAATTTGTTGATGAAGTGGATGGGTTCGGTTCTTTGACGGTACATGTTGCTGTCGGAGCTGAAGCTGGCACCGTGTAGCTCGGATCAGAGACAGCATTGATTCTGTATAGCTGTCCGTTGTCATTTATTCCGATGGGCTTGCCAGGTTTGGTTTGCTGATTAATAACTTTGGTATTTACTGCCATATTTCTAAGATGTGTCATTAACCTGAAGGCGAAAATGTGATTTGTAGAACCCATCTCGTTCATCCAGTACAAGTCTCTAGCCTTGTCCCTGTGCAGCTGCTCCGCTGTTTGCGTGTTCGTAGTTCCGGAAATTTCGATTACTAGAGTTGAGCGCCGCAAAATCTCCTCGTCGACGTGACAATTCACCTCATGGAACCAGTCGAACAGCATGAAGCGATCTGCGGATCCAGTAATAGGATGGATTGTCACATCGGCAGTAGTTCTGAAATGCTGATGGACATACGCCCACTCTTGGCGGCAGGGAGTAGCTTCGGGTGTAGCTGCTGCCAGTCGACCCTCATTTGGGTGGAAGAACCCCGCGAGCAAATAATAATAATAATAATAATAATAATAATAATAATAATAATAATAATAATAATAATAATATGACGACACAACTTTCGATCTTTTTACGCATAAATTAACATATTTTTTAAGTTGTGAAACTGAATTAGAGACACGACGTGTCTCTAATTCCACTTCGAAATTAACAAATCGCTAACATAGGGCCTACATGGATGCCGATCAAGTAATAACGTTTTAACCCATTAATTAAAGACTAGTTAGCGGGAACGTGATCAGAGTACTTTATATTACTAGATTCCAAAATATTTTTATTATTAATCTATTGCTAAAATTTACAAAGTTATTAATACATCACAGAGCGTTTCCCGTTTCGACGGCGCTATGCTACATATTAATAGCTTTTTAACGCTTAGAGATAAAGACATCTGGTTAAGGGAAGCGTGATTAGAATAGGTTATATTACTAGACCTGAAAGTTTTGCGAACTAGTTGATATTATTAAGGAATTTATTAAAGCTTGGAAATGACATAATTTGTGTGCTTAAACAAACTTACCAGGAATTAGTCTATTGCCGATTTTAGCAATTGAGTTTGCAATGTCGGCGATGTTGATCGTTGGCACGTGCTTGTAGGATCGTAGCGCGTCCACATAATCCCTGGGCGATTCCGACCGTAGCAGAAACCTCACCGCATATGTCACATTATGGGGCATGTTGAAGACAACCACCCTCCTGTAATAATAATAATAATAATAATAATAATAAAAATAATAATAATAATAATAATAATAATAATAATAATAATAATAATAATAATAATAAACAGTGTTATTGGAGTAACTTTTTTGTATTACCATTTTTGATTTAGTGTAATGAAATGAATCTTAACATATGATGATTTGATGAAATAAATTAAATGTTAAGATTGAATTCGTTTCACTACATCTAGGCTCACAGTTTAAGCTTTGAATATGCACCTTTAAATACGTAGATGATTACAATTAAACGGTATAATAATAATAATAATAATAATAATAATAATAATATATCAAACTGGCGTTATCCCTCCCGCGACCATCGTAATAACATATAAATAACGTATATGATACTCTGACCGGAATATTTCTCACGCCCTACATAACTTTTTATATCCTGTCTGTACGGTTAAAAAACATTAAACAATGTACTACCGTGCGTGCGTGCATGCGAGCGAGCGAGCGAGCGAGCGAGCGTGCGTGCGTGCGTGCGTGCGTGCGTGCGTGCGTGCGTGCGTGCGTGCGTGCGTGCGTGCGTGCGTGCGTGCGTGCGTGCGTGCGTGCGTGCGTGCGTGCGTGCGTGCGTGCGTGCGTGCGTGCGTGCGTGCGTGCGTGCGTGCGTGCGTGCGTGCGTGCGTGCGTGCGTGCGTGCGTGAGAGAGAGAGAGAGAGGAGAGAGTGTGCTACCCGCATATCGGAAACCCGCTTTCTTGGCGAGATCGTGCGCCAAGATCTTAGGGTGATGACCGCAGCGAACACAGAAGAAATCAGAACCATGATCAGTGAGGGCCTCAAATGCGAAATATGTATGCGAAATATCTGAATGTTTGACTGTGATTCGCCGACTTCCCTCGATGATGGCGACCACTCTTCCAATAGCTGTGTGAGTCTGTGAAAACATAAAGAAGAACGAATGTTAATAAGGATGCTCGCAACGACGACGGTGATGAAGAAGGTGATCTTGGTGAAGGAGATTACGATGATGATAACGCGATGATAACGATAGGGGATGATAAAGAAAACGGGTATGCATCCCTCCTCCGCCACGTCCCAATTTATAGATATTAACCCTTTAAGATAAAGATTTGGATTAAAAAATTTCTCAAACAAAATGCCAATTTGCAGACCAATTGAAGACTATTTTTTAAAATTTACGACTGGGATGACTGGCTCGTCTATCGAGCCAGTCATTCCAGTGGTAAATTAAAAAATAAAAACTCTTCTCTTGGTCTGTAAAATTGACGTTTCTCAAAACAAATGTTAAAGAGTATTAAATTAGAAGGAATGAAAAATTTACATTTCTCAAAACAACTGTTAAAGAGTACAGAGCGGGCATGGATATGCAAACTAGTCTTTATATCAAACTTGAAAAGACTTAGCTCAAGTGCAGTTCTGATCTGTACGAGGAGAGAATACGTCACCAGCATACGATCATCGTAATTAAATATCCCGTCCGTTATTTCTTGGTATCGATATGGCATGCTGCATTGTGGACATTGCTTATAAGACGTTTCAAACTCTTCCACTGGTTTGGGCTCGAATGATATGAGTCTTGCACGTCTTGAGATGAGCTGAGGTTCTCCGAGAGCACATTTACAGTCTACTCATTCAGTTTCGCTCGGTATTAGTTGTATAGGACACGAAAACGGCGAAAATATACATAACTTACCACTCAGGATTTCCTTAGTCAACATGTAATCAATGACGCGTTTCAGCATTGGCCCCGTTGGCGGGTATGAATGAGGAAGATTCCTCGTCATCATTGTCGATGTCGCCATCATGTTCCGTGACGTCTGTGCAGCCCTGATGGAACAACCACCACCTTACTATTCCTCTGCGTTCACAGCCTTTGTTTTGGCATCTGCAAACGATCATAGAATCCTTGGTGTCTAGTGTGACGATTGTTCTTTTCAGTTTGCACCACCACCTAACATCGGCGGTATGTACACTAAAAAATTGAAACCTGTTACTTGCTTTGGACATGGGTCGCACAGAAACTAAGGTTGGCGTATTAAATGTTGCGGCACTCTACTATTTCATCACATTTCTGTTTACGATCAGAGGATATAAAACCTGAAGAATTCATGTCACATAGTTTTTGTTTGTCCAGTCTACAACTAGTTCCACTAATAGCGAACTCTGTAGATTTCAGATGGGCGCATAGATAACCTGGATTTTTACCACGTCATTCTGATTGGCACATCTCTTGACATTCTGCTAATTCGCATTGGGTAACTTGATCTTTGCCAACTGTTATATGGATAACATGGATGGGGTGTAAAACGCCACGCAATGTACGTGCTACGGTATAGATACCCAACCGACTATCTACAGTTGCTGTGTGGTGAAATCTGCGTTCATTAATCTCTGGGTTGTTGGATGAGTGTTTTAATCGGATGTGCGCTCTCAAGTATTTCTTGTGGTACTTCTTGTTACACACATGGTACTCAACTGAATTTGTGTCGATTTGTTGCAGATTTGTTTCCGTTACCAGCTCCGATTGTGGTGAATGCTCCTCGTCGGATCCTGATGTTCGTTCCTGGCCAGCTTCTGTTGTTTCGTCGTCGGCTATTGACGCTTGCGCCCGCTCGAGTACTGGCATCTGATCTGTGCTGTGCTCTGAATCTGTCCCCACTCGTTCGGTGTCGTGGTCAGAATCCGCTCCGGCTTGTTCGGTGACATGGACAGAATCCGTTCCTGGTTCTCGCGTTTCAGAAGAATCTGGTTCACCGTTACATATTGGTACATGCTTGCTGAAAATATCCTTTCTGGCAAAGGTTCGATCACAAAACGGGCAGTGGAAATGTGTTCGATTGCGATTGGTATTGTAATTATCGCACTCTCGCGAGCATCCAATTATACGATAACCTGAGAATTAAATTATTATTATTATTATTATTATTATTATTATTATTATTATTATTATTATTCCTAATTCATGAATCCATTTACTCAATCAATCGTATGACGTCATAATGAACTATATGTGACGTCTAGGCTAAAATATTCAACCTTTTGCCCTATATCTTAGTAATCAATATAACCAACTTTATTTCAGACATTTTGCTGTGGCTATGTACCTTTAAGTTGCCCAATTGAGGCATTAATCCATAATTAAAATTCACAACTAAGATATTTATGAGGAATGAAATCTGTATGTAGCGACCCAATAACCAATTTGGTCCATTTGTAAACGGCGCTGGACCGTTTGTAAACGGCGCAGACCGGGCTTACGGATCAGTAATGGTTTTATATGACACAATTCAAACACGATGTAAAATAATTGTCTTTACATAGGTTTTGAGAAATGTCCATTTGCATGCCAAAAGAATACTATTTTTGAAAGGTTACCACTGGAATGACTGGCTCGGTAAAGAGGCAGTCATTCCAATCGTAAATTTTCAAAAATAGTATTCTCTTGGCATGCAAATGGACCTCCATTCATAACATTTTAATTAAATCTAGATTCTGTACAGTAGGCTACTATGAAGTTATGACGGTGCGGTTCAGTACACTACAGTATAATTGCATGTGCGCGTAAGCTTACCGTTTGAGCAAACGATTCCTTTGCTGCTGTAGAAATGATTATTAAGGTGCTGTAGCATTCGAATCTTCCTGGCGGGCTTAAACTTGGTTGTCGGGCAAATAGGGTAGTGGAAAGAGCTATGGCCGCCGTTACAACATGATAAAATAAGATTAACCATACAAATAACCATAACAATTTTATTTTGAAGCATTTTGGTGTGAATATGCACCCTTAACCCTTCAGTGACTAAATTTATTCCTGAATATGTAGTTATTAGCTTTTTGAATGTCCATTTCCAGGCCCAAGAGAAGAGTATTTTTAAAAATTTTACCACTGAAATGACTGTCCCGGTTATCGGGCCAGTTATTCCAGTTGTAAATTGTCAAAATCAGTCTTCTTTTGTCTACAAATGAGCATTCCACTAGACCACTAAGGACGCCGGTTTTGGCCGGTATCGTCACTAAACGATTTAGGGTTTGGTTTATTTTATAGAAGTAAGGAAATGAAATAATTCTTAACAAATAATATGGTGATTTCATTCCGTAGGGCCTATAAATAAACTTCGTATTTTTCACATTTTAAAATTTAAAAAAAAAATTATATGTCCGTATTTAATCATCATGTTTTACTATTTCAATTTTCAATTTAGTTCATTCGATAACTTTTACGAAAATATATACATGAAAGAAACATCTTAATAATTTATGCCTATTTCGTTTTCTTACATCTAGTGGCATAATTTAAGCCTCTAAAAGTAGATGATTACAATTTGAACAGTTTTATTAAAGCATGTTTATCGAATATGATACAATATAAGATAGCCTACTACAGGCTAATAGGCTATGGCCAGTCAAATTCGGTGCAAAATATTACACGGAATATTTCTAATAACTCCGTTTTAACAAGTAGCCTAACCGCTTTTGAATATTTTGGAATTGTTAGGACAGCGGTTTTGGTCAGAAATATTGTCTATATATTCAAGATAACACCTTGGACTTAAGTCAGGCGACAATGCACTTTTGTAGCCTAAACGTGTTTCAGGACCAGCGGGTGTTTAGGCCCTAATTGTACATTAATTAATTAATGCATGTGTGAAGTTTTTATCTAATTAATTTATTTCTCACCTGATGCACAATCGTGACATGGGTCTACTGCGAATATTTCATCGATTTCTTGACCGTCTTTTATGACGGATATATGGGTTGCGTTAGACATCATTTAATATTTAATTAGCACAATACATCACTATAGCTAATCACAACTAAACACACAACTCCTAACAACACAAGACAACAATTACACAAACATCAGATAACGAAATAAATTGCAAACGATACCTAGGCATAATAGACTGATAGCAATTTTGCAGAATACATATTAGATGAATAACAAATAGGCACTTATAAAATTTGCTTAAATTGGTAGTATACTCCAAGACAGAATTTAGATTAATAATTTTTAGGAATCATTTTAACCATTTATATAGGCCCATAGATGTCGGTGACATACCGAACTGCGGGGGTGGGGGGGGGAGACCATCAGGGGGCCTGGCGAATAAAAAATCTAGAGAGAGAGAGAGAGAGAGACAGGTAAATACCGCCTTCAAAACGAACTGGAGAGCGGTGGGGTGAGTACCGCCTTCAAAGCGAACGGGCCGTATCAAAATAGTAGACGCGTTATGACGCCCTGGTACTACCACACTTTGATCAATTGTTTTTGTTATCCTGAGTTACGTTATAATAACATCCGCCCTGAGCACACCTTACTGAGAAATCAAATACGCTTATATTTCACAACTGTCAGCAAATAGCAAACACCAATTCCGGCAATTCGATAATTCGCGGACTCAACTATGTCGTCGTCTTTTAACAAGCCTCCCAGTGGGGCTGAAAAGCGTAAGAAAAAGCGAGAAGTACAATTGAAAGTTTCCAAATTAGTGAAGACAGATGCTTTATTTAATAAGCCAGACCGCCCAGGCCCAGGCGATAGGGCAAATGCTACGCCTGCTGAAGTTGACCTTCGTCACAGCGATACTGCTTCAACCTCGAATACAGCTACTGAAGGTTTGTTTGTTAATAAATATACATGCAGGTCCAGTGCAAAGAGTGCATAGCAGAGCCGGATTGAAATATTGGATAACTGGTTCGTTGAATCCTTGCCCCAACTGTCAACACGCCCTTCCCCAAAAATATTAGGGGTGGGGTTGGGGGCGGTGGGGCTGGGGGCGGTGGGGCCTGGGGGTAGGGGAGCAAAAAGAGGGGGCGGGCCAAATAAAAATCATTCACGTTTCACACATTTGAAAGTGAAATCTCAGTATTGGACATTTACAGTCACGATTGCTATATGGAAGGTGTTGATTATTTTGAAACCAATTTCACTGGAAGCTGGTCCCCGAACCAATACCAGGTTCAGCTCAAATTGGTTTCAAGATATTCAAAATAATCTTGCTCCAAGCATAGACTTAATTACTTTTGGCAGTAGCAGGCCCTAGTAGTAGTAGTAGTAGTAGTAGTAGTAGTAGTAGTAGTAGTGGTGGTAAGTGGTAGTAGTAGTAGTAGCAGCAACAGCAGCAGCAACAGCAGTAGTAGTAGTAGTAGCAGCAGCAGCAGCAGCAGCAGCAGCAGCAGCAGCAGCTGCAGAGGTAGGGGATTCTGGTTATACAGGTTGTGGGGTGGGTGTCGGGGGGCGGACTCCTGATAGTTTTGTGAGTGGTGGTCATGATTCCATTCTCTAGGGGGGCACGGGGTTCAATTCACATTATGGATGTGACCACTTTATTATTGAGTAATTTGTCACGTCCCTCCATGGACGTCATTTGGAAATCAGCAATCTCACGACTTTTGAATATTTTGAATCAAATTTGGCTGAAAATTAATATTAGCTGTTGAATATTTTTACCCTTCTCCTCGCGCTATCTTCGAGTGTATACTCCCCGCCCATCTATGTCTAAACTCCACCCACACCACGTTCGTCATTTGACCGATCGATCTCTGAACACACTGACTATCAATTTATTGAAAATTATACATTACAAATTTTAAAGCATTTGACTATGCTGAGTTGGCCCTGTTGCTGCTTATGGCAGCACCAGCGCCCAGTCAAGTTAGTCTCAAAATATTCAATGGCATGTTTGTTAAATAGCAGACATACAATTCATACAACGTGCCGGACTATTAAGAGGTTAGGACGGTCATATCAAATCCTTCATGATGTAATGCTTGTGACGTCATCCTACATCCCGCTTAGCTGATTATGACGTCATGTGTGGTCAGTTGATAGATGGGTACTCTGGAAAGGTAAATTGAATGTAATTATGATGTATGGGATCTGCCGTCATGAAACATATCAATTTAATGCCTCATATGCATGTACAAGTTCTGAGTATAAGAAAGTGAACTTGAACTTGTAGGTTTCAGTTCGCCAACTGCCACAGAAGCGCTGTTGCCAGATCCTTAATGTAACTGTGCTTTCCATTTTTATCTGGAAGACGAGGTGGGTGGGTGGGCGACTGGGGAGGGCCGGAGGGGCATAGCCATCACCATGTCCGTCGGTCTGTCTGTCCGGCTGTCAATGTCTTGTCAACGCAAATCCTCATAGTGTTTACTTGTGATTGTATATAATGCGGTAGGTGTTATCAGTACCACATGAAGATGTGTATGTGTTATTCGTATGGCTGTACCTACATCCGCATGTATGTCTGTCCACCCAACTCTAATAATAATTTCTTGTCAACGCATTTCCTCCTACAGTTTACTTGCGATTCTTTGAAACTTGTCACCTGAAGATATCCAAGCGCTATCTCTATGCCAGTCCATCCGTATATCTGTCCAAAAAGTGTGTCTATATGTCTCTCCATCCATCTAAATAATTTCCTGTTTAGTACACATTCTCCTCAGTTTAATTTCGATTCTTTTGAGATTTGAGACGCATTATCATTATCACCTGAAGATATGCATGGTTTGTGTTTATCTGCTGCCAATTCACTTTGGCTAATAGTGAAATATTTGCGGTTCGGGTGGATATGCCATCTTCTGATGGCTATTGTTGTCTTAAATGCTTATGTAACTTAAAGGTGCATATTGACTGCGAAATGAGTAAAAATCAAATTGTTGATTTGTATACTTTTAGAGGCTTAAATGCTGTACATAGAAGTAAAGAAACGAGATAAATTTTAGCATATTATATTTTCATTCCATAGAAAGACTTAAAAGTGAAATTAATTTATGAATTTAATTAATGAAACCATCGCATGTTAAGATTTATGTCGTTTCACTACATCTAGACACACGATTTAAGCCTCTAAAATTATATTATATGAACAATCTTATTTTAGACATTTTGTTGTGAACATGCACCTTTAAGCAGTACAAAAAACGGAAGAAATAACCACGATGACAAATTAAGATAAAATCTGTATTTCAGATACGCCTGGTAGCATTAAAATAGAAATAACATCAGATACATGCCCCTCTGATATGGGAAATTTTGAAGAGGACATTACAGACCCTAGTGTCAAACGTGTTATTCTCGCTCATGGTTCGTGTAGGCCAGGTGGCCCATTTCCTCGTGATAAGAACCAAGAAAACAGGTCATTTTCCGAAAGCTATTATACTCAACACACGAAAACAAATGTGAGTAGTTATGCCGAGGGGTAGGCGCCCACTTTGATTGGTCGAGAGCTTTGTGACATCACACAGCTTTCCCACGCCCACTTCCATATATGGGCATGGGATGAATCTCATTTAAATATGCTAATGAAGTGACGTCACAAAGCTCTCGACCAATCAAAGATGGGCGCCTACCGCTCGGCGTTGGTTAATATTTTGGGGTAGGGGCAGCCCTGATGTATCTATCCCCACCCTCCCACCCATATACATTCCACCATAAAAAATGGATGGTTTTTGGTAACTACAGCTTACCGACATTCTGGATAAAGTTTCCATTCATAAAATCCAATCGATGGCTGAAAAGAATAACTGAAAGATGAAAACATGAAATAGAATGTAACATGATATGATTAAGACTTTATTCAATAAAAGATGTATAGTGAAATTCTGTGGAGTAGAATCATAGTTGAAGAGATATTCAGTAGTGAACTGATATAAGGCTAAACCACGAAGTGTTTACTCTGGGTTCTGATGCTCAAGTGATTTGAAAAAGAGCTGTCAATCAAAAATCATGCTTGAATTTGATTGGACGAGCGGTAATCATCCCTAATGATTGGCTAAGGCGAAATGATCTACATTCATGCTTGAATTTGATTGGATGAGCAGTAGGCGCCCCAAGCGATCGGCTAAGGAAAATGAGGGGGAAGCTATGATTAATGATCTGATGTGGATGCACTAAGAAACCTCAGTTGTACTTAAAAGTACACTCGCACTCATGAGTACAGAAATGAGCGGGAATGCCATGGATTGGCCAAGGAGAAATGAGCGGGAAGGGTATGGATTGGCTAAGGAGAAATGAGCGGAAAAACTATGATTAATGATCTAGTGTAGATGTGGTAAGAAAGTTTAGTTCTTCTTAAAACTTCACTTACACTCATGAGTACAGATATGAGCAGGGAAATCCTGATCAATGCACTATTAAGAAAATTATGACTCAGACAGTTCTACTTTAAAAGTGTTCTTTTACTTAAATTTTTGTATTTTGAAAATACTTTGCTCACAAAGAGTGCGTTGCGTATCATCCACTCACATAGAGCACGTTGCGTATCAACGCTCGTTGAGAGCATGTTGGATGTTCATGCTTACTGTCTGATCATCATGTATTAACTCTCTGGATGTTAAGTTCTTGCAGATATTATATCGCTGAACTGTCTGAATATTTTGGGGTAGGGGCAGCCTTGATGTATCTATCCCCACCCCTCCCGCCCGTGTACCTTCCACCATAAAGAATTGATGGTTTTTGGTAACTACAGCTTACCGCCATTCTGGGTAAAGTTTCCATTCGTAAAATCCAATCGATGGCTGAAAGAAATAACTGAAAGATGAATACATGAAATAGAATGTAACATGATATGATTAAGACTTTATTCAGTAAAAGATGTTTAGTGAAATTCTGTGGAGTAGAATCCTAGTTGAAGAGATATTCAGTAGTGAACTGGTATAGCTCTAAACCACGTGTTCACTCTTGAGTTCTGATGATCAAGTGATTTGAAAAAGCAAAGTCCTCCTTATATACTAGGCCGAGCTGTCAATCAAAAATCATGCTTGAATTTGATTGGATGAGCGGTAAGCACCCCTAACGATTGGCTAATGAGAAATGACCTACATTCAATCTTGAAATTGATTGGATGAGCGGTCGGCACCACTAACGATTGGCTACGGAGAAATGAGGGGAAAATTATGATTAATGATTTGGTGTAGATGCACTAAGAAACCTTAGTTGTATTTAAAAGTACACTCGTACTCATAAGTACAGAGATGGGTGGGAAAGCTATGGATTGGCTAAGGAGAAATGAGCGGGAAAGCTATGGATTGGTTAAGGAGATATGAGCGGGAAAGCTATGGATTGGCTAAGGGGAAATGAGTGGGAGAGCTATGATTAATGACAAATGACCTACATTCATGCTTGAATTTGATTGGGCGATTGGTAGGTGCCCCTAACGATTGGCTATGGTGAAATGACCCACATTCATGCTTGAATTTGATTGGACGAGCGGTAGGTGCCCCTGACGATTGGCTAATGAGAAATGAGTGGGAAAACTATGATTAATGATGTGGTCTAGATGTACTAAGAAACCTCAGTCGTACTTAAAAGTGCACTCACACTCATGAGTACAGAGATGGGTGGGAAAGCTATGGATTGCCTAAGGGGAAATGAACGGGAAGGCTATGGATTGGTTAAGGAGAAATGAGCGGGAGTAGTATAGCTAGAGCATGTTCAGACAGTGCTCTAGCAATATTTTCAACTGTTCAGTGTGTTCGGACAGCGCTCTAGCTATATTTTCGATCATTTCATGAGCTCAAAATAGAATGATGATGCACGGGAATATTCTGGAAACATCAGCACGTTTTTCCCATATTAGTCACTTAAGAATCTATTTATAACTCCCTGAAAGAACACCTTACATGTTTGCACCTGTATCATGAAGAGTGTAAGATTTTCTAATAAAATCGTCATCATCGAAATAGGGGGGGGGATTTGAATACTATCATACCTCGTGAATGTAGGAATGGAAGTCTTTGGATGGAACCTGCCCTAGATCGTTGGCGATTTAGACAGCAAATAGCTTCTTTAGAGAGTATTATTTCACCTATATTGGAAAAAAAGTTGAGCGATTTTAATGGAGGGGTAATAGAACGAACATTAGATTTAAGAGAGTAAGTTTCTATACAGTGCCTTAGATGGGATTGAGAGTGTCAATCCCTTAGACACTACCCCCTCCTCTTCTCCTCTTTTTATTCATTCTATCTTACCTGTACATATGATTGTTCTTAGAGTACTAATTTCCACGCAACTGTAATACAAAGCCTATGCCGTTAAAAAAAATGATGATTTCTTAAGAGGAGTACTCAACTAAATAAGACTTTTGAGCATACATTTTCATGCAAGTTATTGAATATCGTTTTAGGAATTAGAATGCCCATGGATCTTAATGAGCCTGATGAGGCTGGCGAGCCTGATGAGACTGGTGAGCAAATACTGGAAGAAATAGTGATTCATGATACAATACTTCCTATGGATTGTGACAGTATAAGTAATACGCCTGATGGTGTTAATACACTATTTATTGAGAATGGTAGCATACAACAGTCCGATTCCATTATACCAAACTGTGATTCAGTGAATAGTGTGGGAGACGAACAACCCAAACCCATTAAATACGGATTTAGATACCAAGTGCCCTTTATGTAAGGGGAGTGCTCTTTTCGAAAACGATGCGGGTAATGTGTTCTGGCATTATTGCCCTGACAAAGAGGAGAAGGAGATTAGTGTACGATCCTTTGCAAGTATTCTTTCTGATGAGATGTCGGTCCAGATTTGTAAGAACTGTTATGGTTGTACATATGACAGAGCGAGTCAGCGTGATCATACATTGTTGTGTGATAACCTATAGCTTCAGACCAATCAATTTCATTCTGGTGTATAGTGATTTAGCAATAGAAAATTTATATTGGATGTATTTTCAGCTCATTTCATTTTAAATCCAGACTTGTTTAGACAGAAAGATGAACTCTTTAAACGTTGTAAGACTGATTGGTTGAGTGAAGTTATCGAAGAGACATATAAAATTCGTGGGAGTACCTTATAATTTCACCATCTTGATTATTATATTAATTATTATATTAATTATTATATTAATTATTACACTGATTATTATTTTCATTTCGCATTGCTAATTGGCTCCTTTTTGTTATATTACTGATTCTATTTTACTGATTTTGATTAATACTGATTATGTATAACTGATTTTGAATATTAAAACAAGTATATATCCAACAATTGTCTTTATGATTATTTATTATAAGAAAGAGTTTCAGGGAAGAAGAAGCGAGGTAGTCGAGAGAAAGAATAATGATCCAATTTACTCATCCTGCAAATATAATACTTGTTGGTCCAACTCAGACAGGGAAGACAGAGCTGTTTAAACAACTGATCAATAAAAAGCATCTATTCTCTCCCTGTCCTACCTGGGTAATTTGGTGCTATGGAGCTTGGCAGGACAGTTACATGTCACTTCAAAATGATGTTGAATTTCAAGAAGGCGTTAACTTCGACCTTGATCGAGTAACTCCTACACTCATTGTTATTGATGATTTAATGGAAAGTGTTGATGAACGAGTTACAAAACCTTTTACTAACCGTTCCCATCATGAAAACTGTAGTGTTATTCATATTGTCCAAAATCTATTCCATAAAGGTCGAGAACATAGGGATATTTTGATTAACTGTCATTATCTCATACACTAAGAACCCACATGACATATCAAGTATAAGTGTTCTTGCTAGACAGATGTTTCCAGGAAATGGTAATTTTTTACAAGAAGTTTATAAGGACGGAACTGAACAGCCTTTCTCATTTCTACTTATAGACTTGAAACAGAGCACCCCAGATACTCTAAGATTAAGAAGCAAGATTTTACCACATGAGACTTGTATTATTTATAGACAGAAGAAGAAGAAGAAGAAGAAGAAGAAGAAGAATGGGTAGAAAGAATATGATGAAATACAAGGCGATTTTACAAAAAATGGCGATGTCATCTCCATCTGTTAGGGGAATTATGATAAGAAACGCTGATAAAGTGTTAATTAAAACCATTTGTGAGTGTTGTCTGAACGTGCTACATGGTAACATTAAGCTCTCCAGCAAAAGCCAATAAAAAAATTAGCAAAATACAAGTTGGAGTTACGTCATTTGAGTAATAAAAGACTAGGTCTTCAAAAAACGCGAAGCATTTTACAAAAAGGTGGATTCCTGGGAAGTCTTTTAGGTGCAATTCTTCCGACAATTGAAAAAATCTTCAGACTGAGTTAAAAAATGGAGTCAGTACAGAAGATGGCAGTTGTTCCTTATGAACTACTTGGCAGTCTACATACAGAGTCGAAAATAAACATAATGAATACCAATCCATTTATACGTAAAGCTGTAGGTTTAGATGATGAAATTAGAAGAATCTAGAAATGATATTCAAGCATCATCAAAAGCCGATCTTTACTCAGAAGCACTTCAGAAATTTAGAATGTTCTATGAACAGTCAGGGGTTGCTATGGGAAATCAACCAGTATCAGTTGATTATTCTACTCCGAATTACAACTCGTTATCAGATACTGGTGACAGTGTAAAAACAGGAATCTCAGATGAGGTTATTCTAGAGTCTTTACGTCTATTATCCAAAAGATCACGTGATAAAGGGGAGCAATTACTTAAATTCCTTCAGAAAACCAGTGGGATTCAGGTTGATAAGAATAACCAGGTCTCAATTAATGGGGAATTTTCCCCGGGTAGCAACTTAGTCGATCTCATAGCACGCGTGTCAAACTCAGGATATCAACCAGGTAAACATTCATCAAGAAGTTCTGATGATCGAGTGAACAGGGTATTTAATGATTTTCTATGATCTGTAAATGTACCACATCAGGTGATTGGGAATGTAGAAAGTTGGAATGATATTCTAGACCAGAACATTGGACATAGAAGTCGAGCTCGAGAAAAACCTTCTCATAGAAAGACGGCAAGTCCCTCACCCGAACCACATACAAGACAAGTGAAATCAAAGCAATCCCCTAGAAAGCTTCGATCTAGAACTCGAACACCTCTATCATGGTTAAGTCTCTAACAAGGTCTACAATGCTAGATATAAATATATCAAGAAAACTTTCTAAGAGATATTATAACACAAAACATCCAGCTAGTTTTAGCGGCGTTGAAAAGATATTCAAGTCTTTTAAAGGGACGATTTCATGTGATAGAATTCAGCAATGGTTATCTAGTCAGAGAGCGTACACTCTACACAATCCAAAGAGAGTGAGATTTGAACATGACAGAATTAAAGTGTCAGTCATTGATCGAGTCTGGCAAATGGATCTCAGTAACATGGTTTCATTCAGTAAAGAAAATGACAATACAAGATACTTGCTTTTTGTCATCGATGTATTTTTCAAAATTTCTATGGGTTATACCTTTAACTTCGAAGATTCTATTATCAATGGAGTTAAATCACTATTTATTTCAACCAAAAGACGCCCGAGATCAGTACAAACAGATAAAGGTGGGGAATTTGTAAACTCTGGGCTTAAGTCATATCTAAAAGAAAATGGAATTCACTTCTACACTTCTCAGAATGAGACCCATGCAGCAGTAGTGGAGAGGGTACAGAGAACAATAAAAAATAAGATCTAGTGGTATATCACATATAAAGGAAGTTTGCGTTATATTGATGTTTTATCTGATATAGTTAAAGGTTACAATGAATCATATCACAGTTGTATAAAAATGAAACCTATTAATGCCACAAGACGAGCTGAGTTTCAGATATGGCCAAATTCATTCGGAGAAAATAAGTCAAAGAGAAAGGAAAATAAAAGTCTTTAAACGGGGAGAGAAAGTTAGGATTTCTGAATTAAAAACACCTTTTAAAAAAGGCTTTCAACCAGCATGGTTTGAAGAAATTTTCTATATAAAAGAGAAACTACCTTTAAGGGATAATAGTTATAAACTAATTGATTACGATAATGATCCGATAATCGGTACGTTTTACTCTGAAGAACTTCAAAAAGTTAAAAATTGAAAATGGTGAGAACCCTCTATACATGATAGAAAAAATTATTAAGACTAAACGAGAGAAAGGGAAGACACAATATCTTGTCAAATGGTTGGGATTCCCTAAGAAGTTTAACTCATGGGTGACTGAACTTCATAATACAAAGTAAAAAAAATGGATGAGAATCAGTCTGTAAGAGGTACTAGACTCTGGAATATATGTGGCGAGAAAGGACCAAGGGAAGAAATTATGTATATAGCACAGGTGGGGCTAATTTACATTGTCATCATTACATGTATATTAAACCTCAGTTTACATAATGAGGATAAAGGGATTTGGATCTCACTATGTCCAGGGTGTCTAGGATAAATTTTACCCGCACCTACTATCAAAGCCATTAAAAGAGTTTCAGCCACAGCGGCTACAACACCCGTTTGGAAAAAAAAATATGGAGAGTAACCATTTCTACATTACACTACCAAGTAATTCATCAACGAATTACTTTCCTGACAACTCAGTTGCCAAGTTTACTACAAAACCTCCTATGAACTTGAATTTATCAGGTTCATGGGAAGTGGGTTTAGTTGATATTCAGTACCCAAGATCATGGTTAACCCTTGAAACGGATGCTTACGTGAGATTTACTTCACCAGCTAACAAAAAAGGGAGATTTCTCACAGTACGAAAAGGGTTTACACAATTAAAGAACTCATTAATCAGCTTAAGCGTGATGTGAAAGTACAGCTTACTGAATTTATTGAAAACATTCAGTTCATGTACAATGAAGAGAAAGGTTTTAGAATTTCTTTAGTGATTGGACCTGGATATTCAGTTAAGTTTGATCCACGATTAGCTCAGTTGTTCGGATTCAAGACGAAAGCGATTACTGGTACAAAACGGTGGGCGTTTCTTGGTTATTCTGGGGAATCAACTACTAGAGCATTACATTTTGTCTATTCCGACATCGTTCAACCAAACATTATTGGTGACACCATAGAACCCCTCTTACGGGTCTTACCACTAGTGAAGAAATCTGCTTTAATAGAGTGCGAGTTTGTAAACATACATTATCTTCCTGTTGCCAAAACATCAGCCGACACTATTGAAATCAAGCTAACCAATTAATATAGGAAGCTTATTCTGTTTGAGTTTGGTAAATCAGTCATAAAACTTCATTTTAGAAAAATTAAAAGTTAGTTTTACTTTAACCGTTGAATCATCAACATCAGAAAAAGAGCAGATAGAATGAGACCCATCTATAAAACCGATAAAATGGCGTTACGTAACTATTACGTAACCCAAGCTGGACGAGGGATACCGGTTTTCGTGGGTGGTCATCATCAAAGAGGTCATGGGCTGGGTAACATTTTTGGGAGTTTAATGCGATCCGCTATGCCACTGTTAGGAAAGGTGGGAAGAAGTATAGGTAAACAGGCATTATCAGCAGGTGTTGGTTTAGCCAGTGATGTATTGGCAGGAAAAGATTTTAAATCTTCTGCTAAGTCAAGAGCATTATCAGCTGGAAAAGCCTTAATTCCTGAAGCAATTACAGGACTACGCGATCGACTAGGTATCGGAAGAGCGGTTAAAAAGACAAAGTCTCGAAGACAGAGCATCAAACCACTGAAAAGATCGAATAAACACGGATGTGCTAAAAAGTCAGAAGGAATACAGTAACAGGTGGAGCTGATATTTTCTCATAATTGATTCTAGAGCTTGTCTTTGCACAAAATCAGAACTCGACTTGTTTACTGTTAAACCTGTTTTAGCTACTATGGATGAGGGTTCTTGGCAACTTTACCAGCCAGTGAATACGATTTCAAACTCTAACTCTATCTCAGGGAATGGACAAGATTATTTAGATTTATCTCAGAGCTACCTTACTGTACAAGTTGAGGATGGACGTGATTGTGAAGTTACTGAGGGGGATCAGGTTGCCCCTGTGAATTTACTACTTCATTCAATATTTTCTCAAGTAGATGTCTTTTTAAATGGTCAGCATATATCGGATGCACATGATACCTATCCATTCAGAGCTTTTATTCAGACGATTTTCTCATACTCGTCTGATGCATTGTATTCTCAATTATCTGCAGCTTTATGGGCAAAAGATACGGCAAGTCAGCATGATTCTCTGACAGAAGCAAATGTGGGTTTTACTGAACGGAAAGAAAGATGCGCTAATAGTAAAACCATTGAATTAGCAGGGAGAATACTCTCTGATATATTTATGCAGGATCGTTATATAGCTAATGGGGTCTCGTTAAGACTCAGACTACACAAAGAAGTAGTAATGAGTTTGTTCTCATGAAAGCTGGGGATAAGGAGTTTAAAGTGGTGATTGATGACGCCACATTCTGTGTTAGAAAAGTGAGACCAACACCAGAGTTACTAACTGCACATACTGAGGCAGTATTGAAGACACCCGCAAAATACCCAATTAAAAGGGTTGTAGTGAAAAGTTTCACAATTCCTGCAACATCATTATCATTTAATGCTGATAATACACTAATTGGACCTCTACCTACTCGTTGTCTTGTCGGAATCATTAGCAATGCTGCCTATAATGGTCACTATTTAAAAAACCCATATGCCTTCAATCAAAATGACATTTCATACTTTGCTTGTTATTTAAATGGCAATCAAGTTTCTTCAGAGGCATTAACCCCCGACTTCTGACGTGCTGACGTTTTTATTTGCAGATGACATATTTCAATGGTTATTTCTCCGGACACGGCTAAGCCAACAACACCTTTCAATCAAATTGTTTTCAAAATATTCAACGGGTCCAGAGTTGTTGCCCATTGAAATAATTGTCTAATGACCTGTAGCAATGAGACAGTTAAAAACGGTCGAGTTGAGTGGGGAGTGGTGGGAGTAATAGATGATAGAGCAAAAAGCCAGAGTAACTGATATAACCCTCGTACTACTGGCTCTCTACAATACTACAATTAGCAGATCCATTACGATAATGAAAAGTTTATTAAAGCCGGAATGCTGAAAATCACTAGTATCACACTAGAAAATTCTCTCTCCTAATAGAGATTTTCAGCTAAACTTTAATAAACTTTAAATTATCAAAGACTCTTTAACTGGAAAAGGGTGTTGAACCTTAAACGGGAGGTGAAATACATATGTTTCCGCTTGAAGTAAGGGGTTGGTGAGAAAAAACGAACGAAAAATGTACATTTTCATATTAATATTCGTACTTTGTAAGCAAAGTGAAATTCGTTTTATTAATTCGGTGCAGTATATACAGTTTCAAATGTTGTGGACGATTACATTGAATTACATCAAAGTTACAAAATGTAAGTTAGGATATCGTAATGAGAGCGAGATGTTTTAAAAATCTAATATCACAAGAAGTGAAACAGTAGCACGTTTAAGTGAAAACCTTCATGAGTTAACCCTTTTCATGCTGTGCATGGGGAGTTTTTTCTAGACAAGTCTTAAAAGTGTCCAGAATACTCTGACTATTAGAAAATTTTGAAAACATTTTGACCGAAACTTGTTATGACCTAATTCAATGGTAGAACAACATGTAAAAAATTAAATATGAAATTTTCATCTAAACTCACACTGGAGTTATTCTGTACCACCCTTGAAAGTTCTTCCAAGATATGCCTACCAGATATGTCATTAACTTCACTGAATTCTAAAAAAAATGGGTACATTCAAAGCTGGGTGTTCCATTGCGATTCTAATATAATAAAGGGATTGGGGTTTCACTGAAATTTTTAATTTGTCTAAAATTTGATTGAAAATCGATTCCAAATGTACGTCAATATCAATTAATTCATGCACTCTGAGGTTCTGAGAGATTCTAACTTCATAATCAGATTCCGTAGTTTTAAATTTACGTGAATAGAGTGATCTATGTAAATTTACTTTGAAATCGCTATCACCTAATTCGGGTAAGACATTGTTATCATCAGTATCATTAACATTATCATTAACATTATCACTAGCATTATCATTAGCATTATCATTATTATTAACTTAAACCCCACCCCCTAATTGATTACTATTTTCTTCTGATCTGACATTCACTTCTAAATACATGTTTTCATCAGTATTTTTCATCTTCATAACAATCCTATTAACGGGTTAATTGAAAATGAGTAACTCATCCGGTAACAGCCATTCTAAAGCCACGTAATCCGCTTCTGAAAAAGGCTTTCTACTCCCTACTGAATCTGCTGAATCGTGGAAGATGTCCATTGAATTACACTGGGGCGATAACGAATCACCACATTCCGTAAATTGATAAATATTTCCACTACCCATCCCATCTAAATCGTAATCCATGGGAGGGTAAGGAGAGGAAAAGACACCCTGTGAGGAAGTAGATTGCATAGATCGATCTAATGTAGATTCCATTCCGTTATTATCCCCCAATCCTTATCCAAATGAGAGGGGTCGTAAGAGTGATGGAAATTCGACTGCTGAGGAAGGTAGCGAAAGTGGTGGTAATTTGTTGGTTGAGAGATGTAGCGAGAGTGGTAGCAATTCATTTCCTGAGTGAGATTGCTTCCTATCGAGAGTCGGAATATGGAGATCCAAGGATGTCTGAAAAACAATGATTAAGTAAATGTATTCTTGATAAAAAAATAAGAAATCCTAGCAGAATATAAGCGTGATACATTATTAAAAAAAAAATGTATTAAACGCTACAGTCATTTCAATAGCGAATTTAGAAAATTCATTATTGTATTAACCTAATAAGTTATTACAATACTAAATTTTGAAAATTCAATGTTGAATTAGCTGATTCAGTTATCGAAATAGTGAATTTTGAAAAGTCAATGATAAATTACTAAATTTACACAATACAATAGATTTATAATTTACAGGAGGAGGATTATCAACAGCCAAAAGCCCATCCAGAATTTTCTAAAACAGGGCATGATCGAAGTTTCTGTCAGCCTTGACATGATTTTTCTTATCTTCGATGACCGGTTCCACTCTTATGAAGCCAGGAGTTGTGATATTTGCTAGTTATTGGTTCAGATTAAAAGATATTGCTCCATCATTTACAGTGAGATCTACCGTTGGAGATAACGCTTCAAAACTCCCCCAATATTCAGGAATTTTCTCCTTCTTATCACTACATTCAACCACTTCATCAACATTTCTTATGTGACGTTTTAGAGCCGAGGAAGTATAGTAGACCTGTATGGCGCTCTCCTCTTCGGTCTCATCATCCGAAATTTCGATCAGAAAATCTCGCGCAATACCAGCCATGGCACTATTTCTTAAACTAGAATCCGTTTTAAATAGTTTTACTTCAAGAGTGATCACCCTACTAAAAATTAGGTTCCCTTTTTATACCATCGTTTATGCAATCCAAAAAGGCGCAAATATTTCCCCGCCCTATCATGGAAAAAGTGCCCACCCGTCAGAAGAAAACATTCTCCAATTTTGGCGGGAAATTCTGGCGGGCAAAATTTTGGTGTAATAACTGCCAAATGAGAAGTGATAATTTATCCTCTTTCAAGTGAAAATGTACTCCTGATAGTATGACGACACTTTGGCTGAATGTATCATATTTACAAAAACAACCTTTTAAAAGATGGAAAATAATACCTTGATTATGAAACTTTTGTTAATTATACATCTCCCGCCGCTCTCTCGTTATCACCCCCCTTCTCCTTCCTATCTTTCTTTCCATCCTCAGCTTTATCATTCATCTCTATAGACTTCATCTTTTCGTCATATAGAAATCTAAAAACGGGGTCGGGGTCAATATGCAGTCTTTTATTTACAATATGACAACATTCGAGACAGGATAGTATATTTCCGAATGTGATGCCGTCTTCTGTGAAGCATTTTAGAAATGTACCCTCGCAGATCTTAAAACGCTCAAATTCATTCCGGATTCTTGGCATATGATTGACAGGTCTTACTAAATCATTTTGAAGAGAATGGCTGGATACGTCTACTCTCATCGGAGACAAAATGGGATTATACTTGTGTTATCATCTGTACAGAGGTGTAATTCAATGGGGTAAGTGAAATTTCATTATTATTAATTAGCCTTCCAAGTCTTTATAGATGATAATTTCCACAAAATATTATGTAAAGAATGAAACTTGTATAATCTTTTGAAAATAATTTGACTGAGAGTTAATATGGAAGAAGGTAATAAGAATTCTCAGTTAAGCTCCTCTCAGATATGTGGTAATAGGAACAGCCCTCTAACATAGAAAAAGTAATATTTCATTTCAGACTAATGTGTTTATCGCTTAAATGTGCGCGCGTGCCAAATCCTTTACCACTTGAAAGTACACATGCCCCACATCCAAAGCACGCGCCAAAACTGTGGATCTAATTATAATGAATGACAGGTACACCTCGTAAGCACGGTGAAGTGGTGAAAGTTATCATATTTTACATCAGAGCAGAGGGATGCTGGCTAATACATACGCTGTGCGGTTAATAGTATTCTGTCTATCCTATGGTGAAGATTTTGAAATTAATTTGTCTGGGAGCAATTATGCCTAGCCAACTGCAGTTAGTTCAAAATATTTAACAGTTTGAAATTATCTTTAGTTTTTTAATTTTGATTCCATGAGTAAACATAAAACGTGCGAGAAAAGTAAACGTTCATGATAACTAATTCAAGATGATTACTGAAAGATGCATTTGTTTTTAGAGTTATTTCCTTCTGAGCAATTCGAGTAAGAAGAATCAGTAGCTGCTCCTGAATTTGGTAAACTATAATATTATCAACATGATTTAGATTTATATTCGAGCTGATTAAAGCTGATGTTTGATGACAATGACGACGATGATGCTGCTGATGATAAATCCTTTAAAACGGCAACTATCAATTTCAACCAAACTTGGTTAGAGGAAACTCATAATGTGGTAAGCTAAAACTCTACCAAGAGATCTGATTGCTCAATTTGGTCGGTGATCATCTTGGACCGTTGAATATGTCTAGTAAAACTACTAATCTACTGGTCTCCGTGGGATGATTCTGACTAATCCATACTGGAAGTTTCCTAGGCCGTTGTGGTGTAATATTTACTTCTTAAAAGGTTCAGCAAGAGGTGGGGGTCATCAAATAAATCTGGCATGGGGGCTCCTTGTCACCCTTGCTGCGCCACTGTTCCGATGGGCTTGGTTGTTACAAGCTTGAGTATTGTTTCTGGTGTCACGTGTTATCTTAATTACGCCAGCGCAAATCATATGATACATGCGCGATCATTCAATATTTGACCTTTTATTAATTAATAATAAGACATGATGCGCAATTAGGATGTGTATGCATTTTTAAACTGGGAATGGGTAAATGGAATTTTTATTAAGTAATAATAAGACATGACAATAATGAGGGGGTATGTAACGGCATCGACGTCTTACGCTCATATTCATAACATTCATATACACCATCTGAAATCGAAGCGAAAACATTCAAAGTTCAAACGTTGCGCTAAACTAACAATACGTCTCCAAAAAGCAGCACTCCGCGGCTAGTATAGACAGTCAGACCTGTAAATCATCTTGCCAAACTGGCCAACAGACCTGTCAATCAAATATCCAAATTAGCCAATCGCCAGCCTCTAATAAATACGCCACCCATCCCACTAAGTGGTTCTCGGTAGCGACCATACAATGATAGTATGCTACGGCGATTTTCAAGTTTCAAGTTTCAAGTTTATTGAAGTACTCCCAGGTCACAATGTGACATATGGGGATTACAAAATAATAGTTAATTTTTACAGGTCTGAGTGAGATTTACCATTAAAGGATATTATTATTATTATTATTATTATTATTATTATTATTATTATTATTATTATTATTATTATTATTATTATTATTCATACCAAGCTTATTGTTATCATCAGTGCTATAATATGATATTATTGGTGTAGACATTCTTGTTATCAACATCGGTGACAGCATTATAGACAAAGACAATATAAACACATTACACATTATTAATATAAACATTATTACACAATGTTTGTATAACCAATTTTAAAGTTAACCAAATTTAACAAGCATTTTATAGAAACTAATTGTGGCATTATTGATCTAAACATTGTATATAACCATTATTGGTAGCAACGTTATTGTTTAGCCAGTAGTAGTAGTAGTAGTAGTAGTAGTAGTAGTAGTAGTAGTAGTAGTAGTAGTTGTTGTAGTAGTAGTAGTAGTGTTTGAAAAAATTACAATATGTAATAAAATAATAATCTCCGTTATGCAAATTGTTTAAAGATTTTCTGTATAAAAGCGTACAATTTTGCTAGGACCGACAAGTTTGTATTCAAGAGCAGTTGTCTGAATTTGTAGTGGTTTGGGCGGTTGTGATAATATTTTGGAAGAATTAATTTTCTGTCATCACAGAAAAAGTCGCATAAGAATAGGTAATGATACTCATCCCCAATATCGTGTGTGTTGCATAGGTTACATATTCTTTCTTCCATGTCTAAGCCCTCCCACCTTCCCTTTTCTATAGGTAATTTATGATTACTAGTTCGAAATTTGACTAAAGTTCTTCTGTTTAATTTATTTAGCTTTCTGAGATAATTTTAGTTCAGTTTTGAATATCCTATATATTTTGGCTTTAGGCAAGGTGCTAATTTACCCTGACCAGGTTTGTATGTACTGGTCTTTAGGTATTTGTTTCAAATATCGTATATTAGAATTTGTTATGGTCTGCATTTCCCAGAGGTGAGTATTCCCACATTTTCAAGTATACATTTAACTGTGGTCAGCCATTTGTATTCTGTATTCTTTTGAGTATAGTCATTGTAGATATACTTGTATAGTAAAGATGATAGCTTTGTTTCTTTGCCGTTTAGGAGTCTTTCCTAAAAATTAATTAATTTATATTTTATATTAATTTCTAATGGAATTTTTCCTAGGTCTCCATACACCATATAACTAGGTGTTGTTTTCGCAATATTTAGTATCCGCTTATGGAACTGTACCTGGCTTTTTTCTATTGAAGTAAGATTTTCTATCCCCCAGATTTCACATCCATAGGTAAGTATTGGTATAATCATCGAGTCAAATAATTTTAGTTGGCACGTTGAGGGTAATTCAATGTTTTCTATTCGGCTGTGTAGTGAGTAGAGGGCTTTAGTAGCTTGTTGACTTAAGAGTTTCATCGCCTTGAGGTATCTACCATTGTGGAAAAAATGTATTCCTAAATATTTGTACGTGTCAGTTATTTCGACAAGATATAGGAAGCTATAATATTTCTGTTATCGTCGGTAATATTATCTGATAAGATGCGCAAGTTAGTATAAATTTCGTTATTTATCACATGTTCTGTATACTCTGAAGCTTTGTCTGGGTGCCATCTTCTAGGTCGTGGTTGTGCGGGTGTAATATTTGTTGCGTCAGTACCTGAGTTGTATTCTTGGTTATTAGGAGACATTAACACTGTACTTTTGGGGAATGAATAAGACACTTCGATGGCAGAGTGTATGTCTGAAAGTAACGGATTATAATTCAAAACATTAAAAAGTTCTGCATATTTTAAAAGTGTGTAAGATAACATAATCTACTACACTAACATTTTACATGTCATCTTCCCCACCCCTTTATCTGTACCTATTCTACCATTGTAGATACACAAATTATTATATATGCAAATATTTATGAGATGCCGGCCGAAAAGGTTTACTTTATTTGTATCTTGAGTTACACGTGTGGGTAAGTTTTTTACAATTAAGACATTGTCGTGTTCAATCTCTAATATACCCCCTAATTGTTCATCATCTTCAAGAACCTTACTACAGTTACTTGTTTTGGCGTTAAAATCTCCAATAAGTAAAAATAAGTCCGAACTTTTCATTAACGGTGCAATTTCCTTATAAATAGATTCAAAAGCTTCAATGGATGAGTAACTAGAGCCTTCAGGTGGTATGTATACAACGCCTACTAGGACATCGCTCGGAGTTTTGGTTAGCAGTTTATCTATTTTAATCCATAATACGTATTTATTTTCTGTTTTGATTTCTGTTATAAATTTAGCCATCTTAGTTTGAAAGAGTGCCGCATTGTGATTTACGTTTAGCCGACGTTCTTGTTTTAAGAATAATTTTATATCCTGGTGGGAGATTGTCGAAATTATCAAATTCATTGTGTTTTGTTTCAGCTAGACCAACAATATTGTGTTCGCTAATAAATTCCGTCATTTCAGGATAATTAAGTTTATTCTTCAGCCCACATACATTTGCAAATGCGATATTAAGTTCAAAATGACGAGTGGTGATGTTGTTTCCGATATTTAATCTATCTGCGGCATGAACGGCAACAGGTATTGCTGTAGTTTGGGTGAGTAGATAGCAGTAGTGGTACCGGTAGGGGCTATATCAGTAACAGCAGTAAATGTAGGGGCAACAATAGTCGTAAGCATAGGAGCAATGGGGTTGGGGTTGGGGGGGGGGTAGTAGCAATAATAGCAGCAGCAGTAGTAGTAGTAGTAGTAGTAGTAGTAGTAGTAGTAGTAGTAGTAGGGTAGTAGTAGTAGTAGTAGTAGTAGTAGTAGTAGTAGTAGTAGTAGTAGAGGTAGTATCAGCAACCGCAGCAGTAATAGTAGCAGTAGCAGTAGTAGTAGTAGTAGTAGTAGTAGTAGTAGTAGTAGTAGTAGTAGTAGTTGTAGTAGTAGTAGTAGTAGTAGTAGTAGTAGTAGTAGTAGGGTAGTAGTAGTAGTAGTAGTAGTAGTAGTAGTAGTAGAGGTAGTATCAGCAACCGCAGCAGTAATAGTAGCAGTAGCAGTAGTAGTAGTAGTAGTAGTAGTAGTAGTAGTAGTAGTAGTAGTAGTAGTTGTAGTAGTAGTAGTAGTAGTAGTAGTAGTAGTAGTAGTGGTAATAGTAGTAGTAGTTGTAGTAGTAGTTGTAGTAGTAGTAGTAGTAGTAGTAGTAGTAGTAGTAGTAGTAGTAGTAGTAGTAGTAGTAGTAGTGGTAGTAGTAGTAGTAGTAGTAGTAGTAGTAGTAGTAGTAGTAGTAGTTAGTAGTAGTAGTAGTAGTAGTAGTAGTAGTAGTATTAGTAGTAGTAGCAGCAGCAGCAGTAGTAGTAGTTTCAGTGGTATGTGTGGCAGCAGTAGTAGTACTAGTAGTAAGAGTAGTAGTAGGAATAGTGGCAGCGAATGTAGTAGTGGTTTCTGGCGGAAAGGTTGTTGTTACAATTTTTTCATTATTATTATTATTATTATTATTATTATTATTATTATTAATGTCGTCGTCCTTGTTGTTGTTGTTGTTGTTGTTGTTGTTGTTGTTGTTGTTGTTGTTGTTGTTGTTATACGTGGGATACGTGTATAGTGAGGTTTGAGTTGTTAGTGGTGGGCGGCTTTGGTAGATCTGTCGATTCTATGTGTGTAAATTGTTTGGCAAGTCATTGTGGATGGTAGTTTGCTGTGGTTGTGCCAGTGTGTAGGATTCTCTTGGATAAACACGATGACCTTCAACATATAGTCTATCTGCTACTAGGCTGGCTCGCAGTCCGCGCAATTTGGCCGCTGGAATTCGGGCATCAACTGCTTACGTCTGTCCGTGATTTCCTTCGGGTACTGCCGGTTTACGCCATAACGTAATCCACGAAGTGCCTTAGGTGCCGCATGTAGGACAAGTTCTCGGTCTTTAAACGCACTGAATCTCGCCACAATTCCCCTGGGTTTTGGAAGCTCTCCTTGATTTCGGGCTTGATTGCGAGGCCCAATTCTATGGACGTGTTCAAACGCTATACACGTCTCGATTTTCATTGTCCCTTTGATAAAGTCACTTACGAGGGTTTCCGGGTCCTCGTCTGCTGTAAGTTCGGGAATACCGTTGAAAATCAGATTATTACACATACTGCGTGTTTGTAGGTCTAAAAAAACCTCATTCAGTTCGTAGCATTGTTTTTGTATACTTTGCAGGGATTTGTTTGTTTCATCTTTAATACCGTTTACCACCCGATTTTCGAAGTCGCCATTCTGCACGGTAAGACTTTGACCCATATTGTGCAAAACCACATGTTAGTATTCATAACATTTCTCTTATCACTTACCTGTAGAATTATCGTCTAGGTGTCAAAAGCTTGGAAAAGCGAAAGCATCTAACAAATAGCTACGCAGGGGTGGTGGGGAGTGCAATCTGTTCTAAGTGTAGGTGGCACACAGAGGCTAACGGTCTTGATCATAGAGGGAAGTATGTCAAGACACAAGTGATACTACCGGGACAATAAGATCTATGGACACTTGCTTGTGTCTACTAGCAATTAATGACAGACCGTCACCCAAACGATGATTGGTCCAAAGTGATGCGCATGCGTAATCCGTGATTATCCAACTTTGAAAAAAATTCATCTCGACTCCATGAAAGATGGGAGATCACGGAAACTGGTGCATTTACCTCATGCTACCTCGTGATGACTATATTCAATTAAAATTTCTTTATTTGAATTATGTAGAATTAAATTGAATTTCATTTTGAGTCCGATAGTTGCGCTATTACGCATGCGCATCATAGAGTATTTAACCAATCAGCGTTTGGGTGACGGTCTGTCATTAATCGCTAGTTCAGTTGGATTCTAGTGAAAACGTAACTATCCAACAGGAGGATTCCCACACAACTGTCACGTTTCCAACAGCTGCTGACATGCGCAGTGTCCACTCTATGGATATCTATTGAAAAAGCTATCTCGAGCAATCGCCAGAGAACGAGCGTGCATGTTGCCAAAACATTTAATGCTCTGTTATTTGTTCCCACGTTCACAAACCATTTTCATCCAGATAGATAGCTTAAATAAAGCTACAGGTAATATTACATCATAGGTTTCAGGGTCATGGGTTTGCTTAACCCTTTAATTAGCAAGAAAGTAAAAATATTAACTCGCCCAGTCAAATTAATTTCAAAATATTCAGCAGCTTATCTACATAGTTTTCTGGGAATTGATAGTCAGGGAGTTTAGAGACCGATCGATCCCAATATAAGCGTGGTGTGGGTGGAGCTTAGCTAGAGATGGGCGGGGCATAGCTAAAACTAGAACAGTCCATTGAAATTTGAACTAAATGTGTCAAGATATTTTCTGGTGATACACTGAAAACCAAATATATCAATGAATTTCAGGTTTATTATGGGGGGGGGGGGTGAAATAACTATGGGCAATATACAGATTTTGCTAAAACTAGACATTGACCCCTGCATAGGTGTAGTAACATGGGGTGGGGGTGGAGGGTTGACAAGCATCATCACACAATATGACCTGCATTGCATCTGGATAAAAATCAGTTCAAATTTAATAAATATTATGTTGAATATTTTCCAGCGTATTTGATTAGAAGCTGTTACTGCCATAAGCATCAGGATCCAGTAGAATTGGCCTCAAAATTACACAGCTTTTCTGCATTGCTATCATGAAATTGAGCCACTAGAATTCCAAGGGCTAATTGGTTAACTGCATGTGCCATTGTCTTGAAGCATATATATATATATATATATATATATATATATATATATATATATATATATATATATATATATATATATATATATATATATATATATGTATATACACTGGAATTTAAGCATTCAAAGGTTTTATGTGACACGACTTAGCGTGGCATGTGAAGTGCACGAAATGATCAAATATAAAACCCGCTTAATAGTTTCAAAACTATTTTATTTGCTTAATGCAAGACAACAATTACTAAAAAGTGCATAGAGAATGTTTCGAGTATGTTGTATGTCGGTAGGTGTAATCAGGAAAAATGTCCATTCACAGAGATCTAAACCACTCCACGCATGCTAAGTATGACAAAGCGATCATCTGCTCAAGTCCTGGCTGGTGAGTTTGTAAATGAGATGCAGCAGGACAAGTGTCCTGTCGAAATGCAACCTGATACCATCCATGTCCTTTGAATATCTGATTCTGAAATATAAGCACACAGATGCGAGATATTAGTCATGAAATATTTACACCAAAGTGTGGTTGAGAGAAAAATTTTCATGGACCGCAAGACAACATTTTTATTAGGTTCCAGTGGGTGGGTGAGGGATGGACCACCTTGGGGAGGGGGGGAGGTTTCTGGTCAGAAAGGTATATCAGTTACCCATATGATTGCTGACTGGGAGACAATATTTACATTAGGCCCACACCTAGGATGACGGGAGGGGGCTGGGGTTGAGGCAGTGGGGACAGGATGGCAAGGTTGGTGGAATTTTGAAACCAAATTTGCTGTGTGGGTTATTATGAATATGATTGGAGATTGCGAGGAGATCTTTGCATTAGGTTCTACATTAGGTCGAGGTACAGAACGTCGTCAAAGTTGACGAAAGTATGTGGGATTGCGATGGTGTACCATCGACTGCGCATTCTAGTGTGAGGATGATGATGATGTACTGTATATGGTAATATTTGATCAACCCTTCTTGCCTGTCCAACTATAATTGCTTCTTGATAAAATTTGGATATTTCTTGGCCCACTCAACAGTCCAGTTTTCAACCCACAATGCAGCAATGACCATAAATTTCAAGGCAGCTGGGTGGTATGTACGAAGGATTTCAACCACACAACTTGAATAATTAACACCATAATATCCAAGAAAAGCTAAGAATTGCCTGAGAAAATGTCTATTTGCAGACCAAGAAGCCATTTTTTACCACTGCAATGACGGCTTTGTTTATCGAGCCAGTCAATCCAGTCATACAATTTTTAAAAACCTTGATTTTTGACGCTCAAAAGAACATTTCTCAAGATCACTGCAAATGTCAGTTTGATCATTAAAGGTTTCATATAATTCATGCATTGTTTATCAAGTTAGTCCAAACATGTATTGAGAATGAGATATCATTATATTCATGTCATTTATAGAAGAATGCGATGACTTCTCAGTACATGATTGGAATAGTCTAGTGCATTGTCATAAATGACATTTCTGGATATGCAGCTTTTTTAATAGGCATACCCATATTTTGTTCTTAAGGAATGGCCTTTGTAACCATATTACTTTGACCACACGAATAACATATTAATATATGGAAATAGGACATTTTGATTAATGTGACAATAAATTTAAGAAAAATTGCATTTCTTTGCATGGGCCTTTACAGAGAAAATTGGCATAGTCTAACATTACAGATGCTACATTAAGTAGGTCATGGTTTATACTTTGACCTACATGGGATGAAATGTATAACTTCTCAACCTCAAGGGTTGTTAGAGGGCGATTTGTGGCATTTCAGTCTATCACATTACGTGTCTCTATTAGGCGCTGTAGATTTTTTTTGATGTACCTGGAATTTCTTAACTTTAAACTATTTTCCTACTAATTCGCATCTCCTCTGTTGTGATAAATAAACAGCTAATCGTTTAGATGTGTATATTATGAATTATTACCTCTTGAAGACGTTCAGTTGGATTCTAGCGAAAACGTAACTATTCAACAGGAGGATTCCCACACAACTGTCACATTTCCAACAGCTGCTGACATGTGCGGTGTCCAATCTATGGATATCTATGCCCTTAATGATGTCATAGAATCGCGATGACGTCATCACACTCAATTTTCCCATAATACCCTGGAAGCGACGCCATTTTTGGAGGGGCTAATTTAACATTACGTGCAATGGGCCGCGAAATGTTAATTAGATTTTCTTTACCATCTTGTAAAATTCATTTGTGATCTTGTTTTCTGATACCGGGCGGAGTTTTGGCAGATTTTCAGATGCAGGATTTGATGGTTTGAGCTTCATGGAAAATGTAAACAATGCGTTACTTTTGTCATCTGTAAAATTTATAGTGTGGTGCTGGCGCTATCCCGTAATCCCGGAGTTCGCTTTTCGCGGCTGCCGGTCTAGCTGATTCCCGCCATTTCTACGGACGCCTGGCAGTTGTACCTATGAAATCCAAATAACGTGCATCTGCCGCCGGTTCCACAGGCCGATTCCATACCTCTGTTGGGTGAGTAACCTTTTATATGTAGCTAAGTTACTACAAATGGTGTCAGGAGTACTTTGGGCCCTAAATTAAAAATTATTGTTAGTTATTTTTCAATTCTACTCACGATTTTGCTGATAAAAAGATAGAATTCTCGGAAATATAAGGGCTACTCTAGTCCTGCCTGAACGTCAATTTGACAGACTCTGGCCGCCATTTTGATTTTGTTTTAATGTTTTATTATTTAATAATCACAGATGATAGGTGAGTTATGGGAAAATATATATTATTTATTTATACTATAGCATGCAAATGTCGGGTATATAGATTAATATACCTTACACACATACGTCATAGACTCAAGATTCAATGTTATTTTTTTGAACTGTAATGAATTGAGGTATATTTTCGTGCTAAGTTTCTATCATCTATGTCAGTATTCCGTGGAATGACAACCCTATAGTTTCTGGATTGTTATTGTTAGTTGTCTTCAGTGTCATATGTAGGAAACCGCGATTCTGAGCTGTAATTTAACCGTCGGTTTTTGGATATTTCTTTATACTTTAATTACAGTTCAATTTCGTTGTTTATTTCAAAATTATTTGAAATAAAGAAGTGATATAAATCACTGTTGTTGTTGTTGTTGTTGTTGTTGTTGTTGTTGTTGTTGTTGTTGTTGTTGTTGTTATTATTATTATTATTATTATTATTATTAGTAATCTCCCTTCTAATCAACAAATATGTTTCAATTGTAATAATAGGTTTACTAATTACGCTGAACATTATTTGTTTTTTCTTGTTATTATTAATTCAAAAAGTTCATTATCACATTGCTAGCTACTCCGTTAAAACACTACTCAGCTTATGCCATCTTTTCAAGTTAAATCTGAGGAGTTTTTGGCTCGCACCCAGTTTTCTGTGGATCAATCCTTTACCCACAAAGCAATTTTAATGGGTACAAGTAAAGGTTTCATTTTGAAGGGCTGATCAAACTGGGTTTGTTGAGTATTTGTGTAAATACGGTGGTACTACACAAGACCTGGTTAATATTTTGCAGTCGAGAATAGCCAACGCCGTTCAGAAATTTCACCATATCGTTTTCTATATCTGGGCCAGAACCTGCGACCTTACCGAGAAACGAGGCGACGGTTTTGTCTATCTAAGGACGGCCGATGATGAACTTGCGGTAGACCACATTTGCCAACACTATCAACGTGCGATAGACATAGTAAGGCGTTACGGCCAAACCGTGAAATTTATCGATATCCCGGCGTATTCTGTGGTTCTGTATAATGAGCAACTGCACCATTTGAGTCCCTGTTCCTTCAAAGACCAAGAGCTGCAACTGCTTGACCAACTCTCTCTTCTCAATGATAGAATTGAGAAAATTAATGCAGATATTGGTGTACACACCATCAAATGCAGTGTAGAGTTAATACTCCGTAAAAAATCTAGTGCACATAAACGCATCCGTTATCATTATACTTTCGAGTTTCTGAAGGACGGCTTGCATTCAGGTATGCTACTGAATCTGGTCTGGCTTCTAAATTCATTTAGACGTTCTCCGGAGTTGCACCACCATCACTACTCAGTGAGTTATATTTACAGTAAGCATACTCTCACAACTTATTTCAGTAAGTGATATTACCTTTTTAGCGAACATTAATTTCGCTTCCCTGGTATAAATCAACAGGTGCCCCATAATGCCGAAACCTTTGTGTATTAACACCGCAACCGTGGAGGAACTTAGTGCAACCCATAATATTGGTAAAACTCGAGCTGCTAGCATAGTAAGTTTCCGTGAGTCTAGAGGAGGTTCCATATCTCTGGCCGACATTAAGGCAGATCCTGATCTGCCTGCCACAGCTACAGTCCTTGAACGACTGCTCCATGCTGGGGATGTCGTATTTGACATCAATGATGAAGGCACTGTTGGTGGGGTCGACTAGCACCCAAGGGAAGAATCCCTGAAAGAGCAAGTAGCTAGAATTAACATGGAACTGCTAGCTCAAGGTATCAAATACAAGGCACTCCTTAACTCAACTAGTCGACAAAGGGGTGATCAGAACCTAATTGATGACCTGGCTCCTAGGGGGGGGGGCGTATATAGACCCTAGAGAACCTAAGAGGGAATCGAGATCAGTTTCTCACCATGACACTAGGATGTCAGCACCAGTTCGTAGAGCCTACTCGGATGGCTCCTCGTACAATGACTCTAAAATGCCATCACCAGATCGTAGAAGCTACTCTGATGGTCCTCCTCCACCTAAAATGTCAACTTTTGATGGAAAATGTGAGTGGAAACCATTTTTCATACAGTTTGAGCATACTGTTTCAAGGTACCGTTGGTCTGATACATATAAATTAGACATACTCATCTCAGCTTTAAAGGACAAGGCCTTAAAGTTTTACTGCATCTGTTCTGTGGAAGTCCAGAATGATTACTTCAGTTTATGTGACAAATTAAGTTTGCGATTCGGGAAGAAAGATCCGCCCCACATCATCAGGAAAAAAATGCAAGACATTCGACAAGAGGGTAACTCTTTAGAAGAATTTGCAGATATCATTCAGGAGCTCACGTTAGATGGCTGCCCTAATGCATCAGAGAGTTTGGGCGAGACAATTGCCCTTGATGCATTCCTACAGGGTGTTGAGCATAAACGAGGCGCTCTGATAGCTATGGATAAAGATCCGAGCACCCTGGAGGCTGTACAAATGGTCAATGCAGCTATCCATAATCAAAGATTGATCATGGGTTACAGAAGACCTGAGGTTCGAAAGGTCCGTTTTCCGGACGATGCTTCTGGTTTGATGGAGGCAGATAATCCTGAGCAGTTGAGAGGCATAACGGCTCCATGCAGGATAGATAAATCAGAGAAAGATGTTGAAGGACGTGGGAAGGATATGGCGGAGATGAAGGTAGATGTTGCTAAGATTTTGAATCTTATATCTGGTCAATTTGGTCGAGGTCATTCTCCTCCAAGAGGGAAGATCGTTCCATCGCGTTCCCCTTCTCCTCCCCTCAGATCGGGAAAATGCTTTAATTGCAATTTAGAGGACCATTTTTCCCATGAGTGTCCGGAGCCGAGGTGTACACGGTCGCCATCACCTTCTGCTTCACCGAGATCTTCGCCTGTGCGATCATATGATGTTCACATGTATGAGTTTAATCGTGACCCTATGACACTAGTCATTCCCATTAAAGTAAATGGTGTTTCCGTTGATGCAGTAGTGGACACTGCGGCACAAGTGACAGTAATTGGCAATTTCTTTGCAAATAAATTACCTTACCGTTTAAAGAAGTTGGAGTCTATTTCATTGAAAGGGGCAATATTATCCCTGCAGAAAGTGTTGAGCCAGTCACAATTGCATTAGGCTCTATGATGTTCAACTGGCCAGTCCTTCTTGACAATATTAATGATCAGATTATATTAGGCCTGGATTTCTTGAAGGCACACAAGGCCACCATTGATCTGACTAGACTGTGTCTGACAATTAATGGAGAACCGGTTCAAGCATCAATGTTGCGAGCTCATGGGAAGGAAGCCCAAGTAGCTCGGGTAACATTGAAGCAGAAAGTCGTCGTTGGTCCTTTTGAGGCCGTGAAGACCACAGGCATTCTGGATCGGGAGGTGCAGAATGATGTTGTGCTCCAGCCCTCGTCTAAACTGGAGGATCTGGTAACACCTCATACAGTGGCAACTGCCAAAGATTCGCAGATTCCTATTTTGTTAACGAACCTGTCGGCCTAATAAATTACTCTGGAACAAGACCACAACCTTGGTATTGTTACAGAAATTGAGGAGGTTTTAGACCCTGGAACAGAACTTGAACTTGCTGGTAACCCCATAAACCAGGACGGTTTACAGACTCTACAGCCACTAAGGTGGACATCCCTGTGTTCTTACAGGATCTGTATGAGAGGTCGGCATCGGGTTTATCAGAAACATAGTCTTTGCAAGTTAAATCCATGTTAATCGAGAATAAGGATGCATTTGCAAAAGATGATCTTGATTTAGGTTTGTTCAAGGGGATAAGATATAAGGTTGACACAGGTAATGCACAACCTGTTCATTCTAAACTTGGATGAACTCCTCTTGGTTTTGAGAATGATGAAGAAAAACACCTTGCGGAAATGTTAGAGAAAGGTATCATAGTTCCATCAAAATCTGAGTGGTCGTCAGCACCGGTATTAGTTTGGAAGAAAGATGGTATCATGCGGTACTGCATCGATTTTCGAACTCTGAACAGTTTAACTCGCAAAGACCTTTACCCCCTACCAAACATTGAGACATGTCTGGATGCACTTGGTGGTGCTAAATTCATCAGCACACTTGATATGGCAGCCAGGTATTGGCAGGTCGAGTTTGACCCAGAGGAACGCCACAAGCTCGCATTTATAACAAGATATGGGCTTTTTGGATTTGTTTGGATGCCATTTGGTACGTGCAACAGCACGGCTACCTTTCAGAGGGTTGTTCAGCTGGTGTTGCAAGGTCTTAACTGGTGCGAGTGTTTTGCGTATTTAGATGACGTGGTAGTGACAAGGACTGACGTTGGCACTCATATGACCAACTTGAAAGCTGTCCTTTCCCGATTCCTGTTGCACAACCTTAAATTAAAACCTAAGAAGTGTAATTTGTTCCATACAGAACTCTGTTTCTTAGGTAAGTTGGTGAGTGATAAGGGAATCGCTGTTAAGCCAAACAATATGGAAAGCGCCGCTAATTGGCCTGTTCCTAAGACCAGGGAAGAGCTGGTATCTTTCCTAGGGTTCAGGAATTGCCACCGAGGGCACACACAGGGTTTTGCTGGTATTTCTGCTCCTCTCTCTGCACTTACCAGTTCCAAAGTAGAGTATGACTGGACTCTAGAGCATCAAGTAGCTTTCAAAACACTTCAGGGTGCTATGGCCAACCCTGCAGTCTTAGGTTATCCGACACCGGATGGTACCTTTATACTGGATACTGATGCTTCAGAGGCTGCTATTGGTGCAGAGTTATGCCAAATTCAGAATGGGAAAGAGGTGCTTATTGGTTTTGCGAGCCAAACGTTGACACCGGCTCAGCGTAAATATTGTGTTACATGCAAAGAGTTGCTAGCTGTGGTAGCATTTACCAGGCAGTACCGTATGTACTTGCTAGGATGGTCATTTATTGTGCAGACTGACCACCACAGTCTCATGTGGCTGCTCAGTTTCAAGCACATCGAAAGACAACTAGCTAGATGGCTAGAAGAACTGTCCCAATATAATATGACGATGCAGTACAGGCCCGGTAAACAGCACTCTAATGCTGATGGTCTATCACGAGTTCCAAGTGATTCTTCACCTTGCCACTGTTATAAAGCTGGCCAATCACTTAGTTCATTACCATGTGGTGGGTGCAAATATTGTGAGACGTGCTATTAGCTCTGAAGATCCTTGGCGATGATGACGACTTATTATCCCCCGATAATGGCTGTAGGTTATCTGATGGTAACCATGTATCCATTTTTGGAGAGGATTTGGATGAAACCATTCCATATGGTATTGATCCATCCTCTTCAATTCTGCATGATGATCTAGATGTTGTATTGACAGATGACCTGGATATCGAATCTGTTTTACCCGTCCCACAAACACAGCATCACTCTCCTAGGCACAGGAGGTCTCAGGTCCGAGGAGAAACGCATCACACTTCCCCTAGGCACATGAGGTGTCAGGTCGGAGGGGAACCACTTCACACTTTTTCCCCTAGGTACATGAGGTGTCAGGTCCGAGGGGAAAGAAAACGCATCACACATCTAGGCGCATGAGGTGTCAGGTCCGAGGAGATGACCAGTTCCAGTTCAAACACACCATTCAGAGTCAAACAGGAAGAAGCCGTCTTTCCAACAGGTTTCTAGATTATAAACTGTATTAGAATGCTCCTTAAGCATTCGTGAATTAGACTATGTAAGTCTTTATGGACCCTACTTGTCCACCTGCATATATGTTCCTCTGGTTTCATCTTATTTCGGATTCATTTGGTCATGGTATTGTTGCGGACTGCCATTCGATTTTCGGTCGTAGTACAGTACTGTAATAGTAGTGTGATAATGTACAATGGTAACAGTAATTCAACATTAAAAGAATTACTGTAATCCAGATGATATGAAATTATGACGTCAAATTTTAACATTCTGCATGACACTGAAGACATTCAACTTGTCCGGAAAACATTTTTGATTATTGGATTATTTTCCGTTTCCATCTTAGCTTTAGTTTCAGCAACAGCAAAATAGTGATGCTCTATTCTTTGTAAGTTTTTGGGAAACTAAATTAGTTGGACACATAAGCACATAGTGGCTTTATCCAGCAATTATACTCCTTGAGATACCAAAAACCAACAGGGGTCCATCGCTGTATGACTCACAGAACGTGTTATTATAATTACACGTTTTTCAAATTACGCGTGAATAATTGCGCTCAGGACGGTAATCACAATATAAGAATATCTAACGAGCAGTCAGTAAGTGATACAATAACATTACTGCTAAGAAGAAAGTTCCCATACACCGATGGTACAGGTGGAAGTTAACAACAACCCGTTCATAGGCGGGGGTTATTGAATATGGATGAAGATACATAACTAAGCTTACGGTGCGAGGTTTGTCAGTTAGCTCTAAAGACATACCGGGCAAAGTTTACTTGCTGCGGTCAAAAAGTTTAAATAAACCTGAATGACATCAGTGCTGGGAAGGTTTAATAACCACTTTTTGGCGTGGCCGGCAGATCTGGCGAGTCATCCACCAAAGGACATCGCTGCCTCTACATCTGTAGACTCACATATTTAAGCTGGGAAAGGCCTCATCGCAAGTTTGTGTTCCGAGTTAGTTCTTGATTTAGTCGTGAACAATATTCAAAAGTTCCAAAAAATGCTCCCGAACAATTGGGAGATACAAAATTGCTTTAGGTGCGGTGGGTTGGGTTGCTGCTGTTGGCTACGGGAGAGAAACTGATGGATACCAAAGTCATCTATTTAATACCTGTCTCGCTGATAGTAGCTGTAACAGATCCAACCTATTCGGCCACTGGCCGAGGATGCTCTCGAGTTCCAATTTTCATCTCCTTTTATACTACTTGTGACGTCATAGGTGCAGGCTTCAACCAATCATCGGTCGAGCAATAGCCAATCAGCGCGTAGCTAATAATGCTGCTGTCGAATGTTCTAGAACATTCTAGAATTTCTGCGTACACGTGGTTACGACGTCACGGCAATATTTTGAAGGTAATCAAAGGGGTTTTTCGTGGATAACTCAGCCATTTATTAACCGGAAAGCACGTCGAATTCTGGTCTTGATTGATGCCAGATTCGGTGGGAAAAAGTAATTATAAAGGATTACATAGTACCTACTCGGTACACTAAAGTGCCATCCTATCTTGGTCGTGAAATACGAGCTCTGTCAAAACAGTGTTAAGTATGCGCATGAGCGCTATGCGCTTTAACGAACTTTGACGTTTTTACGATGTGATCTCTCCCATAGGCTCATATACGCTTATAGCTCTACCCAGGGGGGGGGGGGTGTTCAGGGAACGAATCCAGGACAGGTGGCGTGTACCCAGCTTAGCTGGTATGGCTGGCACCTGACCGGTCGATCCGAACTACATAAGCAAACAGAAGGGGTACTTCATATGTGTAGTACATTAGAACTGGACACCTCGCTTAGAGAACTGGCAACGGAAATGCAAGACACAGATCTGTTAGCCACACTTGCAGGTGGTGATTTGGTTGCCATTGGTGCAAAATATCACAAGCATTGTATGAATATGTTTAGAAATCGCTACAGAAGTATACAAAGAGTCCAATCAGTCCCATTAACGCTTACTGAGCAGAAAATGACCGAGTCGAGGGTATTTGCTGAACTTGTATCATTCATTGAAACCAGTTTGGAAGACGGTGTTTTTATATTCAGATTAGCAGACTTGCATAAAATGTATGAAAATCATCTTACATCATTAGGGCTTCAAAAATCAATAAACAAAACCCGGTTAAAGAACAGGCGTATGTTGCGCTATCCCAATGACTGCTAGGAACAAACAGATGTCTAGAACACACTTCTAGTCTTTAACGAAGGTCTCCAAGTGCTGCTGAAAGAAACACTTGAAATGCGTAATTTCGATGGGACATGTAGCTAAAATCATACGGAAGGAAATGTTTGAGACAGAATTTCCTAAATTCCCAGGTAGTTTTACTACAGATTGTCAAGACAGTTCAGTGCGGAATTCTCTCAAAGTCCTCGTTTCGATGTTGCTGTATGGGTCAAATATCACAGAGCAGAATGCTGGCAACTCGCATGCATGCCTGACTATAAGCCAACTAATCAGGTTCAACTCTAAGCAAAAGGCTAAGGGGGCAGAAAGGTCATGCCATCGCAAGGATAAAGAGCCCTCATTGCCATTATATATAGGTCTGAATGTACACACGCAAACCCGAAGTAAAAAAATTGTGAATCAACTTCATGAACTTGGTGTCAGTGTGAATTATGAGCGTGTATTAGAACTGGAAGACTGGCTCACAAATGCTGTTTGTCAACGGTTTAATGAGGAAGACTTAGTATGTCCTGCACAAATCCGCAAGCGTGTGTATATAACAGGAGCCCTTGAAAATTTAGACCACAATCCCACATCACAAACAGCTGAAGGGTCTTTTCATGGAATTAGTGTTAGCCTGTTCCAGCTCCCTACACAGTCTAATCCTGGCATATCTAGACCACCCATCACAGTTCCACCCCCAGTGTGCACCAAAAACCCTTCCCTCACGGACAGCTACCGCATAGTTCCAGCTGTAGCATGCAACACCAATCCATTAACTGTTCCAGAGGCACATGTTGTAGATGACCCCCAAGACATGTTAAATACAGCAGTTGAACAAGAGAACCACTGGTTAGGACAGAGAATGCCACTGCTAGATAAAGACAAACTTGAGAAAGATGACTTCATTGCATGGGCTGCTTATCATGCTGATCGTTAGCCAGATAACCCAGATCCACCTGGGGTAAGTGTTATGTTGCATCTGTTCTATGAGAAAGCAGCTACGATGGTCATGGTTAAACATGGGATGGAAATGGTTAAATTTGTCATCCAGAAACGAACCCCTGGGTAAATACCAGTACTGGTTGGTGATCAACCAATTTACACTCTGGCAAAGTATGCATAGTGGAATTGGCCACAAACCATAGGTGAATCTAGATATATATATATATATATATATATATATATATATATATATATATATATATATATATATATATATATATATATATAAAATATATATATATATATATAAATATATATATATATATATATATATATATATATATATATATATATATATATATATATATATATATATATAGTCGTAATAGGTGGTCTACACACAGAGATGGCATTGTGGAGGGTAGTAGCATACATCTTGGAGGGATCAGGGTGGTGTGTAGCACTGAGTGAAGCTGGTGTTGCCACTGCCGGAACTGCAGACTCCTTCCTCAAGGCGGCGCGCCTCACTAGGACACGGCATGTGCATCAAGTAACTGTCATGGCTCTTCCAAAATTACAACATGAAGCTTTCAACACAATGTGCAATCCAGGAGATGTGCATTTTGAGGACTGGAAAGTTGAAATGATACGTAACAGCCCAACCTTTGAGTTCTGGGATAAAGTCTTGCATCTTGAACTGTTGGTGCTAGTTTTTGTTCGATCGCACAGAGACATAAACTTTGCCCTATATATACACAAGTGCTTGAAGCACTAGCACCATGGTTCTTTGTGCTCGACCACACAAATTATGCCAGATGGCTACCAGTTCACATTAGAGATATGAAGGCTCTCCCACAAGAAATACGAAATGAGTTTGAGGCTAATTTGGTGTTCATGAATGATAAGCCAAAGGTCTCGAGCATGCTTCTCGACCAAACACATGGACAAAATAATGAAAGAGTGAAAGGATCCAGTGGTGCCATTGGCCTGACTGAGAATCCTGCTGCTCTAAAACGATGGATGATAGCAGGACCTGAACAGGCCAGGATCCTCACAGAGTTTGATGAATTGTATCACGTGACTGATCAACCATCCACCAGCCATGAACAGGGGCATTCAACACAAGAAACATTCTAGAATCAGGTTAATAATATGTACAACACTATATTGTCAATGGGTAACCCATTTATGGATAAGTCAAATGAACTCATGACTCTGGACACACACGATTGTATGGATGGCACAGTTGTACAGGCATTGCACACGATGGAGACATTGGGTAATGGGCAATATTCGAACTATGTCAAGGATGTGCTTGTTGAAAGGAAAGAATCAATCCATAGGGCCAAAAAAAAAATCATCTTCCGCTCTTTAAGCGTCCTCACGACACTAGCGGGAACTCAAAGGCAGAACAACAATTCCAAGAAATAAAAAATGACTGCAATCTATTCGGTCAGCTATTCATCGCTGCACACGTCCGCAGCACAAAGCTGGATGAATTCTTCACACATGAAAATCACCCATGGCCACCAGCATTGTCTCTACATGGAAGACTCTGTCTACCAAGCAACAAAGCAGAGTTACTGCATTGCATTGAACTAGCTGTCCAAGCAGAAACACCATCTCACTTTGATGCCAAAGTATTTGATGGTGCTGCCATAGTACATGCCTTGCCACAGGAAAGCGCATCTACTTTCGGTGAATAGAGTGACAAAGTTTTCATCCCATGGACAGAGAGACAACTTACAAACTGTTCCAGAATTGACATAGTTTGGGACACTTATAACTGTAACAGCCTGAAAACAACAACTAGAGAAAAACAAGGTAAAGGGGTTCGGAGAAAGGTGTCTCGCAATGGTAAGTTACCACCTTGCTTTGCTGGTTTCCTTCAGGATCCTAGAAACAAGGAAGAGCTATTTGCTCTGCTGACAGAAGATGTAGTGAATCATGAATATCCCCATAACAAACTGGTATTCATTTCCTCTGGCCCGACAGTGCAGTCAAATCACTCCAATATCACAATGGGAGAGAGTGATCACGAAGAGTCAGATAGTAGAGTATGCCTCCATTTGAATGATGCTATTAAAGAGGGTGCAACTTCTATCCTCATGAGAACCGTGGATACTGATGTGATTGTGATTCTGGTGGGAGTTTTCCATGATGTTATACAGTGTCATCCAGATATGCAGCTATGGGTTGGGAAAACAGTACCGATATTATGATGTTAATTCAATCTGCCAGGAACTTGGTGAGGACAAAGCTCGTGCGCTACCATTTTTTCATTCCTTCTCTGGTTCTGATACAACATCACAGTTTAGCGGTAAAGCCAAGAAATCTGTTTGGAAGACATGGAAAGCATATACCACTGCCACAGAAGCATTCATCATCACACCACTGTCTGCATTTGTTCCACTAGATATTACATCTCCAGTATTCAGAATAATAGAAAGATTTACCCGTATCATGTATGACAACACTACTCCACATGTTGATGTGAATGAGCTTCGACAGGAGCTATTCACAAGGAGAGTGAAGATGATGGAGAAGCTTCCTCCCACTGAAAATGCACTTCTCCAACATGTTAATCGATGTCTATACCAAACCAGTATTTGGAGAGGAAGCTTGAATCCAAAGATATCTGCACCTACTCCTGAAGGCTTTGGATGGACCAAAGGAGACACTTGGTGGTGCCCATTGTGTACAACTCTACCAGCTGCCGCTGTTAGCTGCAGAGAATTAATCACGTGTGGATGCAAGGCGACGCCTAGTTGCTCAAAGAATTGCAAGTGCAGGAATACAGGTCTCGCATGCACAGCATTGTGCCTTTGTCATGGCAGTTGTGAGACAATTTGACTTTGATCGACTGACTTTGAAACCACACATGTAGTCTCAGTGTAATTGCCATGATTGGAATTACACAATTGAACATAAAACTGTTGGTTTAGACAGCACGTTAGACCACACCACAATTTTACATTTTGACATTGACCTTAGTTTGGCAACCCCTCTAGAGATTTGCATTATGCTAAACCGTGTTGTGCACATTTTCCAACCTCAGAATACAAATGTACCATTTAAATTAACATTTCCCGCATCTATTTATAATGGAAGGCGCCAAGACCTCAGATTATCCTTTTGAACAATGAACCCAGGAACAGCGCTGACATCAGTACATCGGTACATCAGTACAAAAAACTGGCTTTGATACAGCATGTCATAGTAATTCTATGTAAAATATGAAAACAACACACAATTTGATCTTTGACCTTGCCCCTAGACGTGACCCTGACCATTAAAACATAGCAGACCCATCTGAAAAGTTATGCATTGTACTATGGTACATCTGTGTCAAAACCTGTGCTTTTTGCAGCATGTTACACACATTCCCTGGGAAGTAATATAAAAAATCCCACATAATTTCACCTTTGACCTTGACCTCTGCATGACCTTGACATTTAGACTTTGGCAGCCCACTCTAAAAATGTTTGTATTGTCCTCTAATACATCTGTGCCAAATATGGTGCTTTGTAATAGTGTGTCACGGTCATTCCATTGAGAAAATATGGAAAATCCGCATAATTTGACCTTTGACCTTGAGCTCTGTGTGACCTTGATGTTTAGACTTTGGCAGCCCACTCTAAAATGTTTGTATTGTCCTCTAGTACATCTGTGCCAAATTTGGTCCATTGGGAAAATGTGAAAACCCCCACATAATTTGACCTTGACCTTTAAAATTTGGCAGTCCCCGCCAAAAAGTTTCGTATTTCCCTCAAGTACATCTGTGCCAAATTTGGTGCTTTGTTCCAGCAGGTCATGATCATTCCACTAAGCCACTCCACTATAACTAGACCTGTAACTGCAAGAAGTTACTGCGGATGGCTTCCAAGCCAGTTTCACAAAGCTGCAACTAGACCACTAACATTACCATATCCGCAACAGCATGGAACCTATCAGGGAATGATGGAAAGCCAGCAATTAAGGCTAAAGATACAATGGCTAAGTGAAATAATTCAGCAGTATGAGGTTTAAACTGGTGAAAAGGACCAAAAATGGTTAAAAGAATTACCAAAATCTGTCGCAAACTGGTTTGAGAACATCCAAAAAAACCATTAAAATATTTACAAATAGATTAAATGAACAGAAAACACAGAACATGCTCAAATGCTTTCAGAAATTGTTAAAAACAGACAAAGGTGAGCAAAATCTAGTCTCAAAAGGCAGAAAATGATTAAGGAATACAGTCACAAATTAAGAAAATGGGCCAAAATAACAAAAAACTGAGGAAAATTAATAATTGTGGCCAAAATAATCTCATTTGACCTTTTAGCACTAAATGATCATTTTGATTTGACCGTGTTACACTCTTGACGTTTTTCCAGTCATTTCACATTTATGCACTCATTTGACCTTTTTAGACTCAAATGACATTATTGCACTCAAATAACCTTTTGCAATTCAGCAGTAAAAGGGTTAATTGACACTTATCATTCAGCAGTAATAGGGTTAAGTGACACTTGCTATTGAGCAGTAAAATTGCTAATTGAGACTTGCAATTTAGCAGTAAATGGGTTAATTGCACCTTGCAATTCAGCAGTAAAAGGATTAATTGCGCAATTCAGCAGTAAAAGGGTTAATTATGCCTTGCACTTCAACAGTAAAACGGCCAATTGAACTTGCAAGTCAGTGCTATTGGGTATAATTGAAACTTGTAATTCAGCAATAAAAGGGTTAATTGTGCCTTACAATTCAGCAGTAAATGGGTTAATTGCGACTTGCCATTCAGCACTAATAGGTTTAATTGAGCATTGCACTTCACCAGTAAAACTCTTTGAAATTAGTCAATATTGATAAACCGCCAATTCAAATTTCCCACCGAAAGTATTACTACATAAATAGTAGCAATTTCATTTTCAAATTTTCAAGATGTAATAGTTCGGTTGTTCATTGACTGATTCCTTTTATATTGGGGAAGCTTGTGGGCATTGAGTAACTGACCAAGTTCACAAAATTTCAATGCATTATATTCAGAATCTTTCGAGAAATCAATATGGCCGCCGAACCATGTAACATGGCAACATGCAATTCTCAAATTTTAAGCAGGACTTGGGATCATTCAGATAAAGCAGGTTTCCATCCGATACAGGCAGCGGTTTCATAGAAGATTGCTAAATATGCACAAATCTTTACATAAATTCCAAGATGGCCGCCAAACCATGTGACCTAGCAACCTTCTGTCCTCAAACTTTAAAGAGGCTAGGGCATAGTTACATCATACAAAGTTTCAGTCCAGTCCACTTACCTGTATGGGAGAAGAAGACATTTAAGTTTTTGCGGCGGAATAATAAAATAATAATAATAAGAATAAATATAGCCGTAAGCGGCGATGCATCGGGGGGGGGGGGGGGGGGGGGCAAGTGGCTAGCATCATGGTCGCTAAAACGAGAACCTTATCTGAGCCAGCTCTTATATGTGACTTAGAGCCTAAATAGCCTCTTAAATTTGATCAAGTTGGATTAATGCTGTCAATTTTATTGACTCATGTGAGAAGGTTACAGTAGGAATCTTCTTTATCCGCCCAGTCTACCCATCATTGAATGTGGTTTTGAAAAACAAACAATCGTATGTCAACAATGGCAGTAAAAATAATATAAATGAAATTGGCCCAGTTCTTCTTGAGAAGAAGATAATTCAATTCTCCAATTACTTTAGTATTGGCAATTTTGGCGGGGGAAACGATCCAAGATGGCCGCCAAACCGTTCGTCCCACAGTATTGAAAATGGCAAATTTGGAATCAGAAGACCCAAAAACCTATGTAAAGCCAATTTCGGCTTCAAATTTCAACAAATAAAAAAATTCAAAATGGCCGCCAATCATGCTGAATTTTGATTGGTCGATGGTGGCCATGTTCTTTGACGTATCACTTTCTCTTGAACAATATGTAATGCGCCTTAGTCCCTAATCATATCAGCCAAGTTTTGGCCCGATCCGTTCAGCGGTTCTGGAGAAGAAGTCGTTTTTACGAAAACTAGGTCATTCAAGATGGCCACCCATGTTTTCGGCCAATCAAATACCCTTAAATCAACTTGGTTCAGCGGATGCCATAGATGATATTTCATGAGTTTTTAATCAATCAGCCAAGTGGTCTCGGAGGAGATTTTTAAAAACATTTCCCGAAATACTACAAAATCCAAATTGGCCGCGAGCCTAATAGGCCTACCAGCGTTGTTTGAACAAAATCAGGTCTCTATTATGTAAGGATGCTTCCTGCAAAATATAATTGAAATCCACCCAGCGGTTTCCGAGGAGAAGGCATTTTAACTTTCCAATTGTTTTACTATGGGGAATTTGGCGGGAAACGAATCCAAGATGGCAGCCAAACCATTGATCGAACAAATTCGAAAATGCCAGATTTGGATTTCTCGACCCCAAAAACGTATATAGGCACAATTTGGGCATCAAAATCCATTAAATAAAAAGTTCAACATGGCCGCCGGAAAGCTTGATGCAGATTGGTCCATATGGAAATCCATGTTTTTCGAGCTATTAATTTCTCTTGGACAAACTTTATACGGACCCACTCTCCGCTGCTTCTGACAAAATTTCAGCTCATTCTGTTCAGTGGCTCTGGAGACTTTTTTAAAACGTGAGAAAATTGTCCGAAAATCCAAGATGGCCGCCAACCTATCAAGAAAATCATATCTATTCACACCTAAAAAGTTTGCCCTAATAAGGCCCTCTTGCCATGCCAAGCCTGAATTTCACCGGCATTTTTGTCTTCGCGCTATTCGCGAACAAAAAAAAATGGCGGAATAATATTTAAAAAACCCAGAACAATAACAATAGGATGCCAGCCATGATGGCTTGGCCCCCTAATAATAATAATAATAATAATAATAATAATAATAATCGGAACAATTATAATAGGCTTCCAGCCTGCAGCTTGGAAGCCTAATAATAATCGGAACAATTACAATAGGCTTCCAGCCTGCAGCTTGGAAGCCTAATAATAGTGAATAATAATAACAAGAATCCGACAATTTCTAAAGGGTTCCAAGCGGAGCTGCTTGGAACACTAATAACTGGATTACGATACGGATACTAACGGCGCAATATCAGAAGAGGAAAACGACACGAGGAAATGACAGAAATCTTAGCTGAGTATATCATTTTAAAGCATCTGCTTGTGATTCTCCTAGACTATAGACACACTGAAAATAACACATAAGAAGAAAATTCGAAATCCGGTTGCACAGCAGATATTTTTGTAACTGCTGTACAAATGAAAGTTCATAAAGCATAGATTTACACCTAACATAACACTAAATAAGCGGGCCAGTTTAAAAATACGATAATGGGGAAAATAAGGGGCCATGTTGTGCAAGGGAGTGTGGTCATTCAAGTTCTCGCCAGACCTCCTACCGCTAACGAGAGCGAGATATATTTTTAACAAGAGAGAGAGAGCCTCCATTTTTAGATTGGAACTGCAGATTTAGGATATATTGGCTATGTCGCGCATGTGCATTAAACGCATACCCTTACTATGGAGGTAGTTGAACCTACCGCTGGTGGCCTGAGCTAACTGCCGACTGACTGACATTGACGATCAGATGCATATATACTCTCCAAAAGTCAGTAAAATCCTTTTTGCCATTGGTCGAGAAATGGAACAGACACACATTTATATATTTGTATCCGAAGGAAAATGGTATTGTGATCTGTCCCACTGTACTCACGTACATATCTTAATTTCCACTTTAACACTCGTCTCGATCAAACTGGCCAAACTAGCTTCTGTAGCGGTCTTGAGAAACCGGCATTTACATCTAAGATATATAATTTTTGAAAATGTACCACTGGAATAACTGCCGCAATAGCTGAGCTTATCATTTCAATAGTAAAGTTCCAAAAACAAGTCTCATGGTCTGCAAATGGGTATAGTATTTTTTTATAATAATGGAAGGATATAATCTGTCTCCCAAGCATAATTATGGCGTCATAATCATTTACGTCATATGTATGATGACGTCACAATCAAAATGCGCAATAACTGATGTAAATAGCTTCATCAGGCACATTGAATAGTCTTCAAGCAAGCAAGCTTTATTGATAAATCCAACATGTGGACATACAGCCAGTGATACTAATTTGACTGGTCACTGTACGAATTGTATGGCCTTACTATTTAATCAAAATTATGTTGAATATTTTGAAACTAAATTGCCTGGGCATTGTATGCCCTTACCATAGTCAATTACATCCTATGCGGGCTGACGCCACAATCAATATGCCTAAAGAATGGCGTCTCTAGCTCCGTCAGGAATATTGAATAGTCCGTCATGTTTACAAATTTTATGTTTTTACTTTTACATTCTGTTGAATGTTTTGAAGCTAATTTGACTGAGTGCTGTTACGGCCATAGACAGCAATAAAGCTAATTTGACTGAGTGCTGTTACGGCCATAGACAGCAATAAAGCTAATTTGACTGAGTGCTGTTACGGCCATAGACAGCAATAAAGCTAATTTGACTGAGTGCTGTTACGGCCATAGACAGCAATAAAGCTAATTTGACTGAGTGCTGTTACGGCCATAGACAGCAATAAAGCTAATTTGACTGAGTGCTGTTACGGCCATAGACAGCAATAAAGCTAATTTGACTGAGTGCTGTTACGGCCATAGAAAGCAATAAAGCTAATTTGACTGAGTGCTGTTACGGCCATAGACAGCAATAAAGCTAATTTGACTGAGTGCTGTTACGGCCATAGAAAGCAATAAAGCTAATTTGACTGAGTGCTGTTACGGCCATAGAAAGCAATAAAGCTAATTTGACTGAGTGCTGTTACGGCCATAGAAAGCAATAAAGCTAATTTGACTGAGTGCTGTTACGGCCATAGAAGGCAATAAAGCTAATTTGACTGAGTGCTGTTACGGCCATAGACAGCAATAAAGCTAATTTGACTGAGTGCTGTTACGGCCATAGACAGCAATAAAGCTAATTTGACTGAGTGCTGTTACGGCCATAGAAAGCAATAAAGCTAATTTGACTGAGTACTGTTACGGCCATAGAAAGCAATAAAGCTAATTTGACTGAGTGCTGTTACGGCCATAGACAGCAATAAAGCTAATTTGACTGAGTGCTGTTACGGCCATAGAAAGCAATAAAGATAATTTGACTGAGTGCTGTTACGGCCATAGAAAGCAATAAAGCTAATTTGACTGAGTGCTGTTACGGCCATAGACAGCAATAAAGCTAATTTGACTGAGTGCTGTTACGGCCATAGACAGCAATAAAGCTAATTTGACTGAGTGCTGTTACGGCCATAGACAGCAATAAAGCTAATTTGACTGAGTGCTGTTACGGCCATAGACAGCAATAAAGCTAATTTGACTGAGTGCTGTTACGGCCATAGAAAGCAATAAAGCTAATTTGACTGAGTGCTGTTACGGCCATAGACAGCAATAAAGCTAATTTGACTGAGTGCTGTTACGGCCATAGACAGCAATAAAGCTAATTTGACTGAGTGCTGTTACGGCCATTGAAAGCAATAAAGCTAATTTGACTGAGTGCTGTTACGGCCATAGACAGCAATAAAGCTAATTTGACTGAGTGCTGTTACGGCCATAGACAGCAATAAAGCTAATTTGACTGAGTGCTGTTACGGCCATAGACAACAATAAAGCTAATTTGACTGAGTGCTGTTACGGCCATAGAGAGCAATAAAGCTAATTTGACTGAGTGCTGTTAAGGCCATAGAAAGCAATAAAGCTAATTTGACTGAGTGCTGTTACGGCCATAGACAGCAATAAAGCTAATTTGACTGAGTGCTGTTACGGCCATAGACAGCAATAAAGCTAATTTGACTGAGTGCTGTTACGGCCATAGACAGCAATAAAGCTAATTTGACTGAGTGCTGTTACGGCCATAGACAGCAATAAAGCTAATTTGACTGAGTGCTGTTACGGCCATAGACAGCAATAAAGCTAATTTGACTGAGTGCTGTTACGGCCATAGAAAGCAATAAAGCTAATTTGACTGAGTGCTGTTACGGCCATAGACAGCAATAAAGCTAATTTGACTGAGTGCTGTTACGGCCATAGACAGCAATAAAGCTAATTTGACTGAGTGCTGTTACGGCCATAGACAGCAATAAAGCTAATTTGACTGAGTGCTGTTACGGCCATAGACAGCAATAAAGCTAATTTGACTGAGTGCTGTTACGGCCATAGACAGCAATAAAGTTAATTTGACTGAGTGCTGTTACGGCCATAGACGGCAATAAAGCTAATTTGACTGAGTGCTGTTACGGCCATAGACAGCAATGAAGCTAATTTGACTGAGGGCTGTTACGGCCATAGAAAGCAATAAAGCTAATTTGACTGAGTGCTGTTACGGCCATAGAAAGCAATAAAGCTAATTTGACTGAGTGCTGTTACGGCCATAGACAGCAATAAAGCTAATTTGACTGAGTGCTGTTACGGCCATAGACAGCAATAAAGCTAATTTGACTGAGTGCTGTTACGGCCATAGCCAGCAATAAAGCTAATTTGACTGAGTGCTGTTACGGCCATAGACAGCAATAAAGCTAATTTGACTGAGTGCTGTTACGGCCATAGACAGCAATAAAGTTAATTTGACTGAGTGCTGTTACGGCCATAGACGGCAATAAAGCTAATTTGACTGAGTGCTGTTACGGCCATAGACAGCAATGAAGCTAATTTGACTGAGGGCTGTTACGGCCATAGAAAGCAATAAAGCACCCACTCAAATTAGTTTCACGACATGGTTTCTTTATGATGGCTATATGTGCCTTTTGACAGATTCGCCTTTATAGGTACATTATTTTGGGTGAAAATAGGCTTTTTAATGCAAAAACTCACGATTTTTGTCAATTTCCTCGTAAACACAATATCATATAAAATCGCTTAAATAAGTTAATGAAACTTGGCAGGTGGCTTCTTTATGATGGATAGATGTGCCTTTTAAAGGATTCACCTTTATAGGTTCAATATTTTTGGTGAAAATCCGCGTTTTTAATGCAAAAACTCACGATTTTTGTCAACAGCATATCGTACGGAATCGCTTAAAATAATTTAATGAAACTTAGGAAGTAGTTTCTTTATGATAGGTAGAGGTGCATTTTCAAGGATTCACCCTTATAGGTCCAAGATTTTTGTCAACTTTTAATAATATGAAGGCTTTGAATAAAATTGCTACCTATTCCATAGAGTAGCAACATCATTTAGTCAAATTAGTTTCAAAATATTCAACAGCCCACCTCTAGTTACCTTGAAAATGGGATTCTGGGGAGTCCTGGTTCAAAGTGTATACATCACAAAGACGACGGCTGTGAATTTAAGCCTATCATTGTATTTTAACCATTTCGTGACGAAGGCGGTCAAACCGGCCTCTACAGTGATCTTGAGGAATGTCAATCTGCAGGCCAGGAGAAGATAGTTTTTGACAATTTACCACTGGAATGACTAGAGCCAGTCATTCATATTTCAGTGAGCAAATGAATATTCAATATCTAAATGTTTGACATTCTTGACCAACTTTAGACACTAAAGTGTCTATATATTATGACGACAACACCAGGCACTGTGTCTGTTTCAGCTTTCCATTATTGTATTATAGCATAAGACACTAGGCTGAACATTCGAGATAGTGTAAAAATTTCCATTGTTATGTCTCGGAGGTCGTCGCGGCAAAAATCTTAATATCGTGGATGCATTTTACTAGAGTCTCACTATATGTGTGGTAAATTTAAACAGTAAAACATGTACAATAATATTGTAGAGCACGAAAAATTTGAAAGAATTGGCTAAAAATAATGTAAGTGTGCTTTTCATTAATAATTTATTTTGTCCTTGATCCTTCGCTGGGAAAACATCCATGCATGCAATTATTTAGCTGTATAGATAGACAACTGATGCTCCGAATTTCTTGCCAAAACGGCTGTCAATGACATTGTAGCGAGTGGTTAAATACAGAAATCAACAGAAAGTGTATGTATGTGCTAAGTTAGTACAGCCTGCAATATGTTCGGCCCAAGAAATTCACCCATATGGTTAGATAGGATTCTGAATATGGTAATGAAGTATTGAGTTAAAGAATTTTTACCATGAAACAATGAATTTTGTTGTACACAATTTCATATATAAAATTGGCTGAAATTTTAGCTAATTAATTTTTCATTGCCTTCCTTTATGAAAGCTATGCTCGGACCCAGAATTTCACCCACATGGACGTGAGTTTGACTACGCTAGCTATATTCCGAAAGTAAAAAATATTTCTAGATAAAGTAATTTCATAGTATGCAGATCCATACCAAAAATTACTCTGAAGTAATTTCATAGTACGCAATTACATACTTTGATTTTTTTTTTAACTATTTTATTGTACTAATAATACAATGGGATTGGGCACAAGTTCTGTCAACTTATCTAGGCCCTCTCCATACATAATCAATAACACGGCAAGAAACTCAAACTAAAACGTATATACACAAAAGAGAGAGAGAGAGAGAGAGAGAGAGAGAGAGAGAGAGAGAGAGAGAGAGAGAGAGAGGAGAGAGAGAGAGAGGGGGAGGGAGGGAGAGAGATTGGAGTGGTAGAGGGGGGGGGGGATTTGGAGAGATGTTTTATGTTATACTAATTACAATAACATTATTGTTCAATAACACAAATTTAGTAAAGGCAATCATCTTGGCAATAGTAAATATGATGTTGATATTCTCAACAATAACAAGCGCATGATACAAACAATGATAATAAAGAATGAATAAATAAAAAATAAATTACTAGTTCATTCGCATTCGCATCGCTTCTTTCGATATGGATGGAGTCTTGGAAATATGCTTATGAAAACTACATCCCTCCATAAGACAGAAAGACATATTGAAGATTTTCGATCTCCGGGTACTAAACATCTCGCTAACGGGTTAGTGGTCCCGCTTCGCTACCGGTAAGTTTATGATGTGAGGTTGCTGCGACAACCACTTGCCGGTGGCGGAGTAGGAGACGTAACAGTCTGGCTCGCCTCGTCAAGAAGATGGTAAGTGACGATATTTATGTTAGACTGCTGGGCCTGATCTGACGAAGAAGAGTACTCGGTAAGGATTGGAGGTTGCCTCCAACTCAAAGATCAGATTCCTAACGATGTCCCAAGCTACTTCTTATTTGAATATACTAACCAAACTCTTGTCTTACATATACGTAAGATGATAATTTTATTGAAATTATTGTACAAATTTACAAGACATTTAATTTGGGAGCAAAATCGCTCATAATCAAACTATTACATGAAACGAGTAAGTGCCTAACGCTACTTAAAGTTTGACTACAGCTACGAGTCTGAACATCAACGTGATGTCCAGGATTCACGGTGGTGGAATTGAATAATCTTCTAAGCATACAAGTGCCTCTTTTATACTATTTAAATTCTCTGATTCTCAGGTTGTATATATTTTTTTTTTTAAATAAGGTTCCTCCTGAATCTGTTCGAATGACTCCTCTAGGCACGTCATAAGCACACCTTGATTGGCCCGGACAATCAGTCCACCAATCAACCTCTGCTTATTCCTTCCTAGAAGTTCCTATCTAATAAATGTTAATCCTCCTGACCAATCAACGATCCCTTCATTTCGTTGTTGGATGTAAAACCTATTCTTCTTTATTCTTTGCTACAGAGTTTGATCGACGCTCATTGATTGTGACGTCATCCTGACCAATCAAACGCAGTGCTATTCTCCTATGGAGATGCTGCCTCACATAGACAAAGCGGCGATAGCTGGTTCTGATTTGACGCGATCTGTCAACTAACTAACAGCATTACAGAATGTGTTGTTGTTGCATGCCATTGTATGAGTGACATATAGTTGATATACAAATTTCGATTGTGTTATTAATTCCTACAGGACGCTACAATGTCCATGTCCTGTCCATTGCCTATCGATGGATAAGCCTGTAGGATACTAGGGTGAATAGGCACATGAGCTGTATGGTCTCACTGCCAGCTGGTGTTCTATTCTCACGCGAGAATCTAGAATGCCTACGTCATCAACTAAGTCCGTTTGTCACGTTCGATTCCATTGATTATTATGCCTCGATTATTTTCTAAACTATCGATCCAAACGACTGCTGAATATTATAAAACTGTGTGCCGACTGAACAGCAACGACTTTCATCCAAACTATTTCCAAATACACATCAACTCAGAACCATGGGATCTATTCTAATCAATTCACTTATTTCAAATATGATTATAAAACTGTATCCATTTTGTTACAGCGTGCTACATTAGCACCCCATCCATTTACTGGAAATATAGACGGCCGATATTTATCAACAATATCATCAGCACTGGCTGATGCAATTTATCAAGTTAAATATTAAAGCATAATGTCATCCGGTCCATTAGCTCACCTGGTATTTTCAAAATATAATTTCTTTCGGGACTTACTCGAAAACATAAGATATCCGGCGGGGTCATGACTCCCACAAGACAATCCCATATTTACAATATGTCAAAATATGCCAGTCTGCCTCATAAAACGATGTACCCTAGTCGCTATATTCTCGTTCACCTCGGCCGAAAGATTGTCGCTTCCATTTAAAATCACTTCTAGTAAAGCAAATGGGCCAAATTGAAGTAGTGAGTCCATCAGAATTTGTCCTTCATCAGCCCATCTTGGACATATCAGGAAGAAATGATGAGACGTCTCGGTACTTGGCAATGAATGCAATCGGGTTGGTCTATGAGATAATATCTGTGTAAATCAGCATTTAATTGGCTGCATTTGTTTCTAAGCTTACACAGAATAATTTTATGTTTTCTTTTGCCAAGCGAAAAGTAGACTGGAATTTTCTGTGGAGATGTCTGATATGAGCTGATAAGCTTTTTCTTAAAGAAAGCCAGAGTTGGAGATGTTTCGATTGTGGTATCTAAGTTATTCCACAGTTGGATAGTGCTCGGGATAACTGACCTTTTTAATATCTTAAGCCTCTGCCTGGGAAAGACGAAATTTTCAGGATCAATCTCCCAATCGTTTTGGCATAATATCTATTAAATAATCTGGACAGTTTACATTAACAATTTTGTAAAATGTGATAAGGTCTTTTTGTTTGCATCTTTCGCGTAGTGAAATTTGACCAGTTTCTTCATAAAGTTTTATCAATGGTGTGGATTTTGGCAGGCCTGTAATTATTCTTATTGGCTCATTTTGGATAATTTCAAACTTATCAGCATCCCGGTCCGAGCGGGCATCCCAAACTTCACTGCCATATTCTAAAACAGGGCGCAGATATGCAGTATAAACTTTGAATAGTGTGGATCTGCTTAAAGTGTATTTCAATCGGCGCATGGTTGATAATATTTTTCCAGCCTTTTTGGTTATCGTTTCTATATGGGAGGATCATTTTAGATCATTTGAAAAGGTTATGTCAAGGCATGTACAGCTGGGAACAGCCAGTAGTAGAGTATTATTCAGAAAGAGATTTGGTGGTTGAAAATTATTTACAGTCTTGGTAGCATTGAATAGCACCAGGCATTGCCTTGGCCATGCGGAGATGACAGCCAGGTCTGCATTTAATCGTCTCTCTATTTCTCCAGACGAGGAATCAATGCCGCATAAGGTAGTATCGTCAGCATACGATCTTAGGATGATTCCAATATGTTTTGAAATATCATTTATATAAATTAGAAATAGAAGAAGGCCGAGCACCGAACCCTGGGGAACCCCAGCTCCAGTCTGTCTCAGAGGTGATTTATCCTGATTACTTGTAACGCATTGATATCTAGAAGACAAATAACTCCTAAACCATGTGAGGAGATTTCCTACAAAGCCATTTTCTTGTAGCTTAAACAGTAATCCATTGTGCCATACCCTGTCAAAAATTCTTTGAAATGTCATAAAATACAACACGAGGATTTGCTTTCGTCAAGTGCTTTTGACAGAATATGACACAGCTCAATTAGTTGAAACACTGTTGAGCAGCCGGGACGGAAACCGGGCTGGTATTTATACAGAAGATTTTGGCCTATAAGGTGCATGGTTGTAGACATGTTTAAACATTATCCTTTCCATGACTTTACCAACAGTGCTTAAAAGGGAAATTGATCTATCATTCTCAGGTCGTTCACGGTCTCCTTTTTTGAACAGGTCAAAGATAGTAGCAGTTTTCTATGCATTCGGAAATATAGCAGATTCAAGACATTTATTAAAAAGTAGATATAACGGAAAAGCAATTGAATCCACAGATCCTTATAACATTTTGTGACTTATTTCGTCATTTCCCGAGGCTTTGTTTAGCTTTAATGTCTTTATAACGTCTACTATTTCCGATTTCTGAATTGAAATATCGGATAATGCATAATTTGTTTTCATTTCAAACATTGGTAGTTGCGCCCCTTGGTCATCTACATTCGAAACTGACGGAAAGTAGTTATTTAAGCATGTTGCTTTTTCGAGATCTGTGGTGGCGAAATTTGGAGTTCCGTTTTCATTGTATATCAAAGGTGCAATAGTTGTTATTGAGTCTCCTTGTATTAGTTTTTTTGTACCAGTTTCCAGTAGGGGCGTGGGTTTTGATTTGATAGTTCATCTAGTAAGATGTCAGCAGATTAAAAAAACTCTTGCTTTGCTCTCATTTTCATATTGTTTACTTTGTTCCTTTGTCTTATATTTATACCAGTCACCTTGGTTCTGAGTCCGTCGTGACTTTTTCCTTATGCGGTCTCTTAATCGGAGTTCCCGCCTTAAAGTACTGTCAAACCATGCTTTGTCATTTGGCCTGTTAGTGACTATTCTGTTAGGCATACATTCGGTTGCCATATCTAAAAATAGGGTGTTAAACAATTTACACATTTCATTAGTAGTAATGGGTGGGGCTGTGCGTGATTGTTCTTCCCAGCAGGAGGTAATCGAGAACAAAGGGTTTTTTCAGAGAACAAAGGAAAAGCTAGTGGAAAGGAATGTTGAGAACAATGGCGCACATATGCACACATGTTGTCTAGAACAATGAGGCTCAGAATATCACGTTTTTTCGCTAACAATGGCGCACAGCCGCACATGTATTTGAGCATCTGCCTCGGTGTGGAATGTTCTATTATTTTGAATATGTTAACCCTTAAAAGTAGTATATTTTACGTTTTAATGTAGTGGCGGCGCCCCCCCCCCCCTCCATGGTTATCTACCGTGGTAGATATTGTAAAGATAATAGCTAGTGTTAATAGTAAAATAATAATGGTATTGATAGTAGTAAAATAATAGTGTTTAAGAGGTGGTCGGATAATGGAGGTCGTAGTAGTGAGTATGAGGTTGAGAATGTATGAGGAATTATGGTATGATATTGATGTATATTTTGAAAATAATTTGACTGTTTCGTCGATAACGTTAATTTATTAGTAAACTATTTTTGTTTAATATTTTGAAAACGTTTTGACTTTTAACCGTCATTACAAATTGTTTTTTAAATACTTAATATTGCAATAATGTCAGTCGTTTTAGATGTTGCACGATGGTTAAAATGTAGTCATTATATCTCTGAGGGTTCCATGTGTTTATAGAATTGTATGTCAAGCGTACTTATACTAAAAAGATTATTTGGTGCGTATGGTTTTAATTTAATCATTACTGCCACATTAGCCGTGAGACCGGTCCTTAATCGAGTTACAAACATGACACGTGTTAATAATGAAAGAATGTTAAAACACCACCCGTTTCGTTCTGAGCACAAGATATTACAATGTCCTCGCCGAGAGTTTTTTTAAATCGATAATAACGCCTGCACCCGCTCACCGGCTATTGCTGTTTACCGACGCTTACAGATATGACAATTAAGAGCAACATTTTGAGCGTAGTAGCGTAATCATAGATGGCCGTTTATTACAAATATAAATATATCCTTTTGGCTACAGAGCAGTGATACGTTATAACCATTTTTTTAAACTATATAATACAGTCCTGCCCTAAGCGACGACCTCGTGTTGCACCATTACATTGACGCTAGAGACTTTCTTAACCCTTTAACCCTCGAATTTCTTCAAGAAAATGTTCATTTTCTTCATATTCATATTTGTAGTACAAGGGAAGACTATTTTTGAAAATGTATCATCGGAATGACTGGCACTGCAGGATATCCATTTGTCTAGTCATTGTGCCAGTAAACACCCCCACCAGCCATCATCACCACCACCACCATCATCACCAACACCCACCACCAACAACACCACCAGCATCAACACTACGACCTACACCCAACACCAAGCATTAACCCCACCACCAACACCCACCCACCCGACAACCCATTTTTTTCATATTCATACTTGCAGCCCTAGAGAAGACTATCTTTGAAAATTTATCATCGGAATGACTGCCTCTGATAGCCATCCATTTGTCTAGACATTGTGGTCGTAATGTGTGAGAGCACGGTGTCAGAAAAATGGTATATAGGTTGGAGAGGGTATGTCATGAGGGTTTAATAAAGGTCATGCTCATATGCACACATGCTAATACGTGATACTGCTGGTTATATGTTGTGCCCGCCTGCGTGCGTAGGCGCGTGCATGCCATGGTGTGCACATGCATGCGCCAGAAGACTATTTTTGAAAATTTATCATCGGGCATTACCTCCACCACCAACACCCACCCACCCGACAACACATAGCGAAATTCCTGAAAAATGGTATATAGGTTGGAGAGGGTATGTCATGAGGGTTTAATATAGGTCACGATCGTATGCACACATGCTAATACGCGATACTGCTAGTTATACGTTGTGCCCTTGTGCGTAGGTGCGTGCTTAGGTGCGTGCGTGCCGTGGTGTGCGCATGCATGTGCCAGACGACTTTGAAAATGTATCATCAGAATGACTGGCTCTGCTGGCTATCCATTTGTCTAGACATTGCGACAGCAAACACCACCCACCAAACACCCACCACCACCAAAATGCCAAAATGCATGCGTACATGTGCAGCCGCATGCGGGCCACGTGTTGCGGATTTGCCGGTGTATGTTGCAGATTTGCGGGCATGTGTTGCGGATTTGCGGGCGCATGTTGCGGATGGCACCAAGTGTATGCACATGCCTGAACACGCATACATGCCAAAATGCATGCGTACATGTGCGGCCGCATGCGGGCCGCATTTGCGGATTTGCGGGCGCGTGTTGCGGATTTGCGGACGTGTGTTGCGGATTTTCGGGCGCATATTGCGGATTTGCGGCCGCAGTACATATAATCCTATAAATGCTACAAATTCATTCCCTTTTCTCATTCCAGTTTAAACATCGCAAAGTGGTTGGACGTGTAACTGCAGAGTAATTAGGCAGTCAGATTTCTTTGAAGAACTTTGTAACTTGAATACTTGCTAGATTTATCCTATAATCAATATGCCAAGACATAAATGTTGTGCTTCAACTTTTAATAGGTCAAATGACCTGAAGCGGCATAAGATCCGATTCCATAATAATGAAGATAGCGAAAATCTAGACAGTGAAGATGAAGAAATGACAGAGATGAATAGTGAAGATGATGAGCCCGCAGAGTCGGAGAGTGAAGACAGTGATGACTCGGCGGAGTCTGAGAGTGAAGATGAAGGTGAAGATGAAAAAGATGCCGTAGGCAATGAGGAACTATTTACCATATTCCAAAATATTAAGCAGGTCTTAGACGCTGAACAATCAGGTTTAGAAGATGAGGAAGGTGAAGTGGACACAGACCCAAATGGTGTAGGCAATGTGTCTATTTCCGTATATGCTGATGCTTTAGTTACAAAGTGTATAGACATAATGTTCCAGTCGAGAAGATTACAGAACTCTACACTCATTAAAATAATTCGTCAGGAAATTAAAGATTTTATTGACGAGGGGTACGCATATGATGAAGCAGTCTTCTCAGCTTTTCGAAAAAGAGAGTTTCTGATCAAGATTTTGATGATTGTAGCTGCCCAGCCAGGTCCTCCTACATCCCTCGATATACAAATCGGAGTGCTGTTGAACATGGTGGTGGTGGCAGTGTGGTTGGCAGTTGGTGAAAATAGGTGTTGTGGTGGATGATGGTGGTGGGGTTAATACTTCGTGGTGGGTGTTGCTGCTTAGTGGGTAGTGGTGCTGATGGTGATAGAGGGATGGTGATGGTGGTGATGGTGGTGGTGATGGTGGTGGTGATGGTCGGTATTGGTAGTAGGTGGTTGCGGCCGCAATGGCTAGACAATGGTTAGCAAACTATATTATTTTTGTTGTCGGGGTCTCATTGACTAGGTACTCATAATGCATTCATACTGTGTGTACCCGGGCATGATAATGTTTCCTAGTTTTATTACCTTTAACTGGCTGACTGGCGAGGTGTTTCAGACATTCCAGGGATCTACTTCCTAGCAAAATATTTTGGAAACGATTTGAGCAAAAGTTGATGCAGACAGTCAAATTATTTTCAAAATATTCACTAAATATCATGGAAACGATTTGATAGAAAGTTGTTGCTAACACCGCAGTCAAATTATTTTCAAAATATTTGTACAACGCACATTTCCAGCCTTGTAAACAAGTATGCTAGTATACCTCCTCCCTCGTGCCAGGCAGCACTGCGCTAGCATACCTCATCCCTCCTCCGCCTCACTCGTTCGACCTCAATTATGCGACCACCTCTACACTCATTCCAGGGATGTTATTTTCAGATTTTTCAAACCTAAATCGTGGCGCATTGGTAGTTTTAAGCGAATAGTTTTGATACTAATTTGACATAGGAAACTACAATTCGCACCAGCGCCTTCGTGCGCACACACTCTTAAAAAAGTGCTGTTCGATGCGACAGTTTGACATAGGAAGCCACAATTCTGCTTAGTTACAAAATACGTTTTACTACAACCACGAGGGACCGCATCGCCCACGTAATTAATACGTCAAACGATACAAGGGTGCTCGTCATTATTCGTCAACGATGCCGATGGTGGACATTGTTCCCACCATTTTTATAACAATTTTTAAAATTTAATAATTAAATGACTGTCGCTTTAAAGATCACTCCTTAAATACGAGATGCGTGATTATTATCTATATAATATTATGCATACAACATCGCTTGGTTTAGCTATATATTACCCGCATAGAGATGTACTTTGCTCTCTTTAAAAAAAATTAAATGACTGGTAGGAAGCCGCTTAGTTTCATGTTTGAGGGTTTTAGATGAAGGTGTAACGCATATGCATACAAATTGAAGGATTAAAAGCGAATCATAGATGCTTTATGAACAATAACGATGTGGTCAGAGAAAACATATTTCCATGGATACTTTTTTAACACGCACAGATTTTTATGCGCATAAACCATTTAACAAACTGATTCATCGCGTCTATCCCGTGAACATATCCAAGATTTTCGCCTGCATGTGTGTGTCATTATATGGAGACCAGTGCGCGACAGTTTTTGATAGGACGATAGTCATCTCACGCGATATTCCTTACATTTTTTTTTGTAGTAGAGCGATATAGTATAAATGTAAATGTTAATGTACATTCGGCTAAAATGTGTTGCAGATTTGCGGGTGCGTGTTGTGGATGGCAACAAGTATATGCACATGCCTGAACACGCATACATGCCAAAATGCATGCGTACATGTGCGGGCACATGTTGCGGATTTGTGGGCTCGTGTTGCGGATGGCAACAAGTATATGCACATACCTGAACACGCATACACGCCAAAATGCATGCGTACATGTGCGGCCGCATGCGGGCCGCGTGTTGCGGATTTGCGGATGCGTGTTGCGGATGGCAACAAGTATATGTGCATGCCTGAACACGCATACACACCAAAATGCATGCGTACATGTGCGGCCATATGCGGGCCGCGTGTTGCGGATTTGCTGGTGCATGTTGCGGATTTGCGGCCGCAGTACATATATTCCTATAAACGGTACAAATTCAACCAATTTTCTCATTCCAGTTTAAACATTGCAAAGTGGTTGGACGTGTAACTGCAGAGTAGTTAGGTAGCCTTAGGCAGTCAGATTTCATCTCACGTGATATTCCTTATATTTCTTTGTAGTAGAGCTATGTGGCATAAATGTAAATGTTAATGTACATTTGGCTAAAATGGCCAGCAGTACAAACTTTGACGGATCAGACACTGGGTATGTGCGATGTCGTTGGTGTTCCATCGACATCCGCAACACCATATGCCGATGGTCGAAACACGAGAGGGTCTGTGGGCGTATGATCAAGAAAACAGAACCTAAAGAAATGGTGTACACCTGCAAGGAGTGCAATTGTCTATTACCAATCAAACAGTATCTGCATGGGTGTCCTGTAATCGGTGATACTCCGACTGATATACAAAAAGCAAACATGACGCAGTTTGTTACCAAACTGACAACCACGCCTGTGTGGATCTGCGAAGACTGAGACCTATCTAAAAACACGGCCCTTTTCACGGCCCACAAATCATTCGAAAGAGAACTCTTTATCTGTTCAAAAAAATAAAATAATGTAATACAGTTTTTACCCACAACAACCCTCTTCACACATGCATACGCAAGCACACATTCTGATCCGTCAAACGTGGTCGATGGACGCTACTGTTCTAAATGGCCATCTGTACGCTATTGTTCGTGGTCGATTAATGCATTGCCATTGAATAGGAACGCATTTTGTTCATATTTTTGAAAATTTTATAAATAAATGACTGCCGTTTTAAAGACATAAATACGATAGATAACACTATCTATATAATAGCATAGGAAAGATTACCGTGTACGTGTCTGATTTTTGAAAATTAAATGACTGGGGAACACATTTTGCTCATATTTTTGAAATTTTAATAATTAAATGACTTCCACTTTAAAGAATCGCCTTAAATACGTAAGATAAAATTATATATATATATATATATATATATATATATATATATATATATATATATATATATATATATATATATATATATATATGTAACAGGGTAAATACATTTTGCAATATGGTTGTACTACCCGGCTACGAGTGACAAAGTTCTTATATGTCACCTTAAGTTCGTTGAATTGAGGAATAGATGAAACATAAACACTGGCTGATGAAATGCTATATAGGCGAATTTATTTACACTGATGTTGCTTTGAATACCATGGTTTTCAGGTTAAAACTCACGTATCAGAAACCCTGATGTATCATACATAGTTAAAAGAAAAGAGGATAAACACATTAAGGAATAATCTTAATATATGGCAGGATATGGAAACCCATGGACGATTAATTGTGACCCAAATTAATCCCATTGCAATATGCGGTCACATGGACGCCTCTTACTGGGTGTTCATATCCATAAGAACAATACAATAAAATATCAATATTATATATCATAAAAGTATAATCAAAACAATCTAAATGTCTTCATAAAGTTACACCATGCTTGCATAATCCGACTATCAGATAACATTTCTTGATCTTATCATTCATCTACATTCTAGCTATGTCTCAATCAGCGATCCTAACTAGTTTATCAAAGCATAAATATATAATAAACAATATACTTATTCTATTAGCTTCCAGTTCCTTAACTAGATTATATTTTTCTTTTAATTATTATTGATGTTCCTTTTTCGGCAACGTCCCATGATTACATCAACACCATTGGTTAGTAACCATCTTGTCCATTCAGATGACATACCGGATATAGGATAGTAGTAAAGTCTGGGTGCACAACTTAATAGGATATGGAATAGCTTCTAAGATCACACCAGACATCCATACTTGGATGTAATTACATTTCCTGACACTCACCCCATAGCTTACAAGACAACATTTCGGATGCCAGATTCTCTACAGCAATCCCACCGAATAGCCGTCATTTGAATCCTGAATAAAGTAATTACTACATGGTAACAACGTCATCAAAACGCCCAACAAAGTATATGTAAAATATTAAGATAATCCACTAAGCTACTTTTCAATTATGGTAAGGTATAATGTATATATGGAACATAGCCTGTTTATAATGGCCCATTTACGCTACAGCATTGCAAATCTCATATTAACCCATTTCCTCCTTAATATAAGTATTAATTAAAATGTAAACAAAATAATATCCAGTGATATTTATTATTATTATTATTATTATTATTATTATTATTATTATTATTATTATCATCATTATTATTATACAGGGTAAGCCGATTAGTCCAATAAGAAATCATCCACTGTATTATTTACACCAACTAGATGCAGAATAACGCATTAGATATACACTAGGTAGTAAGTCAAGAAAGGGAAATAAATATGTCTAGTCAGAGCCCGGCACAGTTTATTACTGACAGCAGTCCTCCCCCTTGATTTCTACCAACATCTAAGGGTGTCTGGTTGTGCAGCCTCATGGAGGATAATTAAATCAACTGACCGGCTAGCCATATTAAACGCTTCTACAATGCACCTGCAGCTGCATGGTAATTGTAGCAGGCAGTATACATAGCGTGTCTAGCTTAAATCCCACAGTTCATGACGCTAATATGTGTGTGCACACTGCCCAGTTTCATCCCAAATTCCCAGGATCTACAATTCAACAAACCAGCCCATATGATTGGTGACTGTTTTGGATGACCATCTAATGAGCAATATCAAATAGTTTATTCCTGCTGAAATATTCCCTGCTTTCTGTACAATAGCTGAATACTAATATTATTGTATCCTGTTCAGGCTCTGTGTGTTGGGTGGGTGTGTGTATGCGTGCCTGCACGTGTGTGTGTGGTGCATGCGTGCAGGCGTTCATGCATGCATGTGTGCTGCGTGCATGCGTGCGTGCGTGCGTGCGTGCGTGCGTGCGTGCGCGCGCGCGCGTGTGTGTGTGTGTGTGTGTGTGTGTGTGTTGGATTACATCATACTTAATTAAATGTTAAATTTCACTTACCATGAAGCCTGGTTATTCAGTTCTCATCCTTTAATTTGCCATACAATGCCGAAAAACAGCCATGTCTATATTTCTAGGTAAATGCCATGCAATTCACTGTGCTAACCTTTATAGGTTTTTACTCTCACTCCTGCTATGCACAGTCCGGTCCTATTAAACACAGTTCTGACTTCCTCTCTCTCACTCAGCTGTTCTCCCTGCCTCCCATTACTGCAACCTGATCTGGTCAGATTTTAATTTACGCCAAATAGTCCTGAACTATATCTTAGTTACTAAATTACACCTATGGGATAGCCGGATTAAACCAACTCAGTTTCACATGGATACCTCAAGTTATCTCATGTGACACAAGATTACTATCCAAGATGCACTCAGCAACCAAGTCCAGCTCCTCTCTTAGCTACATATTCATACACCAAGCATGCATAAATTTGCTGGGAGGGTGACAGGTTAATTAATATTACCAGCGAATGCTGGAATTGAGCATATACCGTGTGGCTTAAACAAGTACATAGGCTGGGTGGAAAGTTATTTATTCATTAATTAAAGTCATGTAAATTCACTCTCTCACATTCTCCCCAACTTTCATTTTATCGTCCCGACAATTATTTATCAACTGGGCTAAGTTGTTTTGTTAGAACTAGTGCTAATAAACGTTGAGCCTTAGCTAGGTCGGCTATGATTCCTGATGTGCTTTCACTCATAAACCCTTCTTGTTTCACCACAACTTGTACGGCTTCACTGGTGAGTTGACTGGTATCTGTATACCCTAACCTGTCGCTATGCTTTCCCGCTGTGATCCGTGTAGATCGCCTAAGAATTGGAGGTTCCCCAATGTTCTCAGAGACTTTACTAGCATCCTGGCATATCCTACCATGTCCAATGGCTAATCCATCTGTCACTCCTAACCGTAGATCAGGTCCAATATTATCCAGTGACTCTGCTATTTCCTGAACCGTTTTACTTGTCGTACTCCTTAAGCGGCTTGCTGATTCTAAATGGTTACTTTGATGATTTGTGACTGGTGTTCGATTAATATCTGCATTATTTAAAGCAGCAGCTACATTAGACAAATCAATATCTTCATTCTCTGAGGTAGATATATCTGGTTGATCATCATCTATGTTGTCTTCACCTTGCTGGAACTCCTCATCACAAGAATTCTTATCGTCACTGGGAATAACATCTCTGTCACACATACTAACATATTCATGCACATTTAACAATTCAGTCCTATGTACTCGCCTAATATTGCCAATGCCAGTTATTGGTTGAATCTCATAGACATGATTTAATGGATCTATTCGTCTAATTACTACATAGGGTTTATCACACCACCGATCTTGAATCTTGTTCCGCCCTTTTATTCCTCTATTCTTGATGTAAACTTTGGTTCCTGGGGATATATCAAAATCACTAGCCTTTTCATCACATCGTTTCTGACGTTTTTCTGCTTCCTCCCTGAGTTTGTTTCCTGCTAATTTCTGAGCGATCTCCATTTTCTTTTGATGCTGTTCTATCCAGTCATGCATAGCCATGTCCTCATGTGTATCCGTGCCACCTGACAACATACTATCAATGGGCAACCAGGCTTCTTGGCCAAAGAAAAGAAAATGAGGTGAATAACCAGTTGATGCATGAGGTGTCACATTGTAAGCCCAGACCAACTCTGGAATGTACTTAGGCCATTTCCGCTTCTGTTCTGGTGTTAATGTCCTCAACAAATCATGAAATGTCCGATTAAACCTCTCAGTCTGTCCGTTTCCCTGGGGATGGTATGGTGTAGTTCTGGTCTTTTTGATATTATACATGCTACACAATTCTGCAATAACGGAAGATTCAAAATTCTTGCCTTGGTCACTATGAATGGAGCGTGGTATACCATATCTTAAAAACCATTCCTTAACCAATGCTTCTGCAACGGTATGTGCCTTTTGGTCACGTGTTGGAACACACAGGACTAGTTTTGTAAAGACATCAGTCATCACTAGTACATTTTCACGTCCATCACTAGATCGTTCTAACAGTGTAAAATCAATAGCCAATATGTCCAATGGTTTCCTAGCAATCAAACTTTTCATGGTAGTGTGAACCTTTGGCTTTGATTTGGCTAACAAACAACGTTCACAATGTTGACAGTGACTTTCTATTTCGGCAAACATTCTTGGCCAATAGCACCGTGCTCTGATCAACATCCAGGTTCGTTCCTTACCTTGATGTCCCATCTTGTCATGAATGGCTTCCAGAACTTGACTCTTCAATGAGGAGGGTAACAATAATTGGGTCACTTCTTGGCCATCCACCCAAATGATACGATATAGAACACCCTTAATTTCCCTCAAATGATTCCATTGATTGACTAATTTCTGAACGTTACTAGATTCATTGCGAATCTGGTTTCTAGCAGGTTTTCCATGTTTCCAAAAATATACCAGTCTTCCAACCTCACTATCTAATCTCTGCAGTTCAGCTAATTCTGTACTACTGTATGACGGCAAGGTATCTGAAACACTATGCGCATCCGTTGATGGGCTTGATTGACCCGAGGTCTGCATTTCCTCTGCTGATACATCCAATCTTTGCAACTCACTGATTTTCCTTCTTAATTCCACCGGTACGACTATTCCCCCAAAAACGGTTCTACGATCCAGGAACAATTCTTCTGCTTTAGCATGAACCTTAGCATGTAACCGGCTAAGAGCATCTGCATTCCGATTGGACTTCCCTGAACGGTATTTAACAGTAAAATCAAACTGAGACAACTGTGCCATCCATCTAGCTTCTGTCGCTCCTAATTTGGCTGTTTGTATATATGAAAGAGGATTACTGTCGGTGTACACTAAAAATTTGGAACCTAATAAATAGTCTCGGAACTTATCTGTTATGGCCCACTTCAAACCTAACATCTCGAGTTTCATAGAACTATAATTTGCATCATTTCTTTCAGCTGGTCGGAGTCCTCTACTTGCATAGGCAATGACAACACACCTACCATCCTGTTGTTGCGAAAGAACAGCACCGAGGCCTCTGTAACTGGCATCTGTTTCCACGATGAATGGTTGCGAAAAATCAGGGTATCCTAATAATGGACTGCTGGTTAGCATTTCTTTGAGGTTTTCAAAGGCTTTGTCACAGGAATCATCCCATCGTTCACAAAATGATCGGCGGTCTTGCTTAGACTTTAGCTGTTTCTTCTTTTTATTATGTCCTTCAAACAGTTGATGGAGAGGTTTGGCTATCTGTGCAAATCCTTTCACAAATCTTCTATAGTATGAGGCGAGGCCGATGAACAATCTTAACTCTGTCTCGGTCTTTGGAGTTTTCCAATTCTTCACACACTCTATTTTGTCTGGATCTGTGGCAATGCCTTCTTCTGAGATTTGGTGTCCTAAATATTTTACTTTCTTCTTGAATAGATGGCACTTCTCTGGTTTGAGCTTGAGACCAAATTTCAATAGACGCTGAAAAACTAGTTCTAACCTCTCTATCATTTCCTCAAATGATTGTCCATACACCAAGATGTCATCTAGATAAACAATTAATGTAAGCAGATTTTGATCACCTAAACAAGCTTGCATAAGACGGGCAAATGTTGCAGGAGAATTGCATAACCCCATGGGCAATCTTGTATATTCAAAGAGTCCAAAGGTTCCTACACGTATAGCAGTCTTGGGCATGTCTTTTTCCTCCAGCGCACATTGAAGGAAGCCATGTGCAAGATCGATTGTGGAGAAATATTTTACACCTTTTAAGGCATCCAGAGCTTCTTCAACACGTGGGAGTGGATGGGCATCTTTCACAGTCTTTGCATTTAATAACCGGAAATCTCCACACACCCTGATGGTTCCATCAGTTTTCTTAACTACCACTATTGCAGAGGCATATGGCGATATACTCGGCCGAAGGATTCCAGAAGCAAGTTGTGTATTGATGTACCTAGTTACTTGCTCCATTTGATTTGGAGGAATTCGTCTATGTGGCAATTTAACTGGTATATCATCTGTCAGCGTAATTTTGTGCTTAATCAAGTCACAGTAGCCTAAATCATGATCACCTTTACTGAAAATCCTTTTATGCCTGAAAACTAAATCATTTATCTGCTCCCACTGTTGTAGTGTAAGGTCACTTCCAATATCCAATTTTGAAACAATATCTCTAGTAGATAAATCTGCTTCTGCTTGGTTCACTTCTAACTTATCTATTGAGGAGTCATACTGTTTGGATTCTACTTCAAATGTCTCTGTGTTAATAAGAAGCCCTTTGGTCAAGATTCCAACCCGTTGGTGCGGTTGCAGATATACGTCGTCCTCACTAAAGTTGGCAATACTTACGGCTAGACAGCCCTGCTCCACTTTTACATATGCTGGTGTTACTACTACTCCTTTTGGGAGATGAGTACTTACCTTCAAGTTCTCCACTAGGGCATAATAATTTGCACAAATATCACTACGACTTGTGGCTGTAACAACACGGGCAGATCCGGCTGGAATTAAAATAGGTTGTCTACCAGAAATTCTAACATATCCATAGGTGGAAAGTTCTTCATGCTGATACATGATACCAGGAAGCTGACCATATAAAGATAACACTTCCAACCATGGTTTCGCTCCTGGATTCTGAGAAATGGATTGACTCATCTTTTGGTTTGCCCCCAGTAGCACATGTAGTTTCTGTAGGATATTACTTCCAACAACTCCTGGTAAGCGTTTTTTTCTAGTGACAGATGGCCCACTAAAAGGATCCTTAACAATTAAAAATCCTACATCCTGAATACACATGCCAAACAGGTCAATATTAACCTCAACATAGCCAATGAAAGGCAGTTCTGTTCCATTAGCTGTGGACACCGTTATTTGTGAACCTATGTCAACTAATGAAACATCCCTCTCTTTCAAATGTGTCAAATAAAAAGACTCAGTGATAGTGGATATCTCTGCTCCACTATCAATGAGACATGGTATCTCTACAGAGCCTATCTTAATTTTACTCTCAGGACAACGACCAATTGCATTACTAATTATAGCAGGTTCTCCTGTATTATAATCGCCTACCGTCTGGCTCGCAACGGCAGGCGAAACTAGTTTAATGGTGCCTTACCTTGCTGTGATGGGTTGTAGTCATATCTTGCCAGACCCTGATTCGACGGATTTCCCTGATGTCCTAGTCTAGCTTGAGGACAGTCACGTATAAAGTGCTGAGGACTTCCACACTGAAAACAAGCTGGTACTGATTGCTGTTTCCTGACTTGACTTTTATTGGGTGTTGACTGGTTCCTGGTCTGCTGCATCATCAGTTTCATAAGTCCATCCATGTGCTCTTCCATTTTCTGGGTTTGTTCTGCTTGCTTGTGCAACTGTTGCTCCCACAACTGATTTTGCCGTTTCATTAGGTCAATGAGGGGAAGATCTCCATCAATGCTGTTGGCTGCTGCTTCTCTAACTTGTGCTCTTCCCTCATTTCGCTGGCCCCTTCTGCACCACTCAATGGCCCAGTCACGCACTTCAAAGAAAGTGTCCTCTTCGTATTCTGAAATCCGCCTGTGAAGTTCTCTTTTGAGACTGATATCGGCAACACCCTCAGCAAATTGAGATTTCAGCATGTCATCCTTTTCATTTTTACTTCTAGGGTCAAGTTGTTCAATGGAGCGTATTAACTTTAGTAGCTCATGGGAAAACTCTAGTATTGTTTCTCGTGGATCTTGTCGACGCCGATAGAAAGCTTGTCGGCGCTGGTGTACAGTTCCAGACTCGTTAAAGATTTCCTGCAACACGTGGAAAACTTCATCTACTGTTTCTACCTCTTCTCTGCTTTCAATTTCAGCTCGGGCTGGTCCCACAAGGTTATTTCGGATGAAGCAGTAAGCTTGGGCACTGGACATGGGATGTGATGCTATATAATTTTTCATATCTGATATCCATTCCTCAAGGGTTAACCTGTGATCCCCTGGCCCACTAAATTTCTCCAGACGTTTCTCTGGTGCTAGATAAACTATGCGGGAGGGTTCTGCTTGTTGTGACATTTCACTTTCCCCAACCCCACCTGTGGTGCCCTTAGGATCATTACCCCCAGTTAGAGTAGGTTTACTTTTCTTAACCCTTTCCCTTAGTTTCGTGTTCTCATCTTTGGCTTGGTCTAGTTCTAGCCTTAATTTGGCCACTTCAGCCTGCAACAATTCGGCATCCATTTCAAAGTTATTTGTTAGAATTAATTTATGTTGCAATTAAATCAATTTATTTTGCAATTGAATTTAATGTATGTTGCAATTTAAATTAATTTATGTTGCAATTGAAATCAATTTTATTGCCATTGTTTATATGATTAAGGAGTCATACAAATGTACACGATCTTGTAATTTCCAAGTTTGATAGGAAATTCAACACTCAATCAAACAGACCTGTATGAACTTTGGCATCTCTACCGACAGACTGAAAGACCGCCAAATCTTCACTAGCTGTGTCCCACAGCTACCAACATGGGGATTTCCAAATAGATGTTCCTTGCATCGGCGTAAGCAGATTTTCATGGACTGTATGGAACATGAATATATGCTATAGGCCTATGCCTCTATGCAGCTGCAGTCACACAGACACCAACATTAGCGTAACTATCAATAGATACACACTTAGTTTAGGAACAAAGCAAGTGTGAAGCACAATACAAGCGACCACCATATACGATAAAAACAAATATATAGTACATTTCTACTATAATGAGCAATTAAGGAGGTTATGGAACTAATTGGTTAATAGCCAATCATTATGAACCATGTATCATCCTTTAACACCGTGATGAACTTATCAACAATAAACAACATGTCTCTTAAATATATCTTGGAGATGAATCTGGCTAAGCGTCACAATCATGGTAATAGTATGAGTCTATAATGTTACCGTATCGGATAGCAACTTGATGATGTTCTTCCATAATAACGGACCATTGCATATGGGGGTTTCTGATGCTGCTGTCGTATGCGTGATGCTGGGATGTCCCTTTGCCTCTCAGCCTTCACTGTACTGCTCCCAGGTGCCTATTATGATGATACATCAGTGTCTATGTCCCTAACTTAAATTAATAAAGTTCTACAGTGTCCTCAACCCTACTCGCGGCGCCAAATTGTAACAGGGTAAATACATTTTGCAATATGGTTGTACTACCCGGCTACGAGTGACAAAGTTCTTATATGTCACCTTAAGTTCGTTGAATTGAGGAATAGATGAAACATAAACACTGGCTGATGAAATGCTATATAGGCGAATTTATTTACAGTGATGTTGCTTTGAATACCATGGTTTTCAGGTTAAAACTCACGTATCAGAAACCCTGATGTATCATATATAGTTAAAAGAAAAGAGGATAAACACATTAAGGAATAATCTTAATATATGGCAGGATATGGAAACCCATGGACGATTAATTGTGACCCAAATTAATCCCATTGCAATATGCGGTCACATGGACGCCTCTTACTGGGTGTTCATATCCATAAGAACAATACAATAAAATACCAATATTATATATCATAAAAGTATAATCAAAACAATCTAAATGTCTTCATAAAGTTACACCATGCTTGCATAATCCGACTATCAGATAACATTTCTTGATCTTATCATTCATCTACATTCTAGCTATGTCTCAATCAGCGATCCTAACTAGTTTATCAAAGCATAAATATATAATAAACAATATACTTATTCTATTAGCTTCCAGTTCCTTAACTAGATTATATTTTTCTTTTAATTATTATTGATGTTCCTTTTTCGGCAACGTCCCATGATTACATCAACACCATTGGTTAGTAACCATCTTGTCCATTCAGATGACATACCGGATATAGGATAGTAGTAAAGTCTGGGTGCACAACTTAATAGGATATGGAATAGCTTCTAAGATCACACCAGACATCCATACTTGGATGTAATTACATTTCCTGACACTCACCCCATAGCTTACAAGACAACATTTCGGATGCCAGATTCTCTACAGCAATCCCACCGAATAGCCGTCATTTGAATCCTGAATAAAGTAATTACTACATGGTAACAACGTCATCAAAACGCCCAACAAAGTATATGTAAAATATTAAGATAATCCACTAAGCTACTTTTCAATTATGGTAAGGTATAATGTATATATGGAACATAGCCTGTTTATAATGGCCCATTTACGCTACAGCATTGCAAATCTCATATTAACCCATTTCCTCCTTAATATAAGTATTAATTAAAATGTAAACAAAATAATATCCAGTGATATTTATTATTGTTATTATTATTATTATTATTATTATTATTATTATTATCATCATTATTATTATACAGGGTAAGCCGATTAGTCCAATAAGAAATCATCCACTGTATTATTTACACCAACTAGATGCAGAATAACGCATTAGATATACACTAGGTAGTAAGTCAAGAAAGGGAAATAAATATGTCTAGTCAGAGCCCGGCACAGTTTATTACTGACAGCAGTCCTCCCCCTTGATTTCTACCAACATCTAAGGGTGTCTGGTTGTGCAGCCTCATGGAGGATAATTAAATCAACTGACCGGCTAGCCATATTAAACGCTTCTACAATGCACCTGCAGCTGCATGGTAATTGTAGCAGGCAGTATACATAGCGTGTCTAGCTTAAATCCCACAGTTCATGACGCTAATATGTGTGTGCACACTGCCCAGTTTCATCCCAAATTCCCAGGATCTACAATTCAACAAACCAGCCCATATGATTGGTGACTGTTTTGGATGACCATCTAATGAGCAATATCAAATAGTTTATTCCTGCTGAAATATTCCCTGCTTTCTGTACAATAGCTGAATACTAATATTATTGTATCCTGTTCAGGCTCTGTGTGTTGGGTGGGTGTGTGTATGCGTGCCTGCACGTGTGTGTGTGGTGCATGCGTGCAGGCGTTCATGCATGCATGTGTGCTGCGTGCGTGCGCGCGCGCGCGCGTGCGTGCGTGTGTGTGTGTGTGTGTGTTGGATTACATCATACTTAATTAAATGTTAAATTTCACTTACCATGAAGCCTGGTTATTCAGTTCTCATCCTTTAATTTGCCATACAATGCCGAAAAACAGCCATGTCTATATTTCTAGGTAAATGCCATGCAATTCACTGTGCTAACCTTTATAGGTTTTTACTCTCACTCCTGCTATGCACAGTCCGGTCCTATTAAACACAGTTCTGACTTCCTCTCTCTCACTCAGCTGTTCTCCCTGCCTCCCATTACTGCAACCTGATCTGGTCAGATTTTGATTTACGCCAAATAGTCCTGAACTATATCTTAGTTACTAAATTACACCTATGGGATAGCCGGATTAAACCAACTCAGTTTCACATGGATACCTCAAGTTATCTCATGTGACACAAGATTACTATCCAAGATGCACTCAGCAACCAAGTCCAGCTCCTCTCTTAGCTACATATTCATACACCAAGCATGCATAAATTTGCTGGGAGGGTGACAGGTTAATTAATATGACCAGCGAATGCTGGAATTGAGCATATACCGTGTGGCTTAAACAAGTACATAGGCTGGGTGGAAAGTTATTTATTCATTAATTAAAGTCATGTAAATTCACTCTCTCACATATATATATATATATATATATATATATATATATATATATATATATATATATATATATATATATATATATATATATATATATATATATAATATTATACATACAACGTAGATCACTATGACCCGTGTAACGCAATGCTCTGCTTCTTTTTTGAAAATTAAATGACTGGGAGTTTGTTCATATTTAAAAAAAATTTAATAATTAAATGATTGATGCTTTAAAGACATAAATATAGTAGATAAAACTATCTATATAATATTATACAACATCGATCGTCAACGATGACCATTTCCATAACAATTTTGAAAATTTAATAATTAAATGACTGCCATTTTTTAAATGACTTAAACCAAGGAGGGGGTTAATGGTGACTAAACCAACAGCGGCTTACAATCAATTATTTTCAAAATATTCGTACAGAGATATCGCGCAAGACGTTGCCTCGGCGAATACGCTAACATACGTCAGCCATCCTCCTCATCCGTCGCGACACCTCTACGAGCGACCACCTTTATGCATTTTCTTAAAGGACCACCAGGCGAATAAAGGCGCGCTCATGCGCGAAGAACAATGACGAGCAGAGGGTGGCCGAGATAGCATTCCTCCCTCCTCCTTCGACCTCCATTATCAGACCACCTCTCTCTTACCTAACATCGCCTAATAAGAAATTAAAATTTACACAGTCAAATCGTTTTCATAATATTCAGCAACCAATCAATTTATCCAGCAACCAATCAAAATATTCAGCAATCGATTATCGTAATATTCAGCAACCAATTATCAAAATATTCAGCTACCACTCAAATTATCAAAATATTCAGCAACAAATTATCAAAATATTCATACATTGTGCATACCGTGTAAACAAGTACGCTAGCATCGCCCTCATAATCATCCAGCAATATCAACTGAGGAGGAATGCTATAGCCTTCCGCCTCAACTGATACAGGCAGTAAAATTATTTTCAGAATATTCGTACATAGAGCATTGCCTTGTAAACAAGTACGCTAGACCCTCAAAACCAACTTATACTGAGCAAGAATGCTAGCCTCATCTACCTCCTACTCCTCACCCTACGACCTCCCTTATCAGACCACCTCTTAAACTCCTTCCTCATATTATCAGAACACCTCTTAAACTCTTCTTCTTTTTTTTACCTTACATACCACAATGAAACGTCTGACGCGCAGGCTTATGAATAAACAGAAAAAATGATCATATTTAATGTATACTTATTTATGTACTATGTTTTCTTTTTAATTATCGTGAATAAATATCGCTAATTTTATCATAAGAAAAATTCATGTGTCAATAAAAAATAAATTTATTTTGTAAAAATATGTTATTATTTCTTCGTGTTCCCTTCTCACCCCTCACCCATCCATTCCCAATTATCTTTTGATACGTCGCGATGGATGAATGCCGATAATGGATAAAAAAATTAATGGTACACTAGGCATGCGAGGCATACCACAATGATCCAAAGATCCGTAATTAGTCGTATTCACATCGTGACAATGATAAAATGCGGACATATTTGAATACAGAGGAAACGATATGACGTGCTCTATAATTGAACCCTGCATATCAATTCCAGTTTTCTATAATAAAAAAAAATGTCATTCAAACATGGTGCAATAGTAATGTTTTGTAAACCGATGATGTTAATTTTAAGCTGTGGAGAAAAAAAACCACGTGACCGAAATAAGGGTGTGTTCAGATTGGAAAGATAGTTTTACTGACAGCTCATATTTTAGCTATAAAAGCGAAATGCGCGCGACTAGTAAGGCATACAGCTTTTTTGAATTTAACAAAACACGTAAAATGGAATCTCAATTATGCGATCGATGGAGAACGATAGGTTCTACACCTATTAATTGCGGTTGCATCGAATGGAACCAATATAAAGAGGTTCCAATACAGCAACTATTTGCAATGTCATTGCGTAAAATCCGGAGAGATTATCTAGCGGATCTGGACGAACGCAATTACAACAAATGGTTGCATGCGAAGTACCAACTTCGTAATGATTGTTGCACGTGTATGTGGTGCAAACAAAACAGAAGTTATCGTTCGCATTAATTGAGATAAAAATATTTACGTTAAAAAAAAAAAAAAGCAAAATAAAAATTAAAGAAATAGGCCTCTTTTTTAAGGGGCCACTAAAAACCAAAATTATGTTACATACATACACCCACACACATACGGGTGCATAAAAAAGATGCACACATGCACGCACGACGTATACGCATAGGGGACAGGGAATATGGGTGACAAGGGGCAACTGCTTAGAAACACGCGCGCATCATCACGCGCATGTCGTAACATGCATGAGGGTATGCGCAGTACGTGCATGGGTTGGTGCATCAGGTGCGTGCGTGTGCGTGGGTACGTATGCGAAAAAAGTAGGACACCCTTGTGGATGATGGATCAGTAACAGATTTCCATTGATACAGACGCATTCAACCACATATTCCACCATGAGTTACACCTTTCATCATGGTCATGTGCGTACCAACAACATTATTAGTTCGCGAGGAAACAGGCATAGACAAAATCTAACATCGCATGACCTTAAAGCGAATGAAGCTGACATGTTTAATGTTAATATGAGTAATGCGCGAACACGCCATAAATATGCGTAAAGCACTCACGCACCAAAACGTGATATTCTAATAATTGCCCAAGGGAATTAGTACATATGTCCACTCGGTTAAGAACTTGGAAACGATACAATATTGTATCCAGAGCACAAAGCTGTACGCATTCACAACTACAAAGTGAAATCTCCTAGCGAGTAACATAGGTGATAATTCAATAGTAATTTTGAATATTTCTAAAAAAAACCACGTAGTACGAGATGTGAGGTACTAACACGTTCTTTCATTATTAACACATGGTATGTTTGTACCTCGATTCAAGATTGATCTCAGGGCTATTCAAGACATATGGATAAATTAAAACCATACGCACCAAATAATCTTTTTAGCATAAGTACGCTCGACATACAATTCTATAAACACACGGAACCCTCAGAGACATAATGACGACATCTTAACCATCGTGCAACATCTAAAACGACTGACGTTATTGCAATATTAAGTATTTAAAAACAATTTGTGCATAATGACGGTTAAAAGTCAATATGTCTTCAAAATATTCAACAAAAATAATTCACTAATAAATTAACGTTAGCAACGTCAAATTAATTTCAAAATATTCAACAGTTTTCCTGTATGGTATTGATGAAAATGAGATATGCGGAATTCATCGGTGAACCGGTTAACTTTTTTTAACCCATGATACAATCCAATGAATCCATCACCACCAAGTCTTGGTTACCATTCCAACTGAACATTCCATACCATTAATACAAGATTGTTTTTAATATCTTGCTACTAATCTGTCTGGTAGCTGTTGCTTACTAAGACAGTAACAGCTTACAGTCAAATTAGTCTCTAAATATTCTACAAAATAGTTTACTAATCGACCTCCATTATCAGACCACCTCTTAAACTCTATTATTTTACTATTATCAATACCATTATTATTTTACTATTAACACTAGCTATTATCTTTACATTATCTACCACGGTAGATAACCACGGAGGGGGGGGGGGGGGGCGCCACCACTACATTAAAACGTAAAATACACCACTTTTAAGGGTTAACATATTCAAAATAATAGAACATTCCACACTAAGGCAGATGCTCAAATACATGTGCGGCTGTGCGCCATTGTTAGCGAAAGAAACTGATATTCTGAGCCTCATTGTTCTAGACAATACGTGTGCATACGTGCGCCATTGTTCTCAACATTCCTTTCCACTAGCTTTTCCTTTGCTCTCTGAAAAAACCCTTTGTTCTCGATTACCTCCTGCTGGGAAGAACAATCACGCACAGCCCCACCCATTACAACTTTCATTAACATCATCTCACGTGGAAAAAAGCTGCCCAATGTGCATCATAGATTTCTTTATTCAATTTCTCAAAATTAGCATTTTTGTAATTCCAAATTTTCCTCTTGAATGTTCTTTTAATCTTTGAGTTTAGTTTGATGGCTGCATATGTCGCTGCATGATCACTATATTCCATATACTCGTGCAATACACCAGACTCCACTATCTCGTTATTTCCGTAGGTTAGTTATGGATCAAGAAGTGTTGCAGTCCGGTGTGTTATGCGTGTTGGCTCCTTTATTACCAGTTTGAGATCATATAGTGTAATTACATCTTTAAGTTTGTGATAGTTTGGATTCAGTAAGTCATCATTTAAGTCACCTGTTATTATTAAGGGGAGAGGTGTATCAAGAGCATTTCCAAATGCATTTGATAAGTTAGACCAAGAAATTTGGGAGAGAATTTGGTGGTCGAGAAGACCTACTTTAAAACAAAAGTGACCATAGTTAATTTCGATACCGAATTGTTTAGATTGGTTTCTGTATAACAGACAATGTCGTAGTCGCATAGTAATTCTTCAATTTCACGTAATTTATGTCTCAGGCCATCTATGTTCAAGTGAAATACACTTATAGCAGACACACTTTGCGGACCGGGATTAAATTCAACATCTCCATATAATGACAAATTAATTCGATAAGGATTCTTATGGGTCATGAAGAGGGATCGTATATAAACTTGTAAATAAGACTAGAATTTCAAACAGACGATAATTGACATTAATCATTGTGGAAATACTTTGATTTTTTTATAGGTTTCTAGGATTATATATTGAATACATATCTGAAGTAGATAGATAAGTTCTATCAAAGAACAACGCGTTTTAAAGCGAGTATGCCTTTGACTCGTGTATACACGACATGGACAAGACAGTCGATGAAATCAACATATGGCGGCTCTGTATTGCTGAAGGTTACACCCCAGTATGTGTTTGACAGCTAGAACAATTATATGTGGTCGCTATGGCTATATTAGAAAATACATGTTTTGCAATTTGACTGATGTGCATATATATTTAAAAACATCTCTCTCGAGGAACAGAGAGCGAGTAAAGCACAAAGGTGGAGATAAAGATAGGGAGAAAAGGAGTGAAAAGAATAGCAAGTACAGAATGGAAGGTAGGTAGTAAAAAGATATGAAAATTATGTATGTACATAAAAATTTATAAAGGTGAAAAACAAGAAAATGTATGACAATATGTAGTTGGGCATTAAAAATATCAGGTGCTTTCATTGTTGTCAGTTGTGCTGTCGTGTTTGTCGGGCTCCACGGCTGTTTCACCTATGTTTGCTTATGGTTGGTCTATAACACAGCGGGCACTGAAAATGGGCTCAAATTTTGGCAGATCTACGGCTTTCAGTACCTTACTGTTTGCAATGAGTTCGGTCCCAGTTTTCACCGTGTGTGGTTAGATAGGTGCATACGATAATAAAATGTCGACTTTAAAGAAATTCTACCATGATGTAATTTCGTAATACGCAATTTAGTAGCGGCAACAGTTATCAGATGCCAAAAACGTACTATTTCCAGTACCAATATCTACGTACTCTGTTTGTACACCGCTTTCGAACATCTGGTCATATATAACTCAATATGTAGTATTATGTACTAGTGTTGTACGGAATATTGCACGATTCTGCCATCAAAAAATGTCATCGTATGTAGTTACTTATTCGACACATATTATGATTACAGCTACTGGTAGACTATGAACTTAAAGCTAGATATCAAGCGGGAGAGAAGCTACATTATTTATCTCAAATAGATAGTTTATATTCGACCGTTACGCACATATTTTCGGTTTGATCTAAACCAAACTTTTGCCACATGCCCGCAGCTATATTGCCCATCTATTTTCGAATATGTTTTACTTGAACCATATCGTAATCCTGGTTAGAACCCAGACCCCCCCCCCCCTCCCCACCCCAATCCCCGCAACACCGCCCCACCCCACTCGCCCCACCACCACCCCGCACAACAAGGCGTCCACAAACAGTTGTGATAAATCCAAGATGGCCGCCGATCCCTCGACCGGACACGGCACGAAGTGTACAATTTTTGATTGGCACACGTTATTACGTAATTGTGTGAGATTTCGCGATTAAATTCAATCAAATAAAAAAAATCAAAACGACTTCCCAAAATTATCGAAGTTGATTGGTCGGTCGCGGCCATGTTTTATTAACTCTCTCAACTTCCCTTGGACAAACTGGCATTAATTACCCTTAGTCCCTAATGAAGTATTCCAAATTTTGCCCCCCCCCCGCCCCCCCCCCCCCCCCCCGTCCCGCTCGCCGGTTCTGGAGACGTTTTTGCGAAAACTAGGTCATCCAAGATGGCCACCGGGGATCCAGGCCGATTGGCCTGTCTTAGACAAACTTGGTTCACGCCTAAGCGTGGAGAAGATATCTCAAATTTTAATTCAATTGGCGTTGTTAAAGTAATCTATTAACCGTGTCACTGAATTAAAGCATATCCTGTTGAATATTTTGAAAATAATATGACTGGACGACGTCGCTGTCGAACATAGCTGCCAGCTGTCAGTCACATTTTTTCCAAAATATATAACAGCTTTCCTGTATGATAGCCTTATAAGTGAGATACAGGGAAATTATCGATGAGAGGGTTAACTATACACACTTACACACGCACTCACGCACTAATGCCTAGAGAGCATCTTCTGCCTGCGACTCGTTTACTTGCCACTCAACAGATAGCGCTGCGCCGGGCGCGTTGCAGGCTTATCGCTAATGAATGGTGTCGAGTGAGATCTCATGTCTATATTTATCCTGCATCCTCCATGACCACAGTACTAAATATTCAACCGTTCCTGTCTAAAGAAACTGACTCAAAGAAACTCCATTCGGCTGGCTGATGTGGCTACACGGGTCCTATGCATAAGGTTTCTATAGCGCTATGCTATTACTTTGTCTAGAAAACATAATTGTGCCAAACACCCAGAGCTTTAATATATCCTTTTAAGAGACACACCCACCCCCCACACACCCCACACTCTTCTCCCACTCCCTCCACACACCCTCTCCACCCCGACCCAAACACCACCCCGCCCGCTCTAGTAATGGATGGTGAGCTAGTCTGTCAGGGGCAATACAAATAGTGTTACAAATTCCATGTACACGCTCGCTCAAAACAGCTTCCGCCTCGGTCGATATTACTTCTTATTATAATATTATTGAGCCGGTTTTTCTGATCGCGCCACCATTTTCTATTGTGCGCGTACCGGCTTGTGAACCTTGGGATTGTGTTAGCATTTAGATATGCTGTTATTATGGTACCCTGTACCCTGTTTACTGACATATAACAATATCATATCGGATATCGTCACCTGAACAGACAACTGTGTTGTGACCGCCATAGCGTTCCACTAGAGGGTTAGAATAGCGCACACACCGACCGTACTACATAATATAAAAATGCGTAGGATGCGTGTAGCCGGTATAGTGAAACATGCAGAATCAAGCATAATCTGAGTAATCAAGCAGAATCAGAGTATTACAAGTAATGTACTTTATAATAAACCATACGAGACAAGCAATCATACTAGATATCAAGCCCTGCATCTCATATAGGGTGGGCCAAATAAACTGTTATCTGATTAATGTAGACCTATAGATTACCCTCGAAGCATTCCAGCTAAATAAGGCAGTTCAAATGTGTCTTCAAACTAACCTTACAGCGCGACGATTAACAAACAAGTGATTACAGTGCGCGGAGTATATAGAAGTGCAATACGAAATCTCTCCCCGCTTTAAATTATATAATAATTACAAGCGACTCTATATTAGCCTGTTGTTTGGTCAGGATTCAGCTCGATATCCCATCATGGCTGGCCGTGCATTTACCACCATCTTCCGCGCAGGCAACAGAAATAGCGGCTTTAGCATCTTTAACGAGCGCGGATATCTTAAAGGTATGGTTTTTTATATATTGTGTGCGTATTCTAGACTTGCTTGTTTTATGCTATGCGCTAAGCTACCTATTTATGTACTATATAGACCTAATCAAGCTTGAGATCACGGCATCTCTGACAGTTTCAAAACCACTACACCTGAAATGATGTTGACTATTTTGAAAATACGTTGATTCGAAGCTGTTGCTGTCAGAGTTAGGAACCGTTTGCAGCCATAATATTTTCAAATTTTTTTAAGAAATGTGGGCCTAATATTATTTGCGAGGTTGAAGGATAGTAATCCTAACAATTAGGCCACGTGTATGCATTCTTTTAGAGCGTTTAATGCACTATGGGCTCTGCTAATATGTCTCAAAGCAAACACGTTTGTGCTGCTGGTATTTGAAATACTTGCAACTATTTCCTGAAATTGCATTGTACAAGTCAGAGACATATTAGATTAATAGGTCGCTGTACAGGTATATACAAAGTAATCACGTCGCAAAGACTCAGTTCGAGAAAGGAAGTTGACCCTGTCATTGACGACGCACTGGCACCAGGATATAGCTCATTCATCATCTGGAATGTAATTTTTACCTTTTCCAATTCTCGACCGAGCGGAGTTCGAACCAGTGAATTCTATGACACCTTCCGCCTAGCGTTTGGGCGGCGAGTAGCTTACCACTACACCAGCATTTAGAGGACAAAAAAAAAATTTCACCACTAACTTTCAACTACCCGTCTCACAAACACACGAATTGACTGAAAGTGATGGTGTGCATTTCAGATATGCTTACTTTTACGTTTTTCTGAGAACCATGCTGCCCCCCCACCCCCCACATTAAAATGGTCCGGTGCTGTAAAGAATATAGGTGCTTCTTTATTCCTCATATTATTTAAAGTAACCCTTTAAAATTGTGTAACCTTAAGGAAATTAACACTAACTTGACTTAAGTGGGTCTCTCCATCTGCAACGCCAACCTGACCCTCAATACCACGATCAGTTGGAAGTGAAATATAAAAAATCTATAACGTGAAAGCGGAATCTAAGTGCTTCTTTATTACTCAGAATGCAGGAAATGGCTTTTCAGGTCAGCTAATTCTAATTTTCAAAATTTTCCGGCAGAGAACCCCCAGACCCTTTTCTCTAGGGTCAGCCCCCTCATTTGTAAAGACCTTCCGCCGCCCCTGATATATATATATATATATATATATATATATATATATATATATATATATATATATATATATATATATATATATATATATATATATATATATATATATATATATAATATATATATATATATATATATATATATATATATATATATATATATATATATATATATATATATATATATATATATATATATATATATATATATATATATATATATTAATTCGACTGCCGGCTACAACAGTTTCTAAGCTGATTGATATGGACACGGACACTTCAATCTTGAAATAAGAAAGAGCAGCTTAGTAGCCAACATCATTATTTCATTTCTAAGGGAACGATATAATATTATGGCTCGGCTCACGGCGCACCGGAAGGTGAGGACGCCCTATAGTAATCACCGCGTCCGTCCGTCATACACGTAAATCATAAGCGTAATTTGCTTCTGGAGGATGTAAAGGTGCGTGTCTGGTGTGTATTTAAGGGGTGGGGTGGTGGAATGGGTGAGTTATCAGGTGCCAATTTGGTCCTTGTAGAGTGGGAGTTTCGTCCATTGCGCACACATTAGCTGCTAAATATCACTAACAATAAAATATAAATGTGAATTTATTTAGAAATAGTTTAATTTTTAGCAGACAGTAAAACTTGAAGCCTTTCAAATGGGCACTGACTGCTTATAAATGCACCACGTGCCTTACCGCCGCATTACCGTAGCATTGCTACACTATAAATAATGTGTGGCCGTGCGGCCACTGTCCCACGCATGTCCCCGCTGTCGAGGACCGGGTAATCAGTCGTCGCATGGGCTGTTGTCTCATCCTTCCGGATCTCTCTCGGGCCTCTCCTCTCTGATATTTTTATTCATAGGCCGAGAAAGGTGTGTACGTGAGCAACGTCGGGAGAAATTCACTACCGTAGCGTCTCGGGGTCCTAACTGAGCTGACGTCACCTCGGAGGCTGGAATGTCAATGGAGCGGTGGAAGAGGGAGGGGGAACTGCCTCAGGGGAGAGCGGGCGATCTTTTTCTTTGGGGAGGCAAGCGAGACAGTGGTCTTTTCCTATCCTTACCCCGAGCAGTTGGTACGTCGATAGCTGTCGCTATTTAGTCTCATCACTCGATACAACTACGGTTGGTCGGTGGTGCAAAGTCATTAGGTATTAGAATTATTTATTGCTTAACTATCATCCACGTAAAGCTGATCCTACATTAGTATTCGCAGACGGCCGGGGGTGGGGGGGGGGGAGTGTGTGCGGGGTGGGGGGAGAACTGGGGTTTTTAGTAGTCGCTTCCTAGTTGATCCGATGTTCTCTGAGGGCATTCTGATGTGGTCATCTGTGGATTCCTAAGTCTTTATAAGTTTGTTAGGGGGGAATTCCGCATGGGGCAGTGTTTTTAGCTACCTTTAGTGTGCGTGCAGGTTTAAGGCCTAAGCCAAGTTATTCGGTGGAGCTACACCGCAGTGTCGAAAAGCCTGCCTAGGGGGACACGTTTGAAGTGTCCTATTGTGGTGTGTGAAAGTTTAAGTGGCGAAGCTTTCTCTCGTAAATACTTTCAAGTAAAGGTCACAAGTTCTGTTGGGTGGTCGAAAGGATGGTGGGGGTTAGTCGGAACCATCAGGCGAGGAGCGTCTGCGGGGAATGTCCTTACGAGGCAATCTCGTGACGTCGGAGTCATATGCAGCTGAACGATAACGAGCAGTGGCTCCAAGTTCTGCTTCGAGTAGGGGAAAGGCAAGCTAAGAGGCACGGCGAACCGAGGTCTCAGCTTTCCTAAGCATAACAAATCTTTCTCACTCTCATTCGCAAGGGGCCTGTGGTTGAAGCCGTGTGGATCCAAGCACACGCACTGAGCACGGCAGCTTCGACATGAGCTAATAGGGAAGACGGTAGAATTCTGTCGGCGACTGTATACTATTTGAGGCTGGTCCAAGTGAGACGCAGGGACCTTTTGAATGAAAGAAGAAGCAGCCTTTTTGGTGGGGAGATCTCGTGCCTGGGCATGGGGTGGGGGCGCGGGGGTGGGGGCGCACCCTGCTTGGACTGAAGCAGCAAAATGGGAAAGCGTCCCACTTTGCTAGTTTCATTTTTAAGAGAAGGAGCGACACCATCGTGGCACTAGTTAATTTGGCTTCATACCGAGGAATGTGCAGGATCGCAGCCCACTAGAGACGGCAAAGGCGGGAGGTCCTTTTTCTTTTAAAACGTAAATTCATGGTAGAAGCAAAAAGGGAACTACCACCTAACAGCGGCAAATACACAAATCGGCGCTTAAGGCAGTAAATCTAACTTCTATAGAGAAAAAGCAAATTAGATTACTTCGTACATTTAATTTAGAAAACATGCACGATCGAATTTTACATCAAGCGAGATAGAAAGTTCACCAGTCACTGTTCATTATCCCGCCGAATGTGTGGTCTAGGTTTTGCCATTGCGGGCATTGTCAGCTTTCAACCAGCCTCGGTAATTATATTCCCGAGGCAAACCATCATGCGGTGACTTAATCCTTGGATGCCAAAGATCACAACAAGCTGAGTGGGCGGTACTCCTGAGGAGCTGGTGAAAGTTCAGCAGTTCATCACACGAAGCACAGTCCCAGGGAGACGATGCATGAGAAGAAAGAATAGTCCTTCTAGAATCAGGCGACACAATGCGATGGAATGGTAGATTTTGGAATTAGCGATCACAGAAAATAAGAAAGTTCCGTTGTCTCTAGAGACCTTACCCAGTCGGAGACAAGTATCGGTCAAGTGAGGGTTTCTCCCGAAGTTCTTGAGCAGTAGATGAAGGGCGGCGGAACTGATCCCGGGTGAAGTTCTGGCTCAGGCAAAGTCGAAGGTCTTGCCGGTATGCAGTCCAGTCTGCTTCAGTTCAGAGTCAGGAGATGAGGCGAGTCCCCTGAGGCAGTCCAAATTACAGAGGAGATTTCTGGAGGCGGAAGAATTGTAGCAGTAGTTATGGGTCCTTAGTTTAAATTAAGCCACTTTTTCTTGGTGCCTTTACACAAATTAGGCTGTCTCTCGCCTATGTAATTGTCGAACCACTCTGAGCAGTCGACGTCCCCAAGGTTCCTCAGTCTTTATTGAGGGAGCTCCATGACAACATGTACGCGGCTGTTTTATGGTGGAGAACGATCAGCTTTTATGCTATCTGCTCTCTGCATCTCATTATCTCTCCGACGAATGGGAAGCTTTCCTTAGTGAACCACAGCCAATCGAGACTAGTAATCACCGCGTCCGTCCTTCCGTCCGTCTGTCCGTCTGTCCGTCCGCCTGTCTGTCTGTCTGTCTGTCTGTCTGTCTGCCTGCCAATCGACACTAGTAATCACCGCGTCCGTCCGTCTGTCTGTCTGTCTGTCTGTCATGCTGTCTGTCTGTCTGTCTGTCTGTCTGTCTGTCTGTCTGTCTGTCTGTCTGTCTGTCTGTCTGTCTGTCTGTCTGTCTGTCTGTCTGTCTGTCTGTCTGTCTGTCTGTCTGTCTGTCTGTCTGTCTGTCTGCCATGCTGTCTGTATGTCTGTATTCCCGTCTGTTAATTCGCAATATCTCGTAACAGCATATCATACAGAACTGATTCAACTTGGTATATGCCTCAGTTATGATTTGCAGATGTGCCTTCTGAAGAATTTAATTTTATAAGCCCAAGATTTTGGATGAAAATGGGCTTTTTAATACAAAAACTAACGATTTTTGTCAATTTTCTCATAAACACCATAACATACAGAACGGCTTAAGATATTTTAATGAAACTTGGCAGATAGCTTATTTATGATGGGTAGATGTGCCTTTTGAAGGATTCACATTTATATAGGTGAAAGAATTTGGGTGAAATGGGCCTTTTAATGCAAACACACAGGATTTTAGTAAATTTTCTCGTAAACACCATGTCATACAGAATCGCTTAAAATAATATAACGAAAATTGGCAGGTGGCTTCGTTATGATGGGTAGATGCTCTTTTTGAAGGATTCTCCTATATAGGTCCAATGTTTGCGGTAAAAATGGGCTTTTTAATGCAAAAAGTCATGATTTGTGTCAATTTACCCGTAAACAGCATATCGTACAGAATCGCTTAAAATAATTTAATGAAACTTGGCAGGTGGTTTCTTTCTGATGGGTAGATGTGCCTTTTGAAAGATTCACCTATATAGGACCAAGATTTTAGGTGAAAATTCGCCTTTAATGCCAAAACTCACAATTTTTGCCAACGCTCTCGTAAACAGCATATCACCAGAAGTTAACAGAACCGCATCAAATATTTTAATGAAACTATGTATGTTATGCATGTATGCATTTACATATTTGACTTGGTGTATGCGTCATTTATAATAGACAGATGCACCTTTTGAAGGTTTCACCTTTACAGGTCCAAGACTGGCTTTTTGATTAAAAAATCAGGATTTTTGGTCACTGTTCTCGTAAACAGTATATCATACAGAACTGCTTAAAATAATTTAATGAAATTTCGCAGGTGGTTTCTTTATGATGAGTAGATGCACCTTTTGAAGGATTCACCTTTATAGGTAAAACTCGTGAAAATGGGCTTTTTAATGCAAAAACACTATCGTTGAATTTCCTTGGTTTTTTGTATTTCTTTTTTTAATAATATGAATAAAATACTTCATAGTGAAAGGTATTTTCAGTGATTTCGGGGCCCTCTGAGTTAAACAACGTTTTCTAGTTGCAACCAGCTCCAGATATTCAGCTGATTCATAGAGTGGCTCTGAGGCCTTTAACATAACGGATCATACCTCCAACCCACGCATTCACTACACACGCTCAGCTTCCACATATTAGAAGACTCTGGCTATCTTTACGAGCACAATAATACCTGGTTTATATACTCTACTGGACACTGTATGGAACATCTAAATGCGGCCAGTAAACGTGTGACAAATGATAAATGATTGGTGGTGGTTACTTAAGATGAGTACGATCGCCTGCCATAAAGGTTCACCATCATTTGGCTCCCAGAAGCAATTGTCCGTTATAGAAAGATTAGCCGGAGCACTCTTCGCTCACAAGCCCCGGCTAGCCAGACCGCGAGCTAACGCGATAAGCCGATGATGATCGGACAGTGACGTTCAAGTTTCTATAAGAAGCGGCGATACGCATAGAGTGGATGAGAGTCGACATTAGATTCTTTAGAACTCATGGCGATTATGTAGAACCTGATTCGCGCCTGACGGCTGCGCTCTCCTTCACTCATTGCCTATCGCCACCCGGGAGTATAAATGGGTTCTAGCGTCAGAACTGGGAAACTTAGACGTAATGGCGTAATAGATTAAAAATAAAACAAGAGGCCCAAGTTGCCTGACAAGTTTAAAGATCTTGAGCCTACGCTGGCCTTCTTAATTTTATAAGGATTTCAGCATATTTGGTCTAAACAGCTGAGCATAATTCAAAACGTAGGCTATTAGCTGAACGTTTTATTATTGATTATTAATGAATCATTGCGCAATGTCCGACGTTGCGAAATATCCGTCCAAAATGAAAAGAAAATAGGTACAAAATGTTCGGCGTTTATCACGGTTGCAAAATATGAAAGAAATACGAAAGAAATCGTGGCAAAATGTCCACGGTTGCAAAATATCCCCCCCCCCCCCCCCCTATGAGAGAGGTCGTTGCAAAATGTCCGTCATTTCAAACCATCAGCTTAAAATTTACAAAAAATCATTGCAAAATGTCGGCTCTTGCAAACAAACAATTGTTTTTACGTGTACCGTGAAATCCTACTTTGGTACTCGGATCAAATGATCCCGTTAGAAATAATGGGGCCACGGTATGAGTCAGAAGGAATTCGGAATCTGATAAAGAGTAGCAAGTATACCGGAACAGATATCACCATGACTATCAACAAAAGTTTAAATCGTCCCCACTAAACAACAGCACCATCACTATCCATCTCTGTGTTAGTTTTCAGCACCACGACCATTGTTACAAGCGCCTCGCCCACTCATCATCGCCACATTCACTAGTCACCGCAAGCACCATAACCGGTAGTCAAGTTACCACTAGTCACCACTACAACCACAAGCCACTATCATCGAACAATACTACTAGTAACCACACTTACAACAAGTTACCACAATCAGCATTATTGTATCGTCATAACTAGTTACCGCCACGGTCATCCCTGCGGCTGCCGCCGCGTCCACAAACACCACTACCGCGTCACCACAACCACCGCCACCACCATCATCACTACCACCACCACCACCACCACCTCCACGACCATCAACAACACCACCAATACCAACATCACCAGCACGACCACCACCACCGCCACGATTAGTAACTACCATAACCATGACTAGTCACCACCACCACCACCACCACCACCACCACCACCACCACCACCACCACCACCACCACCACTAACAAAACCACAACCACCACCACCACCGCCACGAGTAGTAACGACCGTAGCCACTAGTCACCACCACCACCACGACCACCACCACCATCACTTCATCCACCACTACCACCGACATCACCAGCCCGACCACCATCACCACCGCCACAACTAGTAAGTACCATAACCACGACTAGTCACCACCACCACCACCACCACCACCACCTCCATACCACCACCACCATCACTGCCACAACATCATCAGCACGACCAACACCACCACCGCCACAACTAGTAACTACCGTAACCACGACTAGCCACCACCACCACCACCACCACCACCACCACCACCACCACCACCACCACCACCACCACGTCAACTATCACTACCACCACTACCGCCACGACTAGTAACTATCATAGCCACGACTAGTCACCACCACCACCACCACCACTACTACCACCACCACCACCACCACCACTACTACTACCACCACCACCACCACCACCAACATCACCAGCACGATTACTAGCACCACGTCGAGGTCCAAGCCACCACAACCTAAGTTTACGCCCACACCTAAGCCCAAACATAAAAGAAACATACAATTCGTTAACAGCCGTGTAGAGGCCTTAAGGGCCAATGTCCCTATCCTGCCCAGCCTCCCCGTGCCTGAATTTCAGGTGGTTGAGGACAACATCCACTGGACGGAGTGCACTGCAAATAGGATGTATAATAGTTGGTTATCGCGCCTTAATTTAAACTAACTACGGGTCAGGGTACTAACCACCCAGAAATTGGCCTGGGTGGTAATATCGTTAACCTAACTGGTTCTACATTGTATGAAGCAGAAAGATCTTTGCTAAATCTCGGTCTAACATATGTACCAACACCACGGCCCAAAGTCGACATAGATGCCCTTTTAGATAATGGCTTATGGGAAATTGTAGAATTTTCTCACCGTGTAAAATTAACAGACTTTTTTCAAAATTCCAAGAAAAACAACTTTCTACCTTTTGTTGAAAAAACTGGCTGGGCACCTAACTCGAAGTTGGTTGACCCTGCGATCCCTGATAGTATAAAAGCTATCAAGGAGCGTGTTGAAAATTTAGAATTCCATAAAAATCATCAAAATTTGTCATATCAAGAACGTTTAGCCGTAACAGGTTTGGGTAAAACAATGACATCGTTATAAACTTGCTGACAAGGGATCTGCTACTGTAGTAATGCGTAAGGATAATTATATTCGTGAAGCGCATCGGCAACTCAGTAATCTGAAACACCACCGCAAATTAGACGAAGCACTCTGGCAAAATAATTGTGATAAATTTAATGGAATCCTTCAAGAAATGGCTGACAAAAAGGCCATAACGAAAAAGCAGTTTAAATACCTTACTGCTAAACGAGATTCAAATCCACGTACGTTTTACCTTTTGCCAAAAGTTCATAAACCTATTGAGTCGTGGTCCGACCCTATGATACCACCGGGTCGACCTATTATCTCTGATTGCGGCTCTGAATCTTATCGAATTAGTGAAATTATTGATTACCACCTACAACCAATTGTGAATAGACATTTCAGCTTTTTGAACAACACTGAGGATATCCTATCCGAGGTCTCCAAAATTTCTGTTCCTCCAAACTCACTCTTGGTCACCCTCGACATCGATGCTATGTACACAAACATTGACATCGAAAGGGGTTTGACTTCTGTTCGCAGAGCATTTGATAAATATCCTGATAACAATAGGCCCACTAGCGAAATATTAGCTCTCCTGGAGCTGAGTTTAAAGGGCAATGATTTCGAATTCGCTGGCGAAATCTACCAATAAATCTGTGGATGCGCTATGGGTAAACGTTTTAGTCCTAGTTTTGCCAACATCTATGTAGCTGAGTGGGAAGAAGATGCGCTTAACAAATGTCCTAAGCAGGCCTTATTTTACCGCCGTTACCTCGATGATATTTTTATGATCTGGAATCATTCGAGGGAAGAGTTTGATGAATTTTTCACTATTTTGAACAATCACAATCCTAACATCAAACTTAAAGCCAACATCGACCAGACTTTTTGGACGTTACTCTCTACAAAGGTGTCGATTATAACACGAGTGGGCTTCTTGATTACAAAGTATTCTTTAAGCCCACCGATTCCCATCAACTACTGCATAAGAAATCTTTCCATCCACCTCATACTTTTAAAGGTATTGTCAAATCACAGATTATCCGATTTCACCGAAATTCTAGTGATAGAAAGAATTTTGAATCTGCATGTTCCACCTTATTTAAAGCCCTCAAACCGAGGGGATATTCAACACGATTTTTGCGCAAAATAAAGTCCGAAACTTTACATGATTTGGAAACTATTACTGATAAGGGTGCCGATCAAAAGCCAACCAAAGTTCGTCACAATCGTCCGATTATAGGCGTAGGACAATCTCAGAAATGTGGAAAGAAGAGGTGTAAATTATCTACCTAATCAGAAAACATTTGTCAGTTATCAGGACAAAAGCAAATTCCAACTTCAGTCTAATTTAGATTGCGATTCTAAAAATGTTATCTATTTAATATCTTGCAAATTATGCCAAAAGCAGTATGTCGGTGAAACAAAATGCCCTTTAAGATGGCGAGCAACTAGACACCTTTGCGATATTAGACACGACGAGGACACCAACGTAGCTCAACATTTCAATCTTCCTGGTCATTCTGTCGATAGACACTTTGAAATTATGCCTATTGAGCAACTGCCTCTTTCTGCTACGGCCGAAGAAACTGATAAACAAAGAAAACTTCGAGAATCATTTTGGATTAAGCAACTGAAAACAAAATGGCCGAGAGGCATAAACGTGGACCCTAGTCTTGCTGATCAACGTGAAATAATTCCATTCAGTTTAACATACAATCGGAAAAATGTTGAAATTTCTGAAATTTTGAAAGATGAATATCATAAATTGCAGGATAAAATGAAAGAACCTCTCAATTTGCGTCCAGTGATAGCCTTTAAGAAAAACTCCAATCTACGTGACATCTTGGTTAAATCGAAATTAACTCGTCAAAAACCTTCAGAATGAATGATATATATTATTCATATTTTATAGGCCATACCGCCTCTATCAAACAAACATAACAAATCTCAGACAATAAAATAAATAAAAAATATCTCCCAACCTTGGGAGATCCTGAGCCAGTGCGTGTAATCATATAACCACCACCGTCACAACTAGTAACTACCATAACCAATTGCGTGTTATCCACATAACATTCATCACTCAGAAACGTCAATAAGTATGGGCATCATCTCAGTTTCTAGGCCCGTCAACAGATAGTCAGTCATCAGCACATTTAAAGTCCATGCTTTTCTGGTCAAAACAATATTAGGCCAGTTAGAAAATCATTATCCAATGACAGTATAAACTTTCATGCAGAAATCACTCCATGGATTTGGGTGATCATAATCATCAACCGCATGTTATATGATCCTTCATGCAGTAACTGCTGACCAGCTCCTGGTTATTATTGTCGGTAGCCAGATCTCCAGCTCCTGGTCATTATTGTCAATAGCCAGGTCTTCAGCTCCTGGTTATCTTTGTCCATAGCCAGGTTTCCAGCTTTTGGGTAATGTACTCGTCGGCCAGATCTCCAGCTTCTGGTCATTCACGGATCTATCATAAGGTTATCTTCTGGCGGCCCATGCCCAGTTATATGCAGCCTTTCAGACCTGCCTGCATCAGTATATACATTTCAGTCAAAGTTATATTTATTTATGTCGCGTGCTTGTCTGGGTGCACCCACATCTATCCGTCATAATCAATATGATATCATAACTCATATTGTGATCGTCTTCGTCAGCGGGAACCTTTCGTTTTCAAGCCACAAAGAAATGATTGATTTCATCGAGTATCTATAACAACTATACTGCATTCAGGTCGTACAGTATTGGTTTATTATATTTCGATTCTATATTAATTATTGCTATAGTTATTAACCTCTCAGTCAGTTTGATATTTCAAATTTAAATTCTGAACCAAGAAACATTAATCCTAAATTTTAACTGACATAAATCATTTATGCTGTTATAAAGTCAAGAGATTATCGACTGGCCCATATCCATCCTAGGTTCTAAATGATTCAGTAGTCGATAGTGGTCTACATTGAACAAATCGAATGGGGGTAATTTTCAACTTGGATAGGTGATATACCTGGATCTCCTCTTCAATTAACTAATATCATTTATGATTCTGAAGTAAACTAAATCGTCTGATATTATATGAGGATTGATACAAGTGATATCAGATCGAAGAATTGACTTGATATGATTAATATCAAAACTCAAAGAACGAACAGGGATTGGATCAGCCAGGATTAATGGTTGTTTCAATCTAGATGTAACTTCATCAGCATAGGGTTCATGTTTCTTTCAAATTAGTTTTATCAAATTTCAACACAAAAATAACTTCAAAAGAGGGAGTCAGCGGTTACAGATTCTGAAACCCTGGTTCAATAGACCCATTTATATCTTCAGATAATACATCATTTATAAGAATTGTTTCACATATATACCACTGATTTAAATTGAATTATCACGCCAGAAAGAAAGCAAGAATGAATGAATACTAATTTTTCAAATCTGTCTGTTTACCTTCCTCTTTATTATACCCATCTTTTGATCCAATAGGTCAAAGTTCAAATACTAATGCAGATCACTCCTCCATACATCGAGCCAAGAGAAGGAATTGTTGGAATTTGTATCAAATCGGTCCTATAAGCTTTCCTTTGAGTAAAAGGGTTAATCATTCATATTGGAAATCATGAGCCTTCCCCTAGACATCTGTTTTATCATTTCCATTTTGGGGTAAGTGTTCTGGCAATAAAATATCGGGTCATCATTTGATTAATGACGTCATAATCATTACTAATGTGTCATAATCATTACTAATAGTTTGTCTTTTGATAAAATATATCGGCATTTCGCATCGTACAATAATCCGACCCACGCCAACGAAACGTAACTCCCTTACACTACCATTACTGTAACGGCTACAAACACTACCATAATAAGTTAAGATAGCACTATCCCCCTGCTGGCCTAAATCACAAATTGAAGCTGAACCTGAAAAGTAGTATAGACAGACACACTCCGCCCGAGTAAGATATCAGTAGGGTATGTTACTCCTCTGCAGCACAGAGCGACCACAGAAACATATATGTATGCGGCATCGACTAGATTACTCCATCCTCACTCACAGTCTCTGGCACCAACGAGGTCCAGCCCGTATAAAACTTCCTTCTCCGCCTTAGCGAATTACCCAAAAACTCCTGTTCTTCTCCGCATATTTCCGGCTTAATAATCATTTTCCTAGTCACGCCTAGAAACACGCACACTCCTCCCTCCTTTCTCTTTCATCTCAAGAGTCACCGTCTCATAGCAATAGAGTACATCATGGCCTAATAGCAGCATGCTATTCAATCTGCTGTGTAAATGTGCGCATGAACCCATTCAACCCATGTGTATTAATGAGTACAGCCAGCTTCTCTGACACCCATGAAGACATGTAAAGAGTAGCGAGTTCGACTGAACCAGATAACCAGATGGACAACAGTCACCATTCTTCTCGCCCAAGGTGGCAAAACACTACACCCGCCCGCCCGCCCGCCCGCCCGCCCGCCCGTACGTACGTACGTACGTACGTACGTACGTACGCACGCACGTACGTACGCGCGCGCGCTCACACGCACGCACGCACGCACACTGCCGTCCATACGCTCAAGGTTAAATAGAGAAATTTTTCAGATACTCTGCAAAATTCATCCTTCATCAACTTTTGTCAGGTGGGCTGATGTAGTCGCTGACTAGTGAACTAGCTTCTTTACTACTTGAGTTGACTATTAGTGCGCCATAGAAAATTGCATTACCAAGCAAATTGTAACGTTGTCTCATTGTTAAACAATATATGTAAAATAACTTCTTTATTTTCCTTTATAGATATCAGGGGTATGCAACCATATGCTAATATTCCAGAACTACCAAATTCAAATCTCAAATTCTTTATTGGCCAACAACATCGTCCTCAGTCACCCAGCACAACGACATCGTCCTCAGTCACCCAGCGCAACAACATCGTTCTCAGTCACCCAGCACAACGACATCGTCCTCAGTCACCCAGCACAACAACATCGTCCTCAGGCACCCAGCACAGCAACATCGTCCTCAGTCACCCAGCACAACAACATCGTCCTCAGTCACCCAGCACAGTAACATCGTCCTCAGTCACCCAGCACAACGACATCGTCCTCAGTCACCTACCTCAACAACTCACTGGATAGTTCAAATATAATCACTGCTAACCCACCAATGGGTACAGACACCGATAGGCAGTGACGGGTCCATATGTGTTTTTACTATAGCTGTCTATTCTGGCTTAATAATATCGAAAACTAAATTATCTTTCTTCCAGAAGGATCATTGGCGGTGTTATGTCAATGCGGCAGTAGACTGTATTCACATAATACTAGTGATGGCGTAAAGGTAAGCTTGATATAACTACCCTAGACTGGCTTTCCAGTTCCTTTTAGACAAACTTGAGATAGCCTACTATTGCTCAGAGTTAGTCTACTACTCCTTTCACAGAAATTCTTAATGCTGGACATTAAGTCTGAAAATATCACTCGTAATCTGTGAAAGTATTATGGACTTCTGGTAATAGTGGACGGCTAGAAATGAGAAAAATGTGTTATAGACCCATAATGTGTTATATGTTTCAATAAAATCTTAAAATCATCTGTATTCCAGTGGCTGTTAAGCATTTTGGTCAGGTACTATTCATGTCGTGTTTGTTTAGTTAGTTAATTAGTTAGTTAATTAGTTAGTTAGTTAGTTAGTTAGTTAACTAATTAGTTAATTAGTTAGTTAGTTAATTAGTTAGTTGATTAGTTAGTTAGTTTTTGTCTATATGTTCGTTCATTCGTTTGACTTGACTTAATATAATTAATAACAACAGCTTCACCGCCGTCTCATAATAATACGTTAAGAATATTAGTTATATACCCGCCATTATATTAAGCCTATATACGACTACTTAGACATTGACAGAGGGCATTGGCCCCCCATTTGTTTAAAAGAAATTGCCATATCCATGTAAATATGCAGCATAACTTGCGCAAAATGGTACATTCCATGACAAATTATGTATGCATGGAATGGCTAACAATTTCGAATAGATTTTATTATTGATAATCCCTAGGAGACAAGGTCGAAAGTTGCAAATACTGCTTGGAATTGATTAAGTACCGAAGCAACAAACTCATACATCTTCTTGTTCAAACAAATAGTTGGACCTGTTTGCCAACTGTGTAGTTACCGCCGCAAGCATAAACAGTTTCAAGAATAGACTAGATTTACATTTGTCTTATTCCAAACTTCAGGTGTATTGAGTTTATGCAGATGATAGTAATCAGTCCTTCCTCAAACCTCGTGAGGTTTGGCATACCTTCCTTTATTCAACAGTAGCATAACATGTTTGTTTCCTAATATAAAGTCTTAGATGCCACATTATAGTAGGATTTACATAATACCATTGCTATTTTAGGTAGGTGTGAGGCATTGGGCTATTTATCAGACACTATTTAAATGTTGTTTACTGACATATGGTCAATAATAATCGCTTTTTATGTTATAAATGGAAAAATAATACTTGTTCATTGCTTTTCAGAAAACAACACGATTGAAAGAAATGTTGACCTCACCCAACCTAGAGTTCATCATGGAAGCACACAATGGCATGACTGCACATATTGTACAGGAAACAGGTAAATGTATGCGATTATAATTTTACAAACAGTGAGCTATTCGTAAACAGAAATACATTTGAAGTAGCAACTGGCAACGTGCGGCTTCAATTTCTATGTGCTAACTTAGCCGACAGTCATGCACCCATTAGTTTAATTTGTTGTTCACCATCTCCCGGTCGGGGGATCGAACCGCCATTCTGCAACTCCGCATAGCATCAGCAACCAGGCATCTTTCCACTGGACCACGCACCAAGACTATAAAGTAAAGGATTGGCCGACCAGCTTTCACATGTCTGATATACTGACACACTGACAATTCATATGGGACTATCTGTGGATGCACCTGCCACAATTCAATCCTATATATATATATATATATATATATGTATGTATGTATGTATGTATGTATGTATGTATGTATGTATGTATGTATGTATGTATGTATGTATGTATGCCAAACTGAAATAGGTTTTCAAAATACCACTCAGTGATTTATCATTGTGCGACAATTGGGTCATATGGCGTCTCTAAAACAAAATGACAATCAAGGAATAAAATAAAGAAGAATTTTTTCAATTTTGAAACTTCTGAGCCGGTACGTTTGACAATATCATATATATGTAACATCTTAGTAAAAGCCAAACTGAAATAGGTTTTCAAAATACCACTCAGTGATTTATCATTGTGCGACAATTGGGTCATATGGCGTCTCTAAAACAAAATGACAATCAAGGAATAAAATAAAGAAGAATTTTTTCAATTTTGAAACTTCTGAGCCGGTACGTTTGACAATATCATATATATGTAACATCTTAGTAAAAGCCAAACTGAAATAGGTTTTCAAAATACCACTCAGTGATTTATCATTGTGCGACAATTGGGTCATATGGCGTCTCTAAAACAAAATGACAATCAAGGAATAAAATAAAGAAGAATTTTTTCAATTTTGAAACTTCTGAGCCGGTACGTTTGACAATATCATATATATATATATATATATGATATTGTCAAACGTACCGGCTCAGAAGTTTCAAAATTGAAAAAATTCTTCTTTATTTTATTCCTTGATTGTCATTTTGTTTTAGAGACGCCATATGACCCAATTGTCGCACAATGATAAATCACTGAGTGGTATTTTGAAAACCTATTTCAGTTTGGCTTTTACTAAGATGTTACATAGATTCGGAATTTTCTTAAATGCAATTACTGGACGCTTGTTGAAAGGTTGTCTGAGATTGTCCTGTAATTTGTGATATTCATCTTTTAGGATTTTGGTAATTTCAACATTTTTCCTATTGTATGTGAGAGTAAATGGGATTTTAATCTAATAGACCTGGGTCAGAATTTATGCCCCTAGGCCATTGTGTTTCTAATAGTTTAATCCGGAACGGTTCTCTTAGTTTTCTTTGTTTATCAGTTTCTTCTGTTGTGTCTGAAAGAGGTAGCTGTTCGATAGGCATAATTTCAAAGTCACGAGGGACTAAATGATCAGGAAGATTAAAATGTTCAGCCACATGTGTGTCTTCCTATAGTCTAATATCTGAGAGGTGTCTAGTTGCACGCCATCTTAGTGGATTTTTCGTTTCGCCGACATACTGCTTTTGACACAATTTGCATGAAATTAAGTAAATGACATTTTTAGAATCACAATCTAAATTTGGCTGAATTTGAAATTTGCCTTTGTTTTGAAAGCTTGTGAATGTACTCTTAGAGGCCTGGTCTAGGGGTTTTTCAGTGTTTTTCAGATAGCTAAAATGTCTGTTCGCAATTGGCTGATGATGGTAGTCGATAAATTCACTAATCCTATATGATTCCGAACCACAATCTGAAATAATGGGTCGCCCTGGTGGAGTCATTGGGTCGGTCCACGAGTCAACAGACTTATGGATTTTAGGAAGAAGATAAAATGTAAATGGTTTCGAATCATCTTTTGCAAACAGGTATTTAAATTGCTTTTCAGTTATTAGCTCACCTGGCCTGAAAGGCCAAGTGAGCTTATGTCGTGGTGATCGTCCGTCATGTGTCCGTCGTCCATCCATCCGTCCGTCCATCAACTTTTCCTTTAAACGATTTCTTCTCAAGAATTGCTGGGCTAATTTCAATTATATTTGGCAGGAAGCATCTTTAGGGCATAAGGATCCAAGTTTGTTCAAATGGACCCAATCAACCAATTTTCCCAGCGGCCATTTTGGATTTCGGGCAATTTCAGGAAGCATCCTTAGGGCATAGGGATCCAAGTTCGTTCAAAGGAAGCCGATCGACCAATTAGGCCGGTGGCCATCTTTGATTTTGGCCGATTTTTAGAAATGTCTAAAAATCTTCTCAGAAACCGCTTGAGGGATTGAAAGAAACCTCATGAAATATGATCTAGGGCAAGAGCTCAACCAAATTTATTTAAGGGAACTTACCTGGTCAAATAGTTCGGCGGCCATCTTGGTTGACCTAGTTTTAGCGAAAATAACTTCTCCAGAATCGCTGAAGGGATCAGGCCAAAATTTGGCAGATATGATTAGGGACTAAGGCCCAGTAAAGTTTGTTCAAGAGAAGTTGATCCTTAAAAAAACATGGCCGCTGTGGGTCAATCAAAATATAGCATGTTTGGCGGCCATATTGGATTTTTTTATATAGGTTTTTGTGTATTCTAATCTCAAATTTGCAATTTTGGAAACTGTCGGATAAACGGTTTGGTGGCCATCTTCGATCATTTTCGCGCCAAAAGCTCCCATACTAAAGCAATGGGAAATTTAAAATATCTTCTCGAGAACTACTGGGCCGAGTTCACTCATATTTGGCATGAAGCATCCTTAAGACATAGAGATTCAAGTTTGTTCAAAGGAACCCGATTGGCCAATTTGGCCGGCGACCATCTAGGATTTCGGCCGATTTTTAGAAATGTCTTTAAAAGTCTTCTCCTCCCAAACCATTTAAGGTATCGATTCAAAACTCATGAAATATGATCTAGGGTAAGGGCTGAATGGAGGTTGTTCAAGGAAACTTGATTGACCAAATGGTTCAGCGGCCATCTTGGATGACCTAGTTTTCATAAAAAGGACTTCTTCCCCAGAACCGCTGAAGCGATCAGGCCGAAATTTGTTATATATAATTAGCAACTAAGGGCGACTAAGGTTTGTTCAGGAGAAGTTTATTTGTCAAAAAGCATGGCCGCGGTGGACCAATTAAAATATAGTGTGTTTGGCAGCCATATTGGATTTTTTTATTTGATGGATTTTGAGGCCGAAATTCGTTTTATATAGGTTTTTGGATAGTCAGATCTCAAATTTGCAAATTTCGAAACTATCGGATAAACGGGTTGGCAGCCATCTTGGATCATTTTCTCGCCAAAAGCTCCCATACTAAAGCAATGGGAAATTTAAAATGTCTTCTCGAGAACTTCTGGACCGATTTGAATTATATTTGGCAGGATGCATCCTTATGGCATAGAGATTTTCATTTTGTTCAAAGGAAGCTGATCGGCCAATTTGGCCGGTGGCCATCTTGGATTTCGGCCGATCTTTAGAAATGTCTTTAAAAATCTCTTGGGGAATCGACTCAAAACTTATGAAACCTCATCTAGGCAAAGAGGTAACCTAAGTTTGTTCAAGACGACTTGATTGACCAAATGGTTCGGCAGCCATCTTGGATGACCTAGTTTTCCCGAAAACGACTTCTCCAGAACCGCTGAATGGATCAGGCCAAAATTTGGGACTAAGGGCCATTAAAGTTTGTTCAAGGGAAGTTGCTCCGTCAAAAAACATATATATATTTTTGGGTATTCTGAGCTCAAATTTGCAATTTTCGAAACTGTCGGATAAACAGTTTGCCGGCCATCTTGGGTAATTTTCTCGTCAAAAGCTCCCATGCTAAAGCAATGGGAAATTTAAAATGTCTTCTCAAGAACTACCAGGCCGATTTCAATTATATTTGGCAGGAAGCATCTTTAGGGCATAAGGATCCAAGTTTGTTCAAATGGACCCAATCAACCAATTTTCCCAGCGGCCATTTTGGATTTCGGGCAATTTCAGGAAGCATCCTTAGGGCATAGGGATCCAAGTTCGTTCAAAGGAAGCCGATCGACCAATTAGGCCGGTGGCCATCTTTGATTTTGGCCGATTTTTAGAAATGTCTAAAAATCTTCTCAGAAACCGCTTGAGGGATTGAAAGAAACCTCATGAAATATGATCTAGGGCAAGAGCTCAACCAAATTTATTTAAGGGAACTTACCTGGTCAAATAGTTCGGCGGCCATCTTGGTTGACCTAGTTTTAGCGAAAATAACTTCTCCAGAATCGCTGAAGGGATCAGGCCAAAATTTGGCAGATATGATTAGGGACTAAGGCCCAGTAAAGTTTGTTCAAGAGAAGTTGATCCTTAAAAAAACATGGCCGCTGTGGGTCAATCAAAATATAGCATGTTTGGCGGCCATATTGGATTTTTTTATATAGGTTTTTGTGTATTCTAATCTCAAATTTGCAATTTTGGAAACTGTCGGATAAACGGTTTGGTGGCCATCTTCGATCATTTTCGCGCCAAAAGCTCCCATACTAAAGCAATGGGAAATTTAAAATATCTTCTCGAGAACTACTGGGCCGAGTTCACTCATATTTGGCATGAAGCATCCTTAAGACATAGAGATTCAAGTTTGTTCAAAGGAACCCGATTGGCCAATTTGGCCGGCGACCATCTAGGATTTCGGCCGATTTTTAGAAATGTCTTTAAAAGTCTTCTCCTCCCAAACCATTTAAGGTATCGATTCAAAACTCATGAAATATGATCTAGGGTAAGGGCTGAATGGAGGTTGTTCAAGGAAACTTGATTGACCAAATGGTTCAGCGGCCATCTTGGATGACCTAGTTTTCATAAAAAGGACTTCTTCCCCAGAACCGCTGAAGCGATCAGGCCGAAATTTGTTATATATAATTAGCAACTAAGGGCGACTAAGGTTTGTTCAGGAGAAGTTTATTTGTCAAAAAGCATGGCCGCGGTGGACCAATTAAAATATAGTGTGTTTGGCAGCCATATTGGATTTTTTTATTTGATGGATTTTGAGGCCGAAATTCGTTTTATATAGGTTTTTGGATAGTCAGATCTCAAATTTGCAAATTTCGAAACTATCGGATAAACGGGTTGGCAGCCATCTTGGATCATTTTCTCGCCAAAAGCTCCCATACTAAAGCAATGGGAAATTTAAAATGTCTTCTCGAGAACTTCTGGACCGATTTGAATTATATTTGGCAGGATGCATCCTTATGGCATAGAGATTTTCATTTTGTTCAAAGGAAGCTGATCGGCCAATTTGGCCGGTGGCCATCTTGGATTTCGGCCGATCTTTAGAAATGTCTTTAAAAATCTCTTGGGGAATCGACTCAAAACTTATGAAACCTCATCTAGGCAAAGAGGTAACCTAAGTTTGTTCAAGACGACTTGATTGACCAAATGGTTCGGCAGCCATCTTGGATGACCTAGTTTTCCCGAAAACGACTTCTCCAGAACCGCTGAATGGATCAGGCCAAAATTTGGGACTAAGGGCCATTAAAGTTTGTTCAAGGGAAGTTGCTCCGTCAAAAAACATATATATATTTTTGGGTATTCTGAGCTCAAATTTGCAATTTTCGAAACTGTCGGATAAACAGTTTGCCGGCCATCTTGGGTAATTTTCTCGTCAAAAGCTCCCATGCTAAAGCAATGGGAAATTTAAAATGTCTTCTCAAGAACTACCAGGCCGATTTCAATTATATTTGGCAGGAAGCATCTTTAGGGCATAAGGATCCAAGTTTGTTCATATGAACCCGATCAACCAATTTTCCCAGCGGCCATTTTGGATTTCGGGCAATTTCAGGAAATGTCTTTGAAAATCTTCTCCGAAACCACTTGGGGAAATCTTCATCTAGGCCAAGAGGTAAGCCAAGTTTGTTCAAGAGGACTTGATTGACTAAATGGTTCAGCGACCATCTTGGATGACCTGGTTTTCACGAAAATGACTCCTCCAGAACCGCTGAAGGGATCAGGCCGAAATTTGGGCCATTAAAATTTGTTCAAGGGAAGTTGATCCATCACAAAAACATGGGCGCCGTGGGGCAATCAAAATGTAGTCTGTTTGGCGGCCATATTGCACTTGCAAAAATGTCCACAAACTCATTTAAAAGACTGTTAAACCACCCACCAACAATTTTGACAAAAATTGTTGGTGCTCCATGTGAGCGACACAGGACCCTTGGGCCTCTTGTCTTCTTGTTATTAACCATTTTTGGAGAATTTCGTTAAATTTGCTACAGTTATTTTGCCAAAGTGGTTCCTTTAGCTTTTGGTAATGTTTCGGATTACTATGCTGTCTATGTACTTCTTTGATATAGTTATCTTTATCCATTGTTAGCTCACCTGGCCAGAATGGCCAAGTAAGCTTATGCCATGGTGACTATCCATCGTCTGTCCGGCATCCATCCATCCATCCATCCATCAACTTTTTTCTTTAAACGACTTCTTCTCAAGAACCACTTGGCCGATTCCAATTATATTTGGCAGGAACTATCTTTAGGGCATAGGGATCCAAGTTTGTTCAAACGAAGCTGATCTAGGGCAAGAGCTGAACCAAGTTTGTTCAAGGGAACTTGTTTGGTCAAATGGTTCGACAGCCATTTTGGTTGACCTAGTTTTAGCGAAAATGACTTCTCCAGAACCGCTAAAGGGATTGGGCTGAAATTTGGCAGATATGATTAGGGACTAACTGCCATGAAGTTTGTTCAAGGGAAGTTGATCCATCAAAAAACACGGCCGCAGTGGGCCAATCAAAATACAGCATGTTAAGCGGTCATGTTGGATTTTTTTATTTGATGGATTTTGCGGCTGAAATTGGTTTTATATATATATATATCTTTGGGTATTCTGATCACAAATTTGCAATTTTCAAAACTGTCGGATAAACGGTTTGGCGGCCATCTTGGATCATTATCCCGCCAAAATCTCCCATACTAAAGCAATGGGAAAATTAAAATGTCGTCTTCTCGAGAACTGCTGGGCCGATTTTAATTATATTTGGTAGGAAGCATCCTTAGGCTGTAAGGATTCAAGTTTGTTCAAACGAAGCCGATCGGCTTATTTGGGCAGTGGCCATTTTGATTTTTGACCGATTTTTAGAAACATCTTTAAAAATCTTCTCCAAAACCGCTTGATGCATTGATTGTTTCTAGTGTCGATGGAATGTCACACGAGATGATTTTCCCTGAGGTTCATGTCTCCGTCCGAGAAACTATCGCGATACTTGTATAAGATTTTCCATATATCGTGTTTGTGGGATTGCATCAACCCAACTGTGGCACGCAGATATATATCATGTAAATGCTCAGGCAAATAATCAGGTGTTGCTTGTGTAGGTGTAGTCGGGGTTGTCTCCAGTGATATCACATCCACCAAATGGCCACAACGAGCTCCCGGTTCAAGAGTTATTTGGTCCGTTGTGCCAATAAATACACGCAACGGTATGTGATCCTTATTGGTGGTGTCATGATCATTCGGGGACTGGCGCATTGTGAGGCGAGTATATACTCAGGGTCTGGTTCCAGGATGGCTATGTGTGTGTTGTTTCCTAACTGTGGTGCAGTGGCCCGTAGCATTTTCTCCTGTCCTGGCTGAACTGTGACTGTAGAAGCTAAAATCATTGCACACGTGTCATACAGCAATGATTCCGGGGCAAGGGGTATACGTCGGCCATGTATGTCTAGTAGTAGTAGTGTCTGAATTGAAATGATACCACCTCCCTCAACTGGCCGCCGTTCGGCGATCCGTGGCCCCCACCGCCCTCTCAATCCCTGGGGCATAGGTTGGTGAGACATGTGGTTGGTGTATGCCTCTAGATGGAGGCCCAGGGTTGTTGAGACAGGTGGTTGGTATTATTGTTCGGATCGACCGGGCCGGTACCGGCATACCAGCCAAGCTGGGTACGCGCCGCCTTTCTTGGATTTGTTCCCTGAACACGCCCCCCTGGGTAGAGCCATAAGCGTATATGGGCCTATGAGAGAGATCGTGTTATAAAAACGCGTTCGTTAACGCGCATAGTGCGCATGCGCACTCTTAAATGCTATTTTTGACAAAGCGCTTAGTTTACGACCAAAATGAGATGATGCTTTTAGTGTACCGAGACGGTACAATGTAATCCTTTTTAATCACCTGTTTCCGCCGAATCTGGCATTAATCAAGACGAGAATTCGACGGGATTTCCAAATCTGTAAACCATTTCAAAATCGGTTAAGAAATGGCTGAGTTATCCACGGAAAACCCCTTTTGATTATCTTCAGAATATTGCCGTGACGTTATTATTAGCTACACGCTGATTGGCTGTTGCTCGACCGATGATTGGATGGAGCCTGCGCCTGTGACGTCACGAGTAGTATAAAAGGAGACGAAATCCCGAGCTCGAGAGCATCCTCGGCCAGGGGCCGAATAGGTTGGACCTGTGTCAGCTACGATCAGCACGACATTACGCAGCTTACTTCACTTTCTCCCGTAGCCAGCAGTAACCCAACCCACCTCACTAAAGCAATTTTGTAACTCCCGTTGCCTGTGGGAGAATTTTTGGAACTTTTTAGATATTGTTCACGAATATATCAAGAACTAATTCGGAACAAACTTGCGGTGAGGCCTTTCCCGGCCTGAAAATGTGATTCTACAGATGTAGAGGCAGCGATGTTCTTTGGTGGCTGACTCGCTGGATCTGCCAGCCATGTCAAAAAGTGATTATTTAACCGTCCCCGCACTGATGTCGTGCCGGTTTATCTAAACTTTTCGACCACAGCAAGTAAACCTTGCCGCGTACATCTTCAGAGCTGGTTGATGTACCCCGCACCATTGAGCTTAATTATGTATCTTCATCTGCATTAAACAACCCCCACTTATGATCGGGTTGTTGTCAACTTCCATCCATACTATCAGTGTATGGGAACTTTCGTCATAGCAGTAATGTTATTGTATCTCTTGCTGACTACTCGTTAGATATTCTATATTGTGATTACAGTCCTGAGTTCGATCCGCTCCCGTCATGAGGTGCTTGCGGGAATCCTGTTTGCGGAAAACAGCTTGCGGGAACTTTCCAGCTTCCATGGAATGCATCAACTCACGTCAACCTAAGAGTGACGTTACAATTTCAGTAACACGATAGCCCAGATTTAAGAATGGCTACTAATTATTCAAGTAACTATACTTGACATTTTAATTATTCAGTTACTTATATCTGATAATTATATTGAATCTGTATAAATGGTCCCGATGACTAAAAGGTACCGTAACGGTCTTAGGACCGCTAGTTATAATTTCTGTACTTGTTTATAGTTATTCTTATTTTTTCTGTAAGGTATATTCGCTAACCGCACCGTAGTAGGTTCCTTAACCTGTACTATAGATATATTATTCTGATCATTTCACACTGTATTGATTGTTCTGGTTAGTTCATAGTGGCCATCAGTTCATATGTTTTGTTAATTGTAGAAAATATAGGACTGCAGTGCACGTAGGAAACACTATGCAGCAACATTTATATATGCAGCACTTTCTCCCACCACCAACAAATTTTCACTGAGGTGCCTGTCCATGCTATAACTCTGTTTAGCCCGGCATGCTACCAACTAAAACCTTTTCTATTCAGCTCAGTAGGATAGGTTTAATATGATTAGAGACAATTTCTTCGTTAGGAAACACATAGTGTACGCCTCTTTTCCGGTAGTTGCGATAATTTAGCCCCGCACTCCGGCAAGGTTGTGTAAGATTGGCCAAAATGCCTAAAGGGCCTCATATTTCTAAGTTTTTGTCTCTCCTCATGTTCCACTAAGCCTTATGGCTTCTTAATTGTTTGGATGTCCCTATCCGCACCATGGACTGATCCATCCCTGGGAAACTATTGGGGTTTCCGAGTGGTGATGGCCAGGGTGTGGTGTCACACACATTTCTCGAGTATATTCGGATACTTAGTAGTTAGCATCTTTGCCAATGTAGGAAAACACTGTGAAAACATGTCTTAATTATTATTTTCTTTTAATCTGCTGAACAATCCTCCCGCACCGCAGTGCATAACTGGGGAACTTGCGTTTAAACCTAACGACAGGTTAAAAAGTTAGTTCCATAGGAACTGGTGATGGGCGAGATGCGCATCCCCACCAAATTCTATAACGATGTCTGGGCATGATATTCAGATCTGCCACGCCCTCACGGGAAGGACATTTACAGTGGGTACTTGTCTCTCTTACCCCCTCCAAAACGATAGATCAGTTGCCTAAATGCCTTTGTGAAAAGTAACCAATGCCCTGTAACGTTTTATGTGGTTATGGAGCAAGATGTCCAGATTCTTATCCAGTTCGGAGATCTTACTAAGTAACATGTATGCATGCTGTCTTCAGTATTGATGTCTTAGGGCATCTGTTCTCAATGACAGCCGTATCTAAAAGCTAGGTAGACGCCAGCCATTTGCGGCCTAAAATAATTCTTGTCCCTGAAAACTAAATGTTAGCGTAAGCATAGAGGAAGGCCCACATAAATAAAAGCGGCAACTACTAATTCAGCATACTGAGAATTACATAAGACGGTGACATGGGAATCCTTTGGGAATCGTTCATCCCGTCTTCACATAAAACAGCACGCAACCTTATAGTCATAATCTCATGAGGTATGGTCTCTTCTTTCCAGCATTTTGGTTAATATTAGAGTGGGCCCCTTTTTTTTCTACTACTCTTCTCCCACTTTAAGCGGTGGCGACATTTTCCCATGACGGAGGCACTTGCCTCTCGCAAGGATTCAACGACGACGGTCCAAGCGAGGATAATACTTCTCACCCAAACTAACACTAGGAGTAGTGCCCGCATCAGTCACACGATTTTTCGTCACTACAAAGATAATTTTCTTTCCTTTCAGCTTAGAGGTATAATAGCTTATATTAAGTTAATTAGTTACGATCCGCTCCCGTCATGAGGTGCTTGCGGGAATCCTGTTTGCGGAAATCAGCCTGCGGGAACTTTGCAGCTTCCAGGGAATGCATCAACTCATGTCAACCTAAGACTGACGTATCAATTTCAGTAACACGATAGCCCAGACTTAAGAATGGCTACCGATTATTCAAGTAACTATACTTGACATTTTAATTATTCCGTTAATTATATCTTTGATAATTATATCGTATCTGTATAAACAGTCCCGATGACTAAAAGGTACCGTAACGGTCTTAGGACCGCTAGTAATAATTTCTGTATTTGATTATAGTTATTCTTATTTTGTGTAAGGTGTTTTCGCTAACCGCACCATAGTGTGTTCCTTAACCTGTACTATAGATATATTATTCTGATCTTTTCACACTATTGATTGTTCTGGTTAGTTCATAGTGGCCATCAGTTGATATGTTTTGTTTAATTGTAGAAAATATAGGACTGCAGTGTACGTAGGAAACACTATACAGCAACATTTATATATGCAGCACTTGCTTCTGCCACCAACAATTTTTCACTGAGGTCACTGTCCATGCTATAACTCTGTTTAGCCTGGCATGCTACCAACTAAAACCTTTTCTATGCAGCTCAGTAGGATAGGTTTAATATGATTAGAGACAATTTCTTCATTAGGAAACGCGTAGTGTACGCTTCTTTTCCGGTAGTTGCGATAATTTAGCCCCGCACTCCGGCAAGGTTGTGTAAGATTGGCCAAAATGCCTAAAGGGCCTCATATTTCTAAGTTATTGTCCCTCTTCATGTTCCACTAAGCCTTATGGCTTCTTAATTGTTTGGATGTCCCTATCCACACCATGGACTGATCTGACCCTGGGAAACTATTGGGGTTTCCGAGCGGTGATGGTCAGGGTGTGGTGTCACACACATTTCCCGGGTATCTTCGGATACTTAGTAGTTAGGACCTTTGCCAATGTAGGAAAGCACTGCGAAAACATGTCTTAATTATTATTTTCTTTTAATCTCCTGAACAATCCTCCCGCACCGCAGTGCATAACTGGGCAACTTGCGTTTAAACCTAATGACTGGTTAAAAAGTTAGTTCCATAGGACCTGGTGACGGGCGAGATGCGCATCCCCACCGAATTCTGTAACAATGTCTGGACATTTACAGTGGGTATTCGTCTCTCTTACCCCCACCATAATGATAGATCAGTTGCCTAAATGCTTTTGTGAAAAGTAACCCATATCGTGTAACGTTTTATGTTGTTACGGAGTGAGATGTCCGGATTCTTATCCAGTTCGGAGATCTTACTAAGTAACATTTATGCACGCTGTCTTCAGTATTGATGTCTTAGGGCACCCGGTATCAATGGCAGCCATATCTAAAAGTTAGGTAGACGCCAGCCATTTTTGGCCTAAAATAATTCTTGTCTCTGAAAATTAAATGTTAGGGTAGGCATAGAGCCCACATAAATAAAAGCGGCAACTACTAATTCAACACACTGAGAATTACATAAGATGGTGATGTGGGAATCCTTCTGGAATAGTTCGTCCCATCTTCATGTAAAACAGCACGCAACCGTATAGTCATAATCTCACTAGCTGTGATCTTTTTTTTCCAGCATTTTGGTTAAATATTAGGGTGGGCCCCCTTTTTTCTACTACTCTTCTCCCACTTTAAGCGGTGGCGACATTTTCCCATGACGGAGGACCGCACGAGGTACTTGCCTCTTGCAAGGATTCAGCGACGATGGTCCACGCGAGGATAATACTTCTCACCCAAACTAGCACTAGGAGTAGTGCCCGCGTGAGGAACATGTTTTTTTGTCACTACAAAGATAATTTTCTTTCTTTCAGCTTAGAGGTATAATAGCTTATATTAAGTTAATTAGTTAAGTCTCGTGTAAGGGAGCCTCCCTTGCGGGGATACCTCTGCGGACATACGAGTCTGTGTGGTACCTCCGGGAGCCCCACGTTTAAAAGTTCATCAGGCTGTCTCTATGTCTTGTATTTTCGGATGCTCATCACTTTTAATTAGCATACTTGACAGTCTGTTTAGGTAAAACTATTGTATAAACTTAGTTTAATTAGGTCACCAAATCAAATCTTGTAAGTCCATAGATCACGAAATTGCTATGGACAGGCATACTGGTGACACACACTCTTGGGATGAGACTGTTGTGTTTAATGTTCATGACCATGGTCACAAAATACGGCAGCCCGGTTAATAACCAGAACAAAAGTGCATGAACACATTCGACCAGTCCTCAGAGCTACACTGGCTGCCAGTGGAACAACGAATCGAATTTAAGGTCGCACTTTTCGTGTTCAAATGCCTACATGACTTAGCCCCACCGTATTTATCATCACTCATAACTAGACGAATAGCACCGAGAGCACTAAGATCGAGTGAACAGCTACTCTGCGTAGTACCCAATTCCAATCTTGTCATTGGAGAGCGTGCTTTCTCCATAGCTGGACCAAAACTTTGGAACGACCTTCCATCCAACATTCAAAACAGCAACAATGTTGAGGCTTTCAAAACTCTTCTAAAAACCCATTTGTTCCAAAAAGCATATTTCACTATTTTAAATTAGCTTTAACTTTTGTAAAGCGCCTTTGGGCAGTTGATTCTGGAATTGGCGCTATATAAATGCATACATACACATACATACATACATACACATATACACGGCCCCACCGGAACGATTGAGTTCCACCAGCCTTAGGAGCCGGTCTTTGTTACCCGTAGGGCAGTATCGTACAGGATCCATCACGCCAAGACCGGAAGCTAATCAGCGTCACCATTCGTCATGCACTTGCAGCATGGCGAGTCAACATCAGAGACCGGAATGGCCCAACACTATCCCGCGAGCTACAGTATGCCTCTAGATGGAGGCCGCATGGATTGAGAGGGCGGTGGGGGCCACAGATCGTCGAACGGGGGCCACAGATCGTCGAACGGCGGCCAGTTGAGGGAGGTTGTATCATTTTAATTCCGACACTACTACTAGGCAAATGATACCACCTCCCTCTCAATCCCTGGGGCATAGGTTGTGGGGGCCATCACGGATCGCCGAACAGCTGCCAGGGAGGTAGTATCACACTACTACTACTATCAGGGTCTGAACGCCCATTTAGAGACAAGCCTCCACAGTGATATACACCACTGATCGCCATCAACCACAGGGCCGGCCTATCTCTATTCTGTGTAGGCTCAGACAAACACGTAGTCTGCCAGAGTCGCATCCGCATGATGGGACCACCCATAGGGGCTTCCATCTACCTTGACAATGCTCACCTGGGAGGAGGCTAAAGTGATTAGCATGTGAACCACGGCAAACTCTGGCATGTTCACATGTTACACAGAGAATCTGGTCTTGAGCAGGGGTCTCCAACAGACAACCACGGCCTACCCTCTCCACCCCATAGAAGTGGCAGACAGACTTGATCTCTTCACGTGGGTGAAAGCAGTCGTAAATGTTTCTCCGCAAGGGGTCGACCTAAGGATTTTACTGGGGGTCATCCCGGAAGTGGGCCCACTTGGCATTCATTATCATGGCAGTCTCAGTGCCCTGTGCCACTGCTGTAGACGCCAGCACGAACAGTATGCTGAGAATCATGGCTATATATGAAGAGTTAAACTGAACAGAGTGAACCCCTCGAGAAATATCTGTGCCAGATTGAGCCCGGTTCCATCCGGATCGATAGTAATCTTCATCCCCTCAGGGTCAGGGGCTAGCTGCTTCACTCTGCCGCCAGCTAAGAAACGGAGCTCTAGGACTATATGAGTCGTTTGCGGGCTAGTGAGTCTGTAGCTGAAGCAGTTTAACAGCACCCTTCGTTTTGGAGACATGTGACACACCATCTACCCATAGGGTGCCCTCCTGGAGGTTAACAGCTTCTTCTGGTCCATCGAATGGATGACGTAGCAGGAGCTTTCCACCTGTAACCCTGATCCGGTGACCCACCCTCGTCAGGGAGACACCTTCATGTAGGTGAGGAAGGATGATCCCCGATTGTAGAGCTTTCGAACTGTCCCATCCTTTTTCACAACAGTGGAGAGAGGAGTAACCGCTATGTCAATGACTGCGGGAGGGCGATATAGGCAACCATGTTTGCCAGTCACCCCCAGGTCCAGCCCGGTACCACACTTCATTCCTCTCAAATATGAACTGCAGGTTTTTTGCCAGGGTCAATAGCAGGCCATCATGGGCCATCGGCGGGGCACCGCTCGAATAGGGTTTAACCAGATGAAAGCTGATGTCGTTATTTAGGGTGTTGATGTCTGCCACGTCTGCATCCGAGAGCTCAATCAACGGCTCGAGGATGTACTTCCTCTTCGGGAAATCGTACCGAAACACGATCTTGTGGCCATCTATGATGCGACCCAGGCGCTCCTTCGACACATCCTTGAGGCCTGTGAGTAGCTCCACCCCATCACCACCAATGGGGTTGAGGGAGAATGCCTTTGAGTTTGCTTCGTACTGTAGGGCGAATGACTTGCCATCGCTCTCTTCTACTTTGGCAGCATCAACTGCGTACACATCTGCCAGGTCAGCAAGACCAGTCGAGTGAGCAAATATGGGTTCCATAGCACGCTATAGGAGGGGATTAAACAAGACATATAACCATGCCGATTGTCCGACTGCTGCTCTCCGGTGGTGAGAGCGTAATCTCACCCTCTAGAGGGGAGACGGGTGGTACAGTACCATGTAGAATGGGTGCTCTTCGAGGTGCCCCAGCGGGGCACAACATACATACACACCAATGTGCTACATCAACCTCCGGGAAATGCACACAGCAGCTCACTGATAGAGTATCTCCCGGGTTCCAACAGCAACCAATGGAAAGCTATCAGTCCTAGCATGTTCACACCTGTAAATCACCTGTTTGACAGCCCCTCCATTAACATATATGCCAGCACGGATGGGATATCGGACACCAATTTAGAGTTTACACTCTTATTACTCATTGACCAGACGACAACATGATATCACACCAGGAATATCTGACTTTTGCCGAGATGATGAGCCAGCTACAGGGTTGCCCCTTCATGATCCCTGCACAGATAAAGGCCTTAAACGAAGTGTAAGATCAAGAAAGCAATCCAGCGGCGTACCTACTATCTTGGTCATAAGGTGAAATTCCAGGTGTCACGTCTCAGAAGGCTACTGGCACCCGACATAGTGCTGGATGACCTCTGTCTAAGAGACGTCTGTCTCGACACCAGCAAGCTGGCACGGTTCGCCAGGCTCTCCAAAATGTACCCTTCTAGGACTCGAGCAGATTCTGCAGGTGATGCAGGTTTAATCTCCAGGTATACTATGGCAAAATCAGAGTGGTGGAAGCAACCAGAAATATGGCCCTCCCTGACAGCTGACGAGAGCGGTACCATCCACGGCTGGCGACTCCAGCAGATAGATACCATCAGACAGAATCTCGGCCATGATGCAGAAAAGTGCAGCAGAATGCACAGGCGATATAAAACAGCCTACAACGTCCTCGCGTGTGCAACCATTGATGTGGGTGTGACTGGAGCCAGTGCTGGGGTGGCAGCTGTGGCCACTCTCGATACAGGGGTGGGGGGCCATCGTCGCCATCCCGCTGGGTGGCGTGACACTAGCCGCCACTGTCTTGGCCATGGGCGTGGGGGTGAGGCAGCGGCAGATCACAAGCAGGCTGGAGAAGCATACTACATATGTGGCACTGGCACAGAGTATGCTACGGACTATAGACGAGTCTACTAGCAAAGCTCTCGAGGATGGCCATGTCACCGATGAGTACCACCATATATTGAATGTTCAAGCCCTGTACCGCACGGAGAAACCTAAAGTGTGACAGCAATACCTCAAAGGCTCCAGCGGGCGGGTTAATATTGAGGAGTTAAAAAACGAGGTGTTACGGCGAGGGCACCTCGCTGGTCTCTGGAGTCGAGACAACTACAAATAGTGTGCTGCCTGTACGGTAGCTTTAAGAACACCGGTATAGATGGCCTTCCCACTGAACCTCACGACAGTCATTCGGAGCCAACCGCCCCTCCTGGGTACACCCATGACTGGCCTGAGAAGTCGACTGGATGAAATATCAGAGCTAACACCGTTCTCCATCACAGTGGATGGATGGTCCCGAACCACCTTCTACGTCAACCCACGACTGCTGAACAAGCGCCCTATCACCATCAAGGATGCAAAGCAAGCTCATACTTGGATGGCTGCTCCAAGCCTCTCATACTGGAATCAGCATCTGAACTTTGCTGTGTGGTGTGCCACGGCAGGATGTGGAGTAAGTTCCACCCTGTTTCACTCCTATTCTGGTACTCTTGAAGCTGTGCTCATCGCCAGCTGTCTCAGATTCCACAGCGGAGCAGAAGTCCAGGCCATGTTCATCAGTCTCGTTGAGGATATGTTCATCGTGGCAGACCCCAGTAGTCTTATTGCTAAGGTCCAGCAGGGGTTGTAGAAGGCCTGTCGCAAACTTGAATTTGCTATTTCACCACACCTATGGGTGATTCCGAGCAACATGATCGTGGACATCGAGGACCTCCAAGTCCACTTTGGCTTCAACACTGCCATCAATGCACCTACACGTAGTATGAGCCATACAGTCGTTCCGACCCTGACACTGCAGCCAGTCAACACGACACCACTTCATGTGGTAGCTCTACATATGATGTCAGGCCTAGCTATCGTGGCGCTCGGGATCCGCCTACTGCGCCACTGGCAAATCAGCTATAAGACTATCCTGACTCTCTGCAGTAGCAGTGGGGACCAAGGTGAGACACTGACTCAGCTTGGCATGCGCTACAGCCCCCATACCCGCTGACAACATGCACATCCAAGGGCTGGATGGTTCGGCAGTGCATCCTTTTTCCAGCTTGTAGTATCGCAAAGCCTTGTTCAGCTCTGAGTCTGGTGAGGCCATGGTGGTCTGCAACTGCTGGAGCACATCTGACAGATACTCCCGATCCTTGTAGAAACGTTTAGCTCGCAGGAGCTGCTCGACAATACGCCCGCCCATGATAAAGTATTCGAGGAAGCAGATCTGTCCCTTGCCAAATCCTAGATAAAGCTTCACAGCTGTCAGCTCCTCTGTTAGCTCAGCACCGGAGAGCTGAACGAGCTCATCTGGTGTCTTCTTCTTGTAGTCCTTCAACTCCCTCGGCAGACATCATAGTACTTCTCGCATAGCGTGAGCCCAGACATGTTTAAGATGTCTCAATAGAGAGATGTATATTCCTGAGTACCAACCCGGCCACCTGGCAGATGCAGACTGGGAAGATCTTATTAGCTCTCTCGACAGGGGATGCAGACGTTTGACTGCATTGTATACTCAGTGCGTACACAATGACGTCAACGTTACAGATCGTAAAGCAACTACCCAAGAGCCAGGCGAGTCTTAAGAAGGTGGAGAACCTGCTGTGAACCAAGACACAGAAGTTACTGACCAAAGCAAAACCTCTGGCAGTCCATGTCGCCAGGAACGTGTCGGCGAATGTGGCCATGGTGAAGATGACAGGGGGAAATGAGGTTCTTCCTGCCACCACTGCGGCTGTCCTCGCTACAGTGGTGAGTGGGGTGGCCAGGCACTGTCTCGGATCTCACTCCGTCCCAAAGATCGCCCTCAGTGGTGCCTCCTACACTGTTGCCACCAAGATCGTGGGTGAACGTGTTACACTAATGGAGGTCGCGGTTCTAGGGCTAGCAACGAGTGCAATGGCTGAGATCGTCGTTGCCTACGTTTAACCCCTCTGAATAGTGAGAGATGGATCACAAGACCCCTGCAGCATATGAGGCATGGCATGCCGGAGGGCGGTGTGTAGCCCATAGTCGAGCAGATGGACTGAGGATCGCCAATGCCCGAGAATGGTGGACCGCCCACAAGGCATGCCCCTGCAGAGAGGGCCAGTACCCTGAGCACTGCTACCTATTCCCTTGGACGACTGCGTGGTCCTCCTATGCCCAACTATTTTGCTGGGGGTATGACTAGTAGGTTTAAGCCGTCTGTATATAGCACTATGTCTCTGGCCCTCACAGACCTAGGCGATCTTGCTCACTTGGGCGAGGCATGCCTCGGTTCAGAGGACACTGTTGCCCCTATCTCCTTCCTAGACTTAGATGAGAAGGGAGACCCACGGGAGATCCGAGGTACCATCCCAGCCCGAGATCTCATCGGGAACACTGATACAGTAGGACAATTGGCCATTAACAAGGCCAAGACTGTATACAAGGGAATGGGCATCAAGGAGAGGGTGACGATGCGAGGTATGCTCGGAGTCGATGAGGCTGGAGCCATCAAGGTTATGGCTGAGTCCTATGCACAGGACCTGGTTAATGATCTGAAACCACGTGGTTCATTCCGACAGAATGGAGAGAATCTCAAGATAGGCATATCACTGTCGACGGCCAAACAGGTACTATCGCCAGCCTCCGGCTACCAAAGGTGAAGAAGTCAGGGTCCTTTAATTTGCCATTTAAGACCACAGGATAGTCATGGCTTCCCGTGCATGTATCATACAGATACTGGATATAATAGACACTGTGGGTGCTGACACAGGCCATCTACGCTATCTTCTTAGCTGCTTCTGGGATTTCATGCTTGATGCCTCCATCGCATCCTTCGTATCAGCCGGAGGTGCAGGATTCCCCGCTCTACAGGCGAAAGAGCTGGTGCAGGAAGTACTGCCATTTAGTCTCCCAGATATAGACGAGGCTACCGCTGACCAATCCTAACCATCCTCCGCACGCATGTCTGTACCATTCGACAGTAGGCCGGCTGATGCTGGCCAGGTAGTGCTGATCATTGCCCCATCAGGACACGGGAAAAACATCTTGCTGTGGGCTCTCCTGGCCGAACATCTACACTCTCAATACATCCTTCTGGTGTCTGACTCCGCCGCTGAGGCGGTTGACAGTAATGATCAATGGTACAATGGCCCAATCACCAAGACGCAGAACCTGCAGGCACTGATGGAGAAGCTGCTGGCAGCCCGACTGACAGAACCACTTGTTCTAGTTTTCGATGACCCTGCAATGGACCAGAAGACAGTCACCTACCTCAGCAACATCACCAGGCGCATCTGGTACAGAAAGATAACTGTCTTCATCCTCTTTCAGAAGTATACCCGCGAGATCTCACCGGACATCCGTCACAATGCCCGGTTGCTATATTTCAGCTCCCATGTGTGGACGTGCCCTGCTTGAGACCATATACGACAGCCTAACCCTCAAGGAGACCAAACGGGACTTTATCACAGGTGTACAGAGGGCAGTTGAGCTGTACCGCTTCATCTTCAGCAACAAGGAGACAGATGAGCTGTCACACTTCAAGCCATCTCTGGAAAAGGCACAGACCGTCACCTACAAGCTGAATCCAGCCAGGAAACTAGCATGCTCTACGCTGACAGACTGAGCAGAGACCGCGGCGGTCTCAGCTGCAACCTTTTTTCATTCATCAGAAGGCTGGGTGGTCTCCGCTACTTCGTCCGTGGTCTCCGCTACTTCGTCCGCGGTCTCCGCTGCTTGAGGAGGACCTTCGTCAGCGGTCTCCGCCGCTACTTCGGCAGTTTCGTCAAATCCGTACTGTCATCGAAACTCTACCCACTGAGAGTCTGTGACTCTCTTCTTCTGGAACTTCTCACGGAAGATCCACTTTGTCTATGCGGGACGAGCATCTGATTTCCGAGCGGATTTGATGATGTAGTCCTGTAGTTATCTGGGAATTTCAGAAAAGGTGTGCAGATTACTGGCCAATCTCCTGCGACCTCTTTCGTTGAAGATGTGCTCAACAGCCTCCTTACAGACAACAGTGAACCCCTCCTGAGTACCTTCTGCATGACCGGTGGCATGGCTCTCCGCTACAGCGGCACTGACCTCCTCCCTGAAGTAGTTATTTGCTCCAGACTGGAGGCTATCCAGCATATCTCGCTCTTCCTGGCTATGGAGGCTAAATATGGCAGCCCACTTCCCGACCATTAGTAGATCTTTGGGGTCGACCCTCGCCATTTGGAGAGCTAGAATAACAGGACTGTTGGTTTGGGCCACAGGAGGTAGGTCGCGTGTCCTGCCCTGGGTGCTGTCAAACTTCCGAGTCAGGAGTTCTTTTGTACTACGAGCTAGCGCTCCTATGGTGGCCAATATCTCCGCATCACACGGAGGTGTGACCTTGGCTCGCTCGTGGATAATGTTGATGTCACGAAGCAGTCCTCGGACCCTGTCACAGTGGGACAGTGCACGCCTTGGCTGTCATGCTGACTGTCGTGCCGACTTGTCCTGCTGCCTATAGACAATCTGCTTGAGAACTTTACCAAACATGGAAGCCGTTTAACCCCTCTATATACCCAGACCTTAAACATACAGTATGTGCAACATCCAGATGGAGCCATTGAATCCGCGATATCACACCGCACTGATCTTCGGAAGGACTGCCTGACAGTCATTCGACCCAGTATAAACGATGAGAACCCGTTGTCGGCTGCTGGGAAGTACATTGACTTTGCAATCTCGGTACAGATCCACGAGATCAAGAGCATGACACTCGAGTTCAAGCTTCAGAGCACAATAGATCAGATGGTAGAGCTCCCGCAGGTTCTGAGCAGGTGGGAGATCATGCAGAGCAACAACACCATGGGCACCACCTATGAGCACGATGAGTACGGAGTCCTAGGTCCGCTGGCTCGTGGCCCAACCTTCTATGCGAAGAGAAAGGGTTACTACGCTGTGGGGTGCAATGAGGGGTTCACAGAATTCAAACTACGGGCAGGGGTCGAGAAGCCTGTGGCAGTTCCACACTTAACCCTCCTCGAGAACACACACGTGAATCCGGCTGACATGCAGGGTAGGCTGTTCCTCCGAGTGTACACTGAGCAGCTCGCAGATGCGGCGATGAATGCTCCAAGACTTCATGTCTAGCATGACGAGAATGATCAGGAGCTGAAGCAAACAGGTTCCAAACAGCGGATCGTGCATGTGGAGTGAGAACACCAGCAGGTCCAAGCCACAGCTAACCAATGGGTAGAGCTGACATTGCATCGTGGTGCATCGGACTGTGTTGCTGTTGTGGTCCTGGTTCAGAAGGGAGGAGCCATCCAGCAGGTGGATAATCTAGACGACTTCATGCTTGTGGTTGCTGGGACAAATATTCTTGGTGAGGTACGCAAGCTGGGTGATTGCCAACTCTACAGACAGAAAACTAAGTCATATGCACTTCTGCACCTAACCAGTGGAAGCGACGGCCTCGAGTCGGCACTCGAGGGGCATCACCACCTCGGGGGCAGGGACATCCCACCTAATCAGGGCAACTGGCTCACCTTCAACATCGGAAACCTCATAGCTGGGACTCGCTCATTAGGTGTGATGGTACTTTACTTTGGCTATGCTAAGGTATGCGTGACGAACACATCAGGTATTCAGCTTGAGCATGCGTAGAGCACGACTCCTGTCATCACCACTGCAGCTGCCACCACTACTATAAGCTCTGCTGTTTTCTGACCTGTCGATGCTTGATAGTTGAGCGTTGGCTCAGATATCTTTACAGCCCCGTAGTACTCATCGAGACTCTCATCTGCCTCTTTGAGGCTCTGGTTGGCCTGAGCTCGGAGTTGTTGTTGGCATGCCTCTCTCTGGCGCATATGCTCAAGGGCTTTTCTGTACTCAAACTTCTCCTTAGCCAGCTTCTCCATCGCCTGGTTATGATGCTCATGCTCGACCTCTGCCACCTTCTTGTCGGTGAATCTGAGTCCCCAGTTCGCTAAGGCATACACGCCCGCCTTCAAGATTGCGGAGGCCATGCTATAGACTACAGTTTAAAGCTACTATATAGCTGCCCCAGCGACGGATCCCCAGAGCAATGTATGAACCAGAGGCTCATCCAATCGAGGATACAGATGACGAGGACTATGATGAGGATGATGATTATGATGCAGACGACTTCGATGTAGCGGATACCATGGGTGAGTATGATGATGTAGAGACTGAATCCTGCAAGCTAGTACACAAAGCGAAAGGAATCTATTGCACTTACGTAAAAGGTTCTATCGGTCCGCTGGCAGCAGTTGGGGCTCTGATCGCTCTGTTCACAACGAAGGCTGGCGAGATTGTCCGCAAGATCGCTAACAATGCTCTCCATGGGGTGGAGAAGATTTCTGAAGCCATACCAGCCATCGCCTCAGGAGTAGGTACGTTTCTCGGAGTCGCAGGCCCTTGGTATCAAGTGCCATCGTGCTCGCGGCCATCTGGGCCGCTGAATATTTAAGCCGTACTATATAAGGATGGCATCTCTGTACGACCTGGTCAGGGTTGATCGATAAACTACTGTTCAGTGAGATTAGACGCCAGTGTACGGAGGTGTTTGAGGAGGTCTTCAGTGATGGTCGAATGAATGACGGCCGTCTGTTCATCTGTTTAGAGTTCACCCAGGCCATGTGTGACAGGACGGGGATGGACGTCATTGATGAAATCAGGGAGTTTATCAACCGTCTTTCTTGAGGAACTCTACTATCAGCCTGGTGGATATTACCGTGAGACCCCTCAACTACTCGAGGCTGCACGTCGCAAGGGCCACAACTTCACATTGGAGACAGTTAGCCAGTAGCTCAGCTGCCAGGCGATGTGGCAAATATACAGACCTCGTCCACGGCACATCAGCCATGCCCATTTCGAGGAAACTGTCCTGAACAGAGTTCACCGGGCAGATGTTCTATTGCTTCCACATGACTCGGTTGGTTGTAAGACCTACAAGTATGCCCTCACCATCGTCGATGTCACCAGCAGGTACAAGGCGGCAGTACCGCTCACAGACAAGTCAGCTGGCCAGGTGGCCCAGGCATTCTAGGGTGTCTACGAGGCTTCGAAAAATCCCCTCCAGTGGCCGGAATTGTTGCAGGTGGATGAGGGTAAGGAGTTCAGATGGGAGACTGCAGCCCTCATGCAGAAACACGGTGTGGCAGTTAGGCGAGGCGAGGTAGGGCATCAGTGTGACCAGGCTATCATGGAGCAGTGGAATCGGACACTGGCAGAGAGACTGTTCCCAAACCAATATGCCCAGTATATGCTGGTAGCCGGCTGTCTGTGCTCCAGATTATACTTTGATACTGTATTAGAAATATGGCAGAGTTCAGATTTTAGAGTCACAACAATCGTTAACGTTTTGCATTTCAAATATGCTAATTAAGTGCCCATTTCCCAGTGATTCGCCGGTGCCCTGCCTTTCACTCTTTAAATATGCTAATTAAGTGGCCCTTTCATAGATGCACCGATTGCCTGTCTTGACACTGGTTACATATTAGAGTTAGACAATACTAGTCGTGGACTGTGCACTGTGTAGCGTGTAATCATTCTCATTCGCGGCAATAAATTATTACTATCAGTAAGCATAGCCGACACACGCATGTATAAGCACATATGTAGAACACCACACCCTGACACATGCATGCACGAACGTAGTCCCACCAACCCGCTCACCACACACGCACCATAAGCTACAGTATTATACTATATACCAATATGGCATCCTGTGATGCAGCCTTTGTTGGCTGATCACCAGATGTTATATCTCCGGTCTTCTAACACGTCCAGAAATCAAGTTTAGCAAACTTTACAGTGACAAGAGGTTATATATGTAGACATACTTTTATCTGATTAGCATGGACCTATTTGGTTGGTGACTTCGTCAAACATCGCATGCCAATCATATAAAGGAAGCAATCAACAATTGCGACATTTTAGGGTAAATGTGTGTAGATTTATGAGAAAATTGACAGGAATAGAATAATTTTGCCACAAAGGGAAGATATGTATTTAACTCCAGATATGCAGGAGATGCTCTTTGAGCGCATCTAACCTTCAAGAATTTCCAGGGGGCGGACCCCCGCCCCCCCCCCCCCCCATGTTAAGGAAGGGTGCCCCTTTCTGGGCCCATCCCCAAGTTTATTTGCCCTGGCGCAGACAATAGTATCAGTCCGCCCATACAAGTAGGGTGCTGTGTATAGTATATCATGTTATGTTGTAATAACGGGTAATAACGGAGTGTATGTTGATATACGGAGAAATCTTATTATTCTTTTAGATTATTCTTTTTCATCATTACATGCTCTCCTGACAGAAATAATATAAGACTCGCTTCTATTGCTGTTGCAAACGTCTATCCATGTTCCCGATTCCCGATACTTACTGAATATTGAATGGACCTTTCCAAGTTTATCTATTCGTCCTATGACGTCATAATCGACTACGTGACGTGTATGATGACGTAAATGACTCGATATAGTTCGCCTTTAGCACTTAATAGTCCGATACGTTGTACGAATTGTATGTCTTTACCATTTAATAAACATTATTAGCTCACCTTGCCTGAAAGGTCAAGTGAGCTTATGCCGTGGTGACCATCCGTCATGTGTCCATCCGTCCGTCATCCGTCAACTTTTCCTTTAAAAGACTTCTCAAGAACCACTGGGCCGATTTCAATTATATTTGGCAGGAAGTATCCTTAGGGATCCAAGTTTGTTCAAAGGAAGGTGATCGGCCAATTTGGCCGGCGGCCATCTTGGATTTCGGCCGATTTTTAGAAACGTCTTTAAAGATCTTCTCTGAAACCGCTCGAGGGATTGAAGCACACCTCATGGTATATGATCAAGGGCAAGAGCTAAACCAAGCTTTGTCAAGGAAACTTGATTGGTCAAATGGTTCGGCATCCATCTTGGTGGACCTAGTTTTTTACTTCTCCTGAATCGCTGAAGGGATCAGGCCGTAATTTGGCAGATATGATTCGGGACGAGGGCCATTAAATTTTGTTCAAGAGAAGTTGATCCATCCAAAAACATGGCCGCCGTGGTTCAATCAAAATATAGCGTGTTTGGCGGCCATATTCGATTTTTTTATTCGATGGATTTTGAGGCCGAAATTGGTTTTATGTAGGTTTTTGGGTATTCTGATCTCAAATTTGCAGTTTTCGAAACTGTCGGATAAACGGTTTGGCAGCCATCTTGGATCATTTTCCCGCCAAAAGCTCCCATACTAAAGCAATGGAAATTTTTTAATGTCTTCTACTCGAGAACTACTGGGCCGATTTCAATTATATTTGGCAGGAAGCATCCTTATGGCATAGAGATTCAAGTTTGTTCAAACGAAGCCAGTTGGCCAATTTGCCCGGTGGCCATCTTGGATTTCGGCTGAGTTTAGGTAACGTATTTAAATAGCTTCTTCCCCGAAACCCCTTTGGGAATCGATTCAAAACTCGTGAAACCTCATCTAGGGAAAGATGTAAGCCAAGTTTGTTCAAGAGGACTTGATTGACCGAATGGTTTGGCGGCCAACTTGAATAGAATATATTGAAATAGAATATTAATTTGACAACTACTTTGTCGATAACTCTGGTTATACTGATATCTTGACCAAACTTGGGTGGAAGGTTGCCAGTGGGGTTCTGAAGAAGTCTGTTAAACTCGAGACAAAAGCTCAAATGGCAATGCCACGGAGTCCAGATTAATTAAAATATCATTATTTTGAAAACGAATTTATCGACAGCTCTTGCTCTCTGAAGAGATATCTCGACCAGACTTGGCCAACATATTGTCCATAGAGTCCCGAGGTAGTGTGATAAATTAGGGGGCAAAAGGTCAAATATCAAGGTCATGGTGACATAATAAAAAATTCTCCCAAAACGCCAATGTCGCAAGTATTACACAAACATGTGCTTATTTACGTATGCACATACGCAGTGCAGTTGCTGGACGCTCTATGCCGGTATGTGGCTGACCACGCGAATAGCAGGTCAAAAACCGCGATGTCCCTGGGTAAGTTAGTTCGTCAGGAAGTCAGTCAGTCAGTCACAAAATCTTATTCCGGCATATCGTTTCAAGTTTTGCGTATACAGCAATCAAACTCGGTGCAAGCATGTATTGTAGGTTTAACTTAGAGTAGCAAAAGTATGTCAGCGTGACCTCAATGTGAACTAAATTTTACGCTTCGCCGGCAGGTACCGGAATTTTATGGACCTTGTTCTGTTGGATATATTTTGGAGAACAGCCTTATAGTCGTGTTCGACAATTCGTGACTGGATATCTAGTTTGAACTGAATGTACTGTTCTAGTGTGTTCTTTTTCTGTTTTATTATAAATATCTAAGCTTGCAGATTCTTCCTTGTCCTATCCATTTCTTTAGCTACCGCCTTTATTATCTTCTCCCATTGCCAACTATTAATTTATGAACCTTTAATTATTTATTTATTTCCATTGTCCCAATTGAACAGAGCGATCAGAGCCCCAAATTTAACAAATGCAAGTGACAGTCTAAGGAAACTAATATGTCCATACTGTTTCAATGTGTACTCTGGACAAGGGTAGCCTAAATAAATAAAAATGGCTAATTCTTTTTATTTTAGGTCATAATAATTTACGCACTGTTGCATGTCTGTCGGACAAGAAAATAAAGAGCACCATATGGTCTTTGGCTAGTAGCCTGGTTGTTGCTTATCCATCAAACTGCAGCGCGGCCCCTACCTCATATGCACCGGGTCTCAGCACATAATGATATGTCTCTAATGCTGCTACATCATTTACCGCAGGTTTTCGTGGCATTTGGGGAAGTGGACTCTCTATATCTGCACAATATGGGGTCAGAGATAGCAATGAAGCTTCCTGGACGCAAGTCGTGGACATGCTAGAATTCATGAGTGATGCCAGCAATATTCCAATCTTACTTGATGCAGACACGGGATATGGTAACTTTAATAATGCAAGGCGACTAGTCAGGAAACTTGAAGACCGCGGAGTAGCAGGTAAGACACATTGTCATTTTCATGGAGTGACTTCAGCAATTTAACCCCTCTTGTGTTAACGGCTCATCAAAGCACCCAAATTGCTACTTACATCAATTAACACTTATCCGTCAATGTTTTTTCTAGAAAATTGAAATTCTCGCTCAGTTAACGTCCATTTGCATGACTGGCTTGTTGATTGAGCCAGTCATTTCAGTGGTAAATTATCAAAAAATACTCTGCTCTTGGCCTGCAAATAGCCATTCCTCTGCGTATGCTGTCTTTGGCCGACTTAACTGTTTTGGCCATTAAAGGGTTAACACAAGAGGGCTTAAGTTCCCCCCTCCCCCCCCCCCCCCCTCCTCCCCACTCCACACACGTAGTCAATCTCACAATAGACGCTATTGCAAGCTTTACAGTTCACATAACAACTGTATTTGCTCTGGCGTCTCTTAATAATTCCAATAATATAGTAATGTTTTAAAATAATAACTATTTAATAAAAGGATCTATTTTCCATATTTAAATCCTATTATTATGAATTTACTAAACACCAAATTAATTGTTTTAGGGGCATGTATAGAAGATAAGTTGTTTCCAAAAAGCAATTCTCTGCATGAAGGACGCGCTCAACCATTGGCTGATATTGAAGAGTTTGCTTTAAAGATTAAGGTAAGATTAATGTTGACAGTGCCTAATGTGGTATTCTCCAGCTGTGGCGATTTGTTCCTGTCATAGGAGGCCAGCATCCCATCCCAGCAATTCTCTGCTTGTCTGTTTATCTCTCCATCTCTACCAAATGCACACGTGTACACAGACATGCACGCATGCACATTTGTATGTGTGCCTGTGTATATGCATGTGTGCATGCGTTCATGGAGATTATAAGTAAGAGGCTAACATAAGTGTGTATTTACTAACTTCTAAAACAAAACTGTTTCTTATCCTAGGCATGTAAAATGGCTCAGACAGATCCGGACTTTTGCATTGTGGCCCGTGTGGAGGCATTTATAGCTGGATGGGGCGTAGATGAGGCATTGAAAAGAGCAGAGGCTTACAGAAATGCTGGTATTACTTACTTAATTTTTATTTATGTCTACTGTTATTATTAACAGAAATACTTACAGCACTGAGAATGACAACTACTCCAGTAATTTACGAAAGTAGTTGTCATTCTTAGCACAAATGATTTTGAGACCAAAGAATGCTTCATTCTTTATAGCACTACCTTTCCGGTTTTAGCTATTCCCCGCCCATCTCTGGCTAAGCTCCACCCAAACCTCACTCGTGTTGGGGTCGATCGATCTCCGAACACTCTGACTATCAATTTTAAAAAGAACTACACAGGTAAGCTGTTGAATAGCGCACAGTCAAATTAGTTTCAAAATATTCAACATCATGATGGTCTATATGGAACCTTTTGTGACATACTGATTGTGACGTCATCATACACACGCTGAGCTGATTATGACATCATACGCGGTCAGATGATGGATAGATACGCTGGAAAGGTGAATTATGTGTCTAATCTTTAGCTATTTTCATGACTTGGAAAGATGGATGCAATAAACTCTACATGCATTCAACATGTCCACCATCCCACCCAATTCGGTACACACGTATTCATCAAATTAATTAGTTAGTTAATTGAATTGTATTTGCTCATGGTCACATGATTTGTATATTTTAGGAGCTGATGCCATCTTGATGCACAGTAAGAAGGCTGACTCTGCAGAAATAGAATCATTCATGAAAGTGTGGAACCATCAGGTATGTATTAGCGTGTCTGTCATATTCATATTTCCAATGCATCCAGTGAGAGTGTTGTTAAATCACCTTGCAGGATATACATTTTACTAAGGCCGATGTAGAGTAACAGTTGTCTAAAATTAAAAGATTGGAGACTAGGGTCAAGTTCGACTCCTAACCGGAGTTAACTCTAGCTAACTAGAGTACCAGTCGAACTTCACTAGCTAGTCAACTATAGTCAACCGAGCACCCGACCTCGGTTCAGATGGTTAGTCCGATATTTGCATAAATTTCAAAATGGCTGACACCAATCGCGTGCCACAAATAAATGCATATAAAAGTGTAAATATATCTCTAAATAACTTAGGTTTGATGAAATTATGCTTTCCCACTGTATGTCGATGTTCCCAAGCCCATATTCCTTCCCACTGTATGCCATATGGGCGCTTTTTGACGTCTTAGCGAACAAAAATAACCCCTTTTCATAGCTCATGAAAACAGACGACAGAAAGGGTTAATGGAGACTGGTACCCAGCTCCAAATTTTCTGCAATAGTAATTGAATAGGGAACCGGGTACCAACGAACTATAGTTGACTAAAATCAAGTTCGACTTGTCATAGCAACTGCGCATGATCAGTAAACCATGAAACTGACTAGGGTTAGCGAGTCGAATTTGATCTAGTATTACACTAGTACATTGGCTACAACAGACGTTATCACATGGGGGTATGCCAGCCAGTCTCGAAATAGTGTGCCGAGTGTGTTTTATGCCAAATAACACACAACATCCTGTCATTGCTGGCAGAATGATGAGTGATGGGCCATTGACTTCACAAATGATATTTGAAATAGGGTTAATAGGCATAATGACTGGCATTGAATGTGGGTTCTCAAACATGTGTACTGAGCTGCATAGTGATGAGGGTAGCACTGCAAGAAGCACGTTTTTTAGATTAATGATAATAAAGATCACAGGCAGTATGTGTTAAAATCCCGCATTCACACTAGAATGCTTGAAAATAAAATTGTTAAAACTGTATACATTTAGAGGTTTAAATTACATTCCTCAAAGTAATGAAACAAAATAAATCTTAACACATATGATGATTTCATGCAATATGAATTAATATAATTCTTTTAGTTGTGAAGTTAAACTAAGAATACATATTCCTAATTCAACTTCACAGGTCAGCTAAAGGACTTATACTACTTCATATACAATGAAAGCATCATATGTTATTATTTATTTCATTTTATTACTTTGAGGTACACACATAATCTAGACCTCTTTTATTAAACAGAGATGCATGCTAATGAATAAAATTGCATAGGGTGGAAAATAAATGATAACATCTGTTCGAATGCCCTTGCATTTTCTAATGACCAGGGACCTGTTATCATCGTTCCAACTAAGTATTACAAAACACCAACTGATGATTTCCGAGATATGGGTATTTCAATGATAATTTGGGCAAACCATAACCTACGAGCTGCAGCCAAGGCAATGCAGGAGACATCAGCCAGAATCTACAAGGACGAATCGCTGATTAATGTAGAAAATAAGGTATGATGAATAGTGCAGGTTTAACATATTATACATGGTGAGGTTTGTGATTATCATTGGCGTTTTATCTTCACGGAAATTAATTCACTTGTCCAGAGTAATCCATCTATCATCTGATGTCATATGACGTCAAAATCAGCTAAGTGGTGTGTAGGATGACGTCATAATCTTTATGTCATAAATGATTCTATTTGGCCCGTCTTTTAGCCTTAATAGTACGAATTTTATGTCTCTACTGTTTAATAAACATGCTGTTGAATATTTAAAAACAAATTTGACTGGACGCTGTTGCTGCCATAGAACATAGTCAGCAACAGCGCCCAGTCAGATTAGTTCCAAAATATTCAATAGCTTACCTGTATAGTTTTCTGGAAATTGATAGTCAGGAAGTTCAGAGATGGATCGATCCAAACACGAGCTAGGTGTGGGGGAGCTTGGCTAGAGATGGGTGGGGCAAGGTTAAAAATTGAATGATCCATTGACGGATCTGATCTGCCACTCAAATATCTGATGTCATACCGAAATACGCCACATGTTAGCTGATGGCACAATCAATAGGATGTGGCTCTGGCATTCAAATCCAAAAGTATGTCACTAAAGTATACAAAAACTACAAATTGTATGCCGTCATGACATTGACACCCGTATTCGTGAACATAGACAATCTTTATTAATTAATGGATAGATCTTATCTTTCACTCAAGTATACACCACCATCATCAATTACGTCACATATAGGATGGCGTCACAATCAAAATGCATAACGATTGCCCCTAGCTAGCTCCATCATGGACAGTTAAAAGTTACTTGTCTTTGATGAATTTACAATTGAATAAACATTTAGTAGAATATTTTGAGATGAATTTGACTGGCAGTTCACAGTCAAATTAGTTACAAATTATTCAACAGCTTATCTGTATAGGCTAGCTACCTTGAAATTTACATTCTGAGAATTAAGGTTTCAAAGTTTCAAATCGATCTCAACATGCATGGAAAGTGGGCGGAGCCTGGCTAGAAATGGGCGGGTATAGCTAGAACTGGGTCCATACATTGGCAAATGATAGGGCATCAGATAACTTATGCAAGAGAATAGAATAAGGAATATATCATTTGAATCAAGATTCGTTATATTGTTTTGTGTGTTCACATTCTGTAATCTAAGAAAATTAATTGAATTTCAATATTTTGCCATCCTAAGAATCTTTTTCATCGTAATGTAGCTGTTCAGATAGCATCTAACTAACTCAGCACTAATCCACACATGATTAAGACGATTTGACATACAAAAATGCACTACTGGTGTATTTTGAATCTATGCATGTGTCACGCTTTCGTTATCCATTGCAACAGCATTCCATCTATGTCTCACCGATTATCATTATTTTATATCAGATTTAAATTGTTGACATGATACGGCTTTATTAATTTTAACATGATGGATAACCATTGTATCATTTCTTATCATTATTACAGATTGCGAGTGTAAAAAACATCTTTAGGCTGCAAAATGATGATGAACTGATTGAAGCTGAGAAACGCTATCTGCCTGCAGCTAAATGAATACATTTACATATTGCTCTTTTCCAAGTCCATGCCTCCTGATCAACAAGGACGTAAAAATAAATAATGGCACGTGATTGATGAATAAACTGCCAGTTGATAAATATGACACACAAATAAATGTTATTTATGCCTAATATGTCTGTAAACCTATATATGAAATTTTTTCATTCAGCTTACTAAAGTGGCGTAGCAAGCTTAAATATGAGAAAGGAGAAATGATGTGATATCATATAGTTTACCGGTCTTTATCGTGCCTTACTTAACAAGTTATTCACATAATGTTGGTTATGTCATAATAAATATTTATAATTGCTCCATGTAATTAAAACATGTTTCTGCCCTGGTGATTGTGAAATAAGTATAGGAAAGATAACATTTAGTATTTAATCTAAATCAAATAAAATCTGGAGAATATGGTATGAATGAGCGAGATTTATTACAAGGAAACACAACGTGAAAATCTATCTATTTAGGAATTAACTGAATGGTAGGTAGGGATAATGTTTGTGAGAAGAAGAGGGTTATATTGCTTCAAACGTTGATAGCCATTGGACGTAGTTCACCCAGCTGAACCTTTCTGCCCTCCTTTCATATTTTGACACTTCATGACTTGGTGATAATATATTGGAATTCAAAGAATACACCTTTCCCACATTAGTGTATTTTGGGAAAATACCTTCCCGGAATGCATCGCGCATGCCACTTCAGGCTGGTAACCGTGATAGCCGACGCACAAACAGCATTACTTTACTATGGGATTCGGATACAGTGCACTTTAGGCAATGCATATGAAAAACTATGTTCATAATATTTTTCATTTTTCATACATAATTGGAAAGCTAAGCCAATTTTCTATGCATTTCTGTATTAGTTTTTATAGTTTTGTCCACTTGATTTAATGAATCTAGGGTGAATGGTGTATTTTATATATGCAAATAACTCAAAAATATAAAAAGTAATGCATTAATGTTTCGGCAATTGAATGCGCTTTCCAATGATATCTGATTTAAATAATTTAATAATTTTAGTGTATCATGTGTTTTACATTGCGATGTATTTTAGTGCAAAAGTAACTCAACGCAGGTCAGTGGCTTGTTGGCGGCATTACCAGCCAGCAATTTTTCTCTGAGCGTTGATTTAGGGGAATCCCAGCATAATGACATCAATGTTGGAAAGGTGTATTGCATCCATATCATGCTTGTTTCTTCTGACAAGCCATACAGAGGGCATCATTTCGCTCAGACGATCTCTTACAAATTATAGCATTTTCTCCGGAAAGAATGCCACAAATTATGTCATTTCTTCTGATAAATCTCTCATAATTGATATCATTTCCTCTAACAAAACTTCCACAAATGATGTCGTTTGAGTGACAAAACGAGTCCATGACAATTAGTTAGGATAGTCAACGATATTATAGCCTTGTATGATGCCTATTGCACGAAGGTTGGACGATAATATTAAAGCGCTGTACTATGAAGAGTATGGCTACCATATGGTATACTGGTAATTTAACACTTAATCATTTAGCTAGTAAACCTGATCTGAATTTATTTATGCCATATGCAGAGTGCAGGTAAGATAGATGCATGCGCCACTAATATAATACCTGCCACGTGAGATTTGGAATAGATCTATTTATATGTTTTGACACAGTTGTTACCTATTTTGTAATCATTGTACAACTGAAACGATCTGTTATTTTTATTTTTTCTGCTCTCCTTGAATATTTAACAGCAACATATTTGCTCAAATGTTTGGACTAAAAAATACTTACCCTTGAGAAATTTGAGAAACCCCTTCTGCGATTGGAAGATGTGGTCAGGAGAATATCTGATTGTATGAAATTTGTCATGTTAAATAGGACTGAAGAAATAACATGTATGCTGTGAGCCACTTGCATCTTTTTACTGTATCCATGACACTGTGAATTGTTCTGATCATGTATTGTTTGAATATCTTAATATTAATTTTTGATTCTCAGCTTACTCATTTGGAAGCATTATTTAAACCCAAAACCAATCATCTTGTGACTTGTGAAGTTCGTGATATGTATACTTAGGTCCTGATTCGAGTGTGTAGTTCACATCTCAGCTGGCATAAGGCCAAGTGAGCTTATCCCAATGACACTATCTGTCACCTGTTCATCATCTGCCTGTCACATGTATGTTGTCTGTCTGTCTGTCAACTTTTAATTTTTCTTTTTTTCCTAAACCATTTGGTTGATTTTAAGCAAATTTGTTTGGAAGGACCCGGGCATGTTACACATTTGATCTAGACAAAAATTTGTTTTTGATATTCTATTGGCAGTCATCTTGGATTTCCGAAAACGTTAATAAAATCTCTGAAAAGAGTACCCATCATTAACCACTGGCTTGATTTAAATCAAATGAGACTTGAATAATCTGAGATTGGTAAGATTCAGAAATCTGATATGTCAATTTTTTCGATGGGTCTCTTGAACTTTTGAAAATATGTCTGAAATTGCTTAAACTCCTCATTAACCCCTCAAACGAGTTCAATCATGAAATTGGGTGAGGGCCACTATGACTCAGGATTTCAGACCTCTTTACAGAAATTTGCTTAGTCAGTTTTTCCGCAGGCATTTTGAATTTATTAAAATTTCAAAGTCATTGAAAAGGCTATACTTCCCATTAATCACTGAACCCATTTTAACAAATCATATTTGGAAGGATTGTGTATGGGCATGGTTGAGGAGATCTTAAAGCAATTCTTTTATTGGGTCATTTTTTCTGAGGCCATCTTGGATTGCTAATATGTTCACGAACCATACTCCTCGTATGAACAGTTTTGTTTTAACTATGCCATGGTGGATTACGTGTGCAAGATGTAACATGCTCTGTTATAGAGATGTCGGTAAAACGAAATTCTAAATAAATGGAGCACAGTAGGTAGTAAGACCTAGGAAACTATGCGTTTCATTGTCCGTTTCCAGGATCGCTTTAATCTTTTCTGGATCAGAATAGATACTATTCTTGCTTGGCACAGTCAGAAATTCCAACAGTTTGTTCCCAAGTTTGCAGTAATATTCTATCACTGGATCCGTGCTTTGGCAAACGCTGATTTTGTATGTATCTTATAGCCCTTTTATTTATAAACAGACTGCTATCTAAGTTTCAGAAACTTCACTATTCACATTCACTTTTTCAAATACAAATTTGAATTTAAACACATTGATCTTCGTGGTCAATATCATATCTGTTTACTTATTATTTATTGCTCATATTTGTTACTTGTCTAAGCTATTTCGTTATGTACTACTTATATTACTCTATGTACACAAGTTAGGTCTATGCTGGACAACTCTACTATCCTCAGATGTTTGCGTCGGTGAGATACAGTTGGTATGTGAATGGTCCAGGACAGCACAGTGGCCATCTTGGATTTCTGAAACTGTTGTGTAAATCATTAAATAGACTGCTCATTAACCACTGGGTCGATTACCAACAAACTAGCATGGACGAATCTAAGGTTGCTAGACTTCAAAACTTTTGGGCAGATTGGTCATTTTGTTTCTGTGGCCATCTTGTGTTTTCTGATAGCAGAACATTTTTAAAAGACTAATTGGCCAAGTTTAGCCATGCATTGATAGAACAACCATAGGTTGTATCTTATGATCTTGGTAAGCTTTATGATTACAATTTTTAGCTCAGCCCTGAAAGGCCAAGTGTGCATATACCATGGCAACCATCCGTTGTTCATCTGCCGCTCATCCATCCATTGTCCATCTGTCAACTTTTCCTTTAAATTACCTACTTTCAAGAACCACTTGCTCGATTTCAATTATATTTGGCAGGAAGTATCCTTAGGGCATAGATAGTAATTGACTGGCCAATTTGGCCGGTGGCCATCTTTGATTTTGGCTGATTTTAGAAATGTCTGAAAATCTTCTCCGAAACTGTTTGTGTGATTGATTCAAAACTCATGAAATCTCATCCAGGCCAGGAGCTGAATCAAGTTTGTTTAAGGGAACTCAATTGGCCAAATAGTTCGGTGGCTGTGTTGGATGACCTAGTTTTCACAAAAATAACTTCTCCAAATCCACTGAACGGTTTTTCCGAAATTTGAAAGATATTATTACAAACTAAGGGTCATTAAAGTTTGCTCGAGGGAAGATACGTAATAAAACATGGCCGTCGTGGGACAATATAAATGTAGCATGTTTGGCGGCCATATTGGAATTTTTTGTTTGATGGATCTTGAAACGGAAATCGGTTTTAGATAGGTTTTTTCCATTCTGATTTCAAATTTTCCATTTTCTAAACTGTTGAATAAACGGTTTGGCAGCCATCTTGGTTAATTTTCCCACCAGAAGGTCCCATACTAAAGCAATATGAAATTTTAAGTGTCTTCTCGAAACCAATGGGCCAATTTCAAGCTGAGTGTATCCTTAGCGCAGAGACCCAGGTTTGTTCAAATGAAGCCGATCAGCCATTTTAGCAGGCTGCCATCTTGGATTTGGACGATTTTTAGAAATGTTTTCAAAAAATCTACTCCGAAACCGCTAGGGAGATCGATTCAGAACTCAAGAAATATGATCTAGGGCAAGAGGTGAACCAAGTTTGTTCAAAGGATTTTGATTGGCCAAATAGTTCGGCGGCTACCTTGGATGATCTGGCCATAATTTTGGAGATATGACTAAGGGCCATTAAAATTCTTTCAATGGAAGGTGATGGTTAAAAAAACCTGCCAGCCGTGGGCCATTCAAAATGCAGTGTGTTTGGAGGCCATATTCGATTTTTTTTATTTGATGGATTTTGAAGGTGAAATTGGTTTTATATGTGTTTGTACATATACCGATTTCAAATTGCCGTTTTTGAAACTATTGGATAAACAGTTTGGTGGCCATCTTGAATCTTTTTCCCACCAAAAGCTCCCATACTAAGGCAGTACGAGATTTCAAATGTCTTCTCGAGAACCAATGGGCTGATTTTAAGTATATTTGGGAGAAAGCATCCTTGGGGCATAGAGTTTGGCCGGCGGCCATCTTTGAATTTGGCAGATTTTTAGAAATGTCATTAAAAATCTTCTCCGAAACTTTTATTTATATACATACAAATTCTAATTACATAGATATAGCCAGACGTCCGAGGTGTACCTCGACGGATCCTTTATATATGTAGATGTGTGAAGGGAGCCTTGAGGGAACATATATTTATGTAGATTTCTGAGTGTGCCTTAGAGAAACCTGTATTTATGTAGATTTCTGAGGGTGCCTTGAGGGAACAGGTCTCTATTTATGTAGGTTACCGAGGGTGTCTTTATTTAATAATGATACTGATAACAATGCCCAGATAGTAGACTGACGTCAGCCTGACGTTGCATGACGTTGGCAAATGACGTCATCCCGACATCATTTTGTCTGCTGGGCCAACGTTGGTGTGACGTCGGCTGAAGTGAATGGTTGGGCCGACATCAGATTGCTATCTGGGTAAAATAATAATAATAATAATAATAATAACCATATTATTATTAGGCCATATTATTATTATTATTATTATTATTATTATTATTATTATAATTTTTTTAATAATAATAATAATAATAATAATAATAATATGCGATAATGATAATAAAAATGCGACAATAATTATTATTAAGCATAATGATAATAACAATGCGACAATAATAATAATAATAATAATAATAATAATTATTATTATTATTATTATTATTATTATTATTATTATTATAGTGATGTTATTGTTGTTATCATTATTGTTCAGCACGACATGATTGAGTATACATGTAATAATGATGGGATATGTAACAGGGATAATGAGTACAATAATGGTATTTTCACTGAATAATAATACTGCATCGCACGGTGGACATTCCCCTCTCACCACCACCACCCCACCCCCTCCCCTTTCAAAAGAAATCCATTAGTAACTGGTATGCAGAAGTGGACTACGTCACAGAAAATGGGTAGATCACGAAAACTGGATATAATTAAAGTTTTGTGGTAATAGCTATTCCACCTTTCAGGGGCCAGATATCCATAGATTTTACTCCAAAAAACATCAATTTCTATCTATTTTACTCTAGCAATGTAGAATAAGGGGGTATGTTAAAGAACTCTGTTTCGTGTGCATCTATTGAATGTGGTAAAATGGGGGGTAGCAAGAATCGGATTCCTTGAAGGAACCAAGTGGCAAGGAATTTATCCTCACATATTCTGGATTCGTAAACCGGGAACCAGTAGTAAGTAACAGTTTTTACGTCTAATCCGGAACTTCACACGCAACATCAATTATGGAGTGAGAGCCAACTTCACATATTAATGTAAACTTTGATCTGACTTCATTTTATGGCTCCAAATTGCATTTCATATAACACCTAATATTAGTGGACCACCTATGTTTAAGACCAGCTATGTTTCTATTGGTTGACTACATTTCATGCCATGTTGTGTATAGATGCCTATAGACTGTATCTTGTACCTCTGTCATTAGTATTGTGCCCATCAATATTACTAATACCTAGATACAGCTTAGGGGGCCATGTACAAGGGTATTCATATTCATGTAAGCATCATCCGAATCAGTTAAAGCTGCTTATTCACTCCATAATGCTTGAAAATAAAATTGTTAAAATAGTACACTTTTAGAGGCTTAGATTGAGTGCCTACATGCTATTTGATATAAATTATTAAAATCGTTGAAGTTGTGAAATTGAATTATAGACACGAGTGTTGCGTCTCTATATTCTTGCTTACTACTCACGTTGGTTTGTATTTCACTATATTTATGAACTACTAATTATGCTACTAGCTGATTTAATATTAAAACTAAATTGGTTAGACACGGAGCCAATATATGTATGTCCACACAGGTTGCTTACCGGGTCTCAACTCATGATGCTCGTACATTCTCGGGTCTTTCCGTAAAGCATCGGAACTATGGAATGCTTGGACATCACAACGAGTCCCTAGTTCAAATTCACAACTAAATTTTTTTTATTAATTTTTACAGATTGAAATCATCATATGTTAAGATTTATTTCGTTTTATTGCATCTAAGCACACAATTGAAGCCTCTAAATTTATACAATTTTATTTTCTGGCAAGTTGTTGCGAACATGCACCTTTAATTGCTTGTCATGAAATGTATGACAATTCCCAGAATATAGCAATTCTGGCACAATGACAGAATCATGATTTAACAGGATGTGACTAACCATATTATATATATATATATATATATATATATATATATATATATATATATATATATATATATATATATATATATATATATATATATATACAGGGGTGAGATTTTCTTTCCTATTTGTATAGGAAAGCTGTTGTGTTTACAATCCCGTTTTATGGAAAATCCTATTTTAGTAGGCCTAAATATTAGAGTCGAATTCCAAGCCTGACAAACGTATGTCTCAGATAAACTCCCTTCCTTTATTGATGCATAATAACCTTTATAAAGGTCACCAAAACCGTAACTCATTGATTCTTTACTCCATCAAATATTAATAATATGGTAAAACTAAAGTCCATCATCAGCTTCATGGATCAATTCACCTTTCCAGAGTACCCACCCATCATATGACGTCACAAGAACTGCGTGATGTGTACAATGACATCATAATGAATGACGTCGATAAGTACGTCACGAACGCATATTTGAAAACAGTCTATGCGTTTTTGTACAAATTGTTTGCTTTTACTATTTAATAAATATTCTGTTGAATATTTTGAAACTAATTTGACTGGGCGCTGTTGCTGCCATAGGCAGCAACAGCACCCAGTCAAATTAGTTACAAAATATTCAACAGCTTCCCTGTATAGTTTTCAGAAAATCGATAGCTAGGGCATTTGGGGATCGATCAATCCCAACACGGCGAGGTGTGGGTGGAGCTTAGCTAGTGATGGGCGGGGCATAGCTAAAAATCGAAACGTACATTTCTACCTATACCCCGCCCATTTCTAGCTAAACTCCGTCCACCTTTTTCCACGTGTTGGAACAATGTATATGTTTTGAATCCCGAATGCCCAGAACCCGAATTTCAAGGTAACTATACAGGTAAGAGAGGTGAATATTCTGAAACTAGTTTGTCTGTAAGCCGTTGCTGCTCATGGCAACAATGCCAGTAAAAGTTAGTTTCAAGATTTCAACAAAACGTTTGTTAAATTGTACATTAATCAAAGAATACAAGGCAGATACCTTCTTGGGAGACTTTTCCAGTTTCCTGACGGACGCACAGGATTTCACTTTGATTGTGACGTCAGCTAACCAGTGGCATATTTGATTATTTAAGACACTTGACTAACAGATCCCTTCTTTTGACACAAGCTGTCTATAGAACTCATCCACTAATTGTGCACAGACCAAAACGACAACTTCTTTTTTTGATATTAAGAATACCATATTGAATATTTTAAAACTAATTTGACTGGTAGCTATTTCTGCCGACGATAGTCAAATTATTTTCAAAATCGCCAACAACTTGCCTTTATAGATGTCTTGTAATTGTGATACTGTAATATCAGTGTCTAAGGGCGTGTGATTGAAACCACGTGCTTGTAAAACGCCACCATAGTGTGTGTTCTTCCTAGACTATTTTTGTAAGCATGTACAATAATGGACCTTTCCATTTTTAGCTATGCCTATGCCCCGCCCATCTCTCGCTAAGCTCCACCCACACCTCGCTCGTGTTCGGATTGATCGATCTCTGAACTCTATGACTATCAATTTCCAGAAAACTGTACAGGTAAGCTGTTGAATATTTTGAAACTAGGCAGCAACAGCGCCCAGTCAAATTAGTTTCAAAATATTCAACAGCGTGTTTATTAAATAGTAGAAACATACAATTCTTACAACGTGTCGGACTATTAAGAGTTAAAGACGGGCCTAATAGAATTATTTATGACGTAATGATTATGACGTCATCCTACGCGCCGCTTCGCGGAATGTGACATCATATGAGGTCATATGATCGATGGATACTTTGGAAAGGTGAATTATTTGTACTTGTAAGATAACGACTGTATGCTTATCTCACGCTTTGCCAACTGCTGATTGAAAATACGATGTGCATTAAACGTGATAAATGCTATTAATGTTCTTCCATACATAAACTGTTATTCACTGTTAGGTAGAAAATCATAGCTAGAATAACTGCTTGAACCCTGAATCCCCAAAATCTCAATTTCAACCCGGTGAATATTTTGAAATGGTAGCAACAACTCTTAGTCAAATTAGATTCAAAATAACAACATATTTCTTAAATTATAAATAAATTTCCGAATTCGGTCTTACAGGCCGAAAGAGATAACTAAGTCTGTTTGTTTATCTCGCTGTCAACTATCGGTCAGTACAATCGTTGCCATTTCATTTAGCCTAGGCGATAGTGCACACACGCTTTGTTATCGGAGCAGAGCACCAGCTATTGGACTCGCCTATTGCTGTTGCCAGGCTATTTGGTTCTTATCCTCTTGCAAACAGGGTATAGCGCCCATACGTGCGTGTGTATGTCTGCAGCTGTATCTAACATCGGATTTGGCTCAAATGTTAACACAGCGAGGGTCTTTCCATGAAAGGATTTCCGGACTTTGGCTGTGATCTTGATAGAAAATAACTTGTATATGGGTCTGATTAATTTCTGTATCCAATTAATTAATCTAAATTACGAGTACGATGTTGGCTTAGTAGTAGTGCAAATGGGATCAAAACGCCAGTCGAATCCTGCAACGATCTCAAGCGTTTCTAGAAAGAAAAAAAAGCTCATTTGACGTATCCTTGGAAAGATAAAGATCTCTCCAATCCAATGCTGACCTTGGATATGGATTTCAATCTTGGGCCTCGATACCGACACATATACAAAGTGGGCGGAGCATAGGTAGAAATGAAGCCCTCGTGTCTCTTATAGAATTCCTTTCGTCCAAAAGTAGCTTCTGGATAACATCACTTGACACGTAAACACTAGAACAGCTATGTTACATAATGGGCTTTATATTTCTTCATGAGCAATAGAAGGGTCCATTTCTAGCTATGCCCCACCCATTTCTAACTCAGCTCCGAACTCAGCGCCGCCCACGTTTTGCGCATACTTTGAAATCTGAATTCTCATAATCCGATTTTCAAGGTAACTACAGTTAAGCGGTTGACTAATTTGAAACTGATTTAACTGTGCGTTCTATGGCAGCAACAGTGCCAATTCAAATTACTATCCAAATATTCAACACAATGTTTAGTAAATAGTAAATCCATCAAAGACATGCAATTCGTACACTTGACGGACTATGAAATGCTCATGACGGAGCTAGATAAGTCCTTACATGTGTGTGTTGATTATGAAGTCAGCCCACATGTGATGTATTGATAATAACGTCATATACTTGAGTGACAGATCAAATCCATCCATATCGAGCCTATGCAATGGCTACGGATCACTGTACAGATTGCCTGTTCTATTTGACAATGCTCTTTTTAACAAATATTAAACCAAGTTCGTATTTATAATGTTTACGCATAGATCGGCTTCTTATACAGTTGTGTGCGTACAATGCCATGCTCAGATCGTCCCTGTGCGGAATTCCACCAATTATATATTGTATTTTCATTATTTCAGTATTTTATTACCTTCAATAAATGGATATTAACATGCAGTTTGCACATTGTCTTATTTGTTACTTTTAATACATAGATCTGATCTGCCAATCAGAATATGGCAATGAAAAGATCCTTTTCCACCTATGCCACGCCCACTGCTATCTAAGTTCCGCCCACTTTGTATGCGTATTGTAATCTATTTGAAACTTTGAATACTAAATTTCTAGAACTATATAGATAAGCTGTTGAATATTTTGAAACTAATTTAAATGTGCCCGCCTTATGTAACAACAGCTTGATTAACCTCAAATACGTTTCAAAATAGTTAACAAAATTTTGATTAAATTATAAATTTATCAATAATGTACAATTCGTACACGAGTGAATGACTTCAATTTTCATGACGGAGCTATGCTTCATTATGATCGTGGCGACTAGCTAACTAGTGACGTAATTAATAATGACGTCAGATACTTGAGTGACTGACAGATCCCCCCATTTTCAGAGGGGATGGAAGGCATTTAATATGCAGGTGATTGGTTTAAATTAAATATATATATATATATATATATATATATATAATTTGAGTTATCTATCGCAACTTAGAACGCTCGCGGTCTAGCGAGCTCGTCGATTAGCGAGCGTTCTAAGTTGCGATAGAGAACTCAAATTATATATATATATATATATATATATATATATATATATATATATATATATATATATATATATATATATATATATATATATATATATATATATATATATATATATATATATATATATATATATATATATATATATATTAGATTATTGGATAAAATATTTTAATTTGCGTCAGATAGCTTAAAATAGTAAAGACGAGAAAATCGCCTTTATGTGTTAATAATTCCCATGTATTATGATATAATTTTCGGATTATATTGCATGATTACGACGCTGAAAGTAGTCTAATCCCTATGTTCCCTGTATTTCTTGAGGTTATGGCACAGAGGAAAAGTAAAACTCGTCATATTTGACCCCTAGTTATCAAGACTGGCGATTATGTCTAGAGAAATGTGAAAATGAGATTGTCATCCACCCCTATGTTGTAGAGGACCCTTTCCAGAACTCATTCAGCACGGGTGACTGCTTGTAACAAAAGGGTGATGTAAAGTATTTTGAGATAGTGTGTAGATTATCAGTAGATATACGAATTTGGTAAGATTTCGGCTTATTTTGATCAATTTTGACATTGACATTAGCGCATGGCGCTGACCTTTGACCATCTAAACAGTATCACGCCAAAAAAATAAATGTCCTAATTATTGCTGGAAATGGCACGTCAAATTTGTTTCTACGTCGGAGTTTTATATATAAGCGAATTTGTTCAAATTTCGGCTTATTCTGATCAAATTTGAGATGACCTTGACATTAACATATGCCTTTGACCGCCGACCACATCAAAAACACGACCAATGAAATGGGCAGCCTAAAGTTAATTGGCGATAACACCTCAAATGTGTTTCAATGTTACTTACTTATTCAGGCCTGTATAATGTCGGTCTTCTTAGAGTTAAGCCAACACGAGCTTTTCCCATATGTTGACTCGGGTGGGGAACGTTTTGTGTTATAATATATAACTTCACTAACTCATTTCAGGTGGGAAAACTTTGCTCAAATTTGTATCCAACCTCTATTGACAAAATTAGTCCTAGCTTCCTTTCAGTTCATTCTCGTCTTTGATGGTTCTATAGATTACTTTCTTTTAGGTCTGATCGCAAAACACTCGATTCATGTTGGCACATACGACTACAAATTCTAGTGCTTTCTGGGCATATGTCTGTCATTCGAAGAACATGTCCAAACATAGATCATCACTTTTGCGCCACCCTCACAGATGATGGCTCTGTGTTACACAGTTTATAGAGTGTTGCGTTTGATATGAGACAGTGTAACCAGCGATGATTTGTAATGGCTTGCAGATATTTGCGGTGGAATGTATCAAGTTTGTTCATGGTTTTTTTTAGAACTGCTCAGCTGTTACATTTGCATAACATTATAGAAACATATGTAGCATCATATAGCTGCATCTTTGCTTTCATGGGGATTTTAGAGCCACGAATCTACAACTTCCAAATGGACTGGAAGGCGATGTGTTATGTTGCACACCGAGTTACAATGTCGATAGAGCTGCAGAGGAGGGAACCGAGGATTCTGTTCTTCCTCCACTTCTCAGTGCCCGAGGGGTTGGGTGTGGGTGTACAGTAAGCATTTATTTCTGTGGCGTCGGATAGGTATTATGTTAGCGAACACGGAAGCTGCTCTGTAGCTATTGGAAGTTGTGTATCAAGAGGTCCTTTTCATCGTTGGTCGACGTCATGTGTATATTCCAACTCCCGTGGCATAACTATTATTGAGATTGGCGGGTTTGATGTTGTGGGGTGTTCTCGAACAAATGATAGTGTTGCGGCGAAATAGCAGGCCAATTAGCAAGTAAAAAGCACTAGTAATAAGCCATCACCTTGTCGTGATCATATCATTTCAAACAGTGGAGAAAGCGTACTCGTGACGTGATCATTTACTTTTGTCTTTGACAATAAGTGTCTCGCCATGCGTAGGTCGTCATCATCGCAGCCAGCTTGATGGAGAAACTGAAGGACATGTGGCCCCTCGAATTTCTTGGGTTTTGTGAATAGATGGCTGTTACAATCCGATCGGTAAGCTCGTTTTAGTGAACCGATGGCCCGATCGATACATTTGACTACGGGTGATTGATATGAGACAGTGTAGCCAGCGATGATTTGTAATGGCTTGCAGATATTTGCGGTGGAATGTATCAAGTTTGTTCATGGGTTTTTTAGAACTGCCCAGCTGTTTCAATTGGCTTTCCAAAGTGCAAACAGAAACAGCTTGCATGGAAATGATTACATGGAAACAATACCACTATTATCACGTTCTTTCGCATAAATATAGATAAATCATTAATGAACAATAACATCACACCTTTGAATCGATCTCATTAATGTATGTAGGCGTTTGGTTTATCTCGTATTGTTATGTCATTGTCATTTTGTAATTTGCTTAATGATTTGTAGGTGATATTGTTTAAAGCGAAAGGCGTCGTAAATGTGGAGCTCTCTAGTACTTTAAGGCGAGAATCGTCGCTGCTTATGACATGATCTAGCTGACTGCAATGTGACAGCTGTCAGTTGTTAATTATAGTAACAGGGTCAATCAGTACAAATAACTTCTAGCGTGAACCATATAGAAAGTACAACTGCATATTCTAACGGCAGCGAGACGACAATGTGTTTGCAAACTAAGAAAGAAAACACAGAATGAGGTCAAGGCATAGGCATTCTTAGCGCGACGTCGTACCTCTCTTATTACAGAGAGAGAGAGAGAGAGAGAGAGAGAGTGTATGTGTGTGTGTGTGTGTGTGTGTGTGGAATAGAAGTAGGTCAGGCTGAAGGCGCCTATGAGTCAACGCTCACTAAAACGGCAGAGGCCTATTTCGCGGAAATGCGGACAAACCTGTCTATATCGGACATACACGTCTACGACGCACACTCGCTTTTCGGACCAATTGATGACTATCCATAAGAGTTGAGTCTTACTGTTAGGAAATCACGATCACACGCCATGCATGCACCTAAAACCCCACAGCCGGTGAGCTACAATTAGCGACCACCTATCTTAGTGACTATATTTTGATGGTCTATACAGTGACCGTTATAGACAGGTTTGCTTGTATAGCTCTACCAGTGTTTCGTTGATTGAAATAACATCACCTCAAGCAAAGGGGGGGGGGGGGGGGGGGGGGAATTGCACTGGGTTACAACCCCCACTCCATCACTTCCCAACCCATACTCCACATAAAACCAGGGTTGTCAAGACTTTAACTGTATAGATAATGTCAAGTGATTTCCTGAAGTAAACAATACCATCTGATTGCAGACCCTCACTCTCCTGTTGTTAGTTACTGTTATGGCATTGTAACCGCTTCCACTTTCCATCCCTAGTTGTGTTAAAATCTGAGCTAAAATAAACCAGTAAATTATTGTTAACACTGCCGTATGCGTTAATTCTAATTCCAATAAAGAAGGATTATTGGGTTTGAGCAGCATTTCAGAATTGTCATCATCATTTTATTCGTGCGTTTGTGTGTGTGTGTGCGTCTGTGTAGGTGTTGTGCGCGTGTGTGTGGGGGTGGGGGTGCGCGCGCGTGTGTGTGTGTGTGTCGGTCGGTCTGTTTACGTGTGGTGTTCCCCATAAAAACTAATCAGATTTGGCTTAAACTTTAACACAACAAAGAATTTTATTGTGAAAGCGGATATCCAACATCAGCCATGATCAAGAAAAACACCAGATCAAATTTTTGGAAACTATTTAGCTCAAAATTTTTACATAAGAAAGGATGTGACCATACACTAGTGTTTCACAATTTTGGGCGTAATATGACAAAATCTGGCGAATAGGAAAGATGTACAATGTGATAAAAATGGCAGGGCGAGGGTCTGCAATCTCTATCTTGTTATTGTATAAAACCAAAACAAGATAAAATGTACCATTTCCCTTTAACCATAGCAAATACCTCACAAAGTGAGACATTGCTTGTTCATGTCTTTATGCCAAAGCATGTGGGTTGTTTAGAATATTAACAAGAGGCCCAAGGGGCCTGTATCGTTGACCTGAAATATTTGCCCACTGACACAACCGAACAAAATGAGATGAAAAATTTTACTAATCAAATTTCTGTGAAGAAAGCTTAGCCAAGTTTTATAAGCATGATTTGCTAAGAAATTTGCAGAAAATAAAGATGTCCGCCAAAAATGTTATATTTTGATTGATTCGTGGCGGACATGTTTTTTTACATATACACATATACAATTTTCGGCCCGATCCATTCAGCTGTTCTGGAGTTGTTTTCGCGAAAACTAGATGATCCAAGATGGCCGCTGAACCATTTGGTCAATCAAGTTCTCTTGAACAAACTTGGCTTAGCTCTTGCCCTAGATGATGTTTCATGAGTTTTGAATCGATTCCCAAGCGGTTTCGGAGATTTTAAAAGACTTCTACAAATCGACCAAAATCCAAGATGGCCGCAGTTTCGGAGATTTTTAAAGACTTATACAAATCGGCCAAAATCCAAGATGGCCACCTGCCAAATTGGCCGATCGACTGTTTGAACAAACTTGAATCTCTATGCCCTAAGGATGCTTCCTGCCCAGGCCTGTGCTGTTATGGTAACCTGTTGAAAATGCTCTCCATGAGGTTGCCTTAATTTATTTTAGGGGACCTGAACCAGGTTACCGTAATCTGTTGATTTTAGTATGGACATCAATGAGCTTTCTAAGGTTTAGGTTACCATATGTCCCCTTAAAGCATATAAGGCAACCCATTGGAAATACTACAGCACAGGCCTGCTGCCGATATCATCAAATTGAAATCGACCAAGTGGCTCTTGAGAAGTCATTTAAAGAAAATGTTGACGGACGGACGGACAGTGGACGGTCACCACGGCATAAGCTAACTTGGTGATTCCGGCCAGGTGAGCTAATAATTATTTAAAACATGTTTTATTTATGTTTCAGATGATACTTATGTTCCAGAGTCATGGGAAAGACACTCATGCTATAAATTCATGATGCTAATTTACCAGCATCTACTTACATATTTCACTCTGGCATGTTTCTCAAATGCGATAGCTGTATTCTGCATGTCATTGGTTGAATCTTTCAATCTAGCCTGGATATGGCATTTCAAGGGCATCATGATTTTGCATGACTAAACCATTTAGTCAATTTCATAGCAATACAAGCCATTCCAATTCCAGAATTTTAAAAACAGTATTCTTGGTCTACCAGTGGACATCTCTCAGTACCACTGTTTGGGCCGGCTTGAGTGATAAACCGTTAAGTTGGATAAATTTGTGTCGCTTTATAGTATGTCATGTAGTTGTAATTTAAGATGGACCAAAATAAAAAAAATTATAAAGTATCATTACCATGCAAAAAGATGGCTATGATATTTTCATAAATTACCAACAAATAAACACCCTGGAGATTGTATCGCTCACCTGGAACCTCAGTATTTGAATCAGAACACTTGAAAATAAATTTCAAAACACATTTTGGCTGAAAACATACACATTTTGGTCAGAAATGCTAAAAAAATATTTCTTGAAATGAGGTAATTTGAGATTAAAACCAAAACATTTGGACAGAGATGTATATATTTTAGCAGCAGATGTGGAATTCTGTGCTAGAAATGTGCATAGGATAGTAGAATTATGCAGGGGACAGAGGTATTATCTTTTGAAAATTACAACAGTCTCCAATTACCAGTTCATACATCATGTGAATTCTGTATTTGATGAATGATACTCATGACTGATTTAGAAAATCACAATTTTTCATTCATCAAGCACAGAATTCATATTCTGTATAAACTGGTAGATTGTAGACTGGTGTAATTTTAGATTCTTATATCCAATTTTCAGTACTCATTGTGTCTACTGACAAAAATGACTGAGGAAGGCCAGGTACATTAGTCACTGTGTATTTAGACACTAACCCAAGATTATTTGTTTAACATCTAGGCCATGCAACTCTTTAAACAGTATATGCCAGTCTTATTAACTACTGGTTCTGCAACAATTAACCATTTTGAAATCATTGTCATAACTTGACACAAGGGTTAAATAAAAACTTCAATCACTAAAACTGAATTTTTTCTTTTTAACTCATTCAATAAATACAGTATTTGCCTTAAATTTGATTATTGATGTAATGAACTGTCGTTTCTAGAGTGTGTTGGTAATAACAAGTATATATGAGACTTTGAAAACAGTCTTTAGAAACACCGTGGTCACATCCATCACATGTGTGTGCTTGTCATTCTGAAATTGACTGAGAATGTCTTTTGGAATGACAAAGACAGCATTGAAGAAGACTCTCGGTAGAAGGAAAATCACATTACAGACAATAGTCACAGAAATACAAGCATTCCTTAATGATCGCCCGCTAACTTACGTGCCATTTGAATATGATGATGATCAGCCTCTGACTCCATCTTCATCATTGCCTCATCTAGAAATAGACTGTGACGTGCTAGCAAATGATCCTGATTATCGCGAACATTCTGAACTTAACAAACGTGCTAGAATTCATGCAGAAATTATTCAACATTTCTGGACTCGTGGTGACAAGAATATCTGACGGCATTGCGTGAATACCATCGAACTAGTGGAGAAAATGAACAATTCATTAAGCTCGTTGAAATTGTACAACTGCATGGTGATTCAAAGCGTATTAACCGGAAACTAGCAAAAATAGACTCCATTATTTACGGCATGGGAAATCTTGTTAGAGCAGCAAACATTCAAACAGCAAACGGTTATACAATATGGACTTATTAATAAACTGTACCCGCGAGAAGTAACTGCTACAACACACAGTAATAATACAAGTTCAGATACTCATTCAGTCCGTGAAACATTGCCAGATCCACAACCACAGCTAGGCACCGCATGACCCATCAGATTGGCAGCAAATCGATCCAGACAGTGCATAGGAGAATGCGCTGATATACTTTCTTCATAATAGACGTTTAACTGTACTCTTTATCCATTATTAGTTTATGGCATTTAATCTTATTTCATATGATTGTAAAACATTTCATTATTATTCAACTGCACCAAGTTACAGTAACATTTATTTGACATTGTTTGTATGTATGTTTCATCTTGAACACTAGTTTATGTTAGAACAATCAATTTCTCTTATTTTCGTCGGCTTGGAGGATGTGCTAAATAGATCAGATTGGACAGTATTGACATTCAGAGTCGGGCTGTTATTTGTGAGTGATACAACAATTTTAGGTCGGGTTTAATATCCATGGAATCGGGTCATTATCGCTATATGGTCTCTCTTAGCGCATAGATTTGGAAGTAAAAATGAACAGTGCAATACAATTAGGAGAGGAAGCCAGAGAAACTATTATGACTGTTTTTTATTCTTATTAACATTACTATTTCTATTGAACCTGGACTAGATAATTCCGTGTATTGATAACAGTGAGCATCAGTTTTCGAGTTTCTGTAACTGGTTGAATATACATTGTAACTCAATTCATGTTCAAGTTCACGAGGCTTAGTCAATTCTTCCTATCTTCCCACCTGAATCATTCAATTTAATTCACAATCAACACAACAAGATGTTCCGCAAGGCTATATGGGGTTTATAATAATTACAATTTTTAAATTAATATACATTTTCGGAAAATGAACCCTTAGCATGGCTTTTAAACCTAGTTCTTTGCAGAGTCATGACAATTTGGTACCGTGCCAGCAGATTTTGAGAAATTTTGACATGATGCTGACCTCTGATCATTTAAAACGCATCACCAAAGGAATGAAGATCCCGATTATTAGTGGAAATGGCATCTAAAATGTACTGTTTGCAAATTGAGATAGTGTGTAGATACACGAATTTGCTCGGAGTTCGGCTTATTTTGGTCAATTTTGACATTGTCTATGACATTACAGCACAACCGTGACGTTTGATTGTCTAAACAGTATAAGAAAGAGAATGAACATCCTAAATTAATGAGGGAAACGCCACCTCAACTGTGCTTCTACATCGACAGATTAGATATGTGAATTTGGTCAGATCTCGCCTTTTCGTCAAGTTTGATGATGAACTTGACATTAACACATGGCCACAATTACTTCCGACATCAAATATATCAACAAGCGAATGGCCATCTTAAACTCAATTGGAAATGAGACCTCAAACGTGCTTGTATGGTACGTACTTCCAGAATTATGTCCATTTGACTAGTCAGTCATGTATAATGTCTGAGGAATTTTGGATTTGAGACGAAAACGTAGGCTTCCCATGGGTAGACTCAGATGCGAAATATTTTATGTTGTAATATATCATCAATGAATCCATTTCAGGTGCGAAACCTTTGTTAACATTTTTGCCCAACCTAAGTCGTCCGTTGCCGAGCCTAATACAGATGGACATCTATATATTGGTTCCTAAACATCAACGGCCGAATTTATATTTAAATTTGGTGATGGGTTATAATGGGTACAACCGTTCCGAAGTTGCATGGATCCACGCCAATGATTGGTTCCCGAAGGAACAAATAAAGAAAAAATAAAACAAACAAAACTTAAGCTGTTGCTGGGGTGTATGGTGAAAGTATTGAGGTGACATTTGTGAAATATGATTATGAACTAAAGGAGATTCCGGCCTGTTCAAGGATAGTTGACAGTTGCTAAAATGTGTCCACCATTAATCAGTCAAAATTGAGCTTTTGTTAGTTGATCTAATTTGATAATGAAAAGGTTTATTTTGCAAACGCGACGTGGACTTTTCCTCTAACACTAACGCATGCTACATATTTCGGACATATTTTGTGTGTACATTGATATGCTTTGCTATCTCCTAATTGATATTCAAGCAATCGCGGAGTGGAGAGGCATAACATCGTTATGATTTCCCCAATCCAGGTATCTGAATCCCAAATTTCTACAAATCATGAAAGCATTCCCCTACTGGGCAAACTTGAAGAAAATACTGTTTGTAAAATTACATGTATCTCTTCCTAACCAGTATCTTCTGATAATCCTTGATCGGAGATGATCATCTCTGGCCATCAAGAAATCAGGTTCTTGAAATAGTAACATGGGTGGTTTCAGTCATAAACCTAAATCCTGCCAGGGCCACGTGGTGTGTCTACTAGTAGTAGGGCGTTGGGGGTGTAGACTGAATGGAAAATATCTTCTTTCCAGACTATTCTTTGTTGAAGCTCATGATGCTATTTGGTGGAGATTTGTAGAATGTAGATAGTGATGCAGTTCCAGAGTTTCAGCACTATAACGCTAGATGTAGTAAACCTCGTCTTGCCAACATTAATCATAAGCTGACTTATGGGTGATGGATATAAGCGTGTTTGAATCGTGTCTCACAAACACAGCCTCAACGTTATCTTAGTCTTTTTAAACTGGCAAATGTGAAAATCACCTAAAATGCAGTAACTATTCTGTTGAATATTTTGAAGCAAATTTGACCTATTGCAGCAACAGACTTATGTCAAATTAGCTTCAATGTATTCAACAGCTTACCTGTGTATTAAAATTGAGACTCCAACATTAGGTTCAAGGTATTAACATTTTTGGGTGGAAAAGAAATCTCCCTTTAATTAGATAACTATTAGTCTGAAGTATTGCTATGGATTCGTAGATCAAAGAAGCCATTAACAAAATACTTAGATTTGTACAACGAAACCTGTGTATTCTTGATGCTGTAAAACTGTAACATCTAGGCAGCTCTAAAGCATCTCTAGACAGACTTGATGCCTGCCACTGCAAACACCTCTGCACCATCACTGTACACCGATGCCCGGATAGCATAGTTTCCAACAATTCGATATGATATATATGTACGTACATACGTGAGCGTGTGCATGCGTGCATGCAGGCGTGCGTGCGTGTGCATGATTAGTGTTTTATGCCGCTGTAGTAGTAGAAATATCCTGCAGCTGCAATCAGTGCTTCTTCGCTTTTCCCCACTGTGTCTTAAGGACACGAACATTCAAGCTCAAAATTTCGCTCTGTAAATCCCTGTCAATCACGTGATTGTACAACGGTAATTCGTTGCAAGTGAGCAGTGAAATATTTCCATTGACTACTAAAGCGAGAATGGCATCTATGCGGGCACCAAAACAGTGGTGTCTGTGAAAGAATGAAACTGTGACTTCTTTAGAAATTGGCGACAAAACCTTCAGTATACCTTATCACTAGACTCAAACTTTGCACGATCTTTAGTGGCTGGAGCCACATGGAACAGAAAAGGAAAGACAGTGCCTTTGCGTGGCTTTCTAGACGATACAGAACCAATTCCCGAGAACTGGTGGTGTACTGCACATCAGAAGGTGACTATGTTAGAGCCAATGCGTGGCCAGATTGCAAACTATTGCCCTCTTATATCTTTTACTACTATCGTGCAAAATTCTACACCCGTTGATAATATATGGCAGGCTATTCGTATGCATTTTGGGTTTCAAATCAACTGGTGCTCATTTTATTGACTTTTCTAGTAAAAAACTTGAACATGATGAACGAATGCCCAGAAGACCTGTATCAACGTCACATGGCTTTGGCAAAGACCTGTACCAATGTCTCGTGGCTTTGACAGAGGACAGCCTGCTACTTCGTGATGCCAACATAACACACCATGGCCAACAACCAGTCGAAAATGAGGAGATCTCCCCATCACTTGAAAACATGATCGTGTTAACATGGCTACGTCAAGTACACAAAGACCTCGCTCTTCTGGTTAAACAGCAGTATGGCACGGAGCTCCGATCCAAACCCCTTTCATCAATAAAACCTGAAATAGCACAAGCACTCGAGTCTCTACTGGACGAAATTAGAAATTCGGAAGATGCACGGATCATACGTACAGCGACATCAAGATCACAAATCAGGCAAGGCCCACAATCTCGTATGTCTCAGAGTTTTCATCTTCGTACTTTTGATGGGAAGAAGCGATGCACAATGCCACGAGTACAACAATCTTCCAAATCATGTCCACTATGTCGACAGGGAGGCCGCTCAGACTACAGGTACTTTCTGAGCACATGTTCCTATTTACGAGAGTGTGACAGCAAATTCATGTCCAGAGCTCGTCAGATTGTTGCCTTAGATGAATGTACCGATCATCCTTCTGTCAGTGATTTTGATGATTTCAGTGATGAGAAAGATCTGAGCACTACTACCAGTGCTGTTCTGTTGGTCAATTGCTGTGTACGAACAAAACGGTCCCCAGCATTTACCCTATTCTATGATCACCACACACTAAAATATGATTCGGACATCATTAGCCAACTATGCTGATGCTAAGGTTACCAAAAGCTGTCAAATAGCTGTACAGGCAGATGGACAATCACCTTTAACAGGACTAGGTGAGCCATGCATGGTACAATCACGCGATAACAAAGAGTTCGTTCTCATTCTTTCACAGACAGCAAAAATGACATTCCAGTGCGAGTGGCAAAAAATCAGATATATATATTTGGTGACGGCTCTGTCTTCTATTATGGATCTAGCTCAACCAATTCAGATCGACACAGAGTGTGGCGTACCCAGTCATTCGTCTTTCGCACTCCGTCTGTGGCGACAACGATATGGCCTGGGCAATTTGTTGAGCTAGATGTCCCTAAAGATATAGGCAATGATGGCCCATTGGCCTTGGAACCATGTGTGGCGAACTAAATCGTCCACGGAGCCCCGGATATGGCCTCAACCTCACATCATATCCAATGTTGGGTCCAATGTACGCATGCTTAATAGTACCAATGAACCAAAGATCTTGAGGGAATATTTCTGTCAAGTGTCACATATATTTTCACCAGCATCAGGATCTCAACAGGAGAGCAATATATTATTAGCTCAGGTCAAGAAACCATTGCCTTTAACTAGCACTCACTCTAGATTTGTCCAGGTAGATCCTGATTCTTCACTGTCGCTGAACATAAACTCTGTTTCAATCCCTTCTTGTTGAGTATGATGATATCTTTGAGCCTTGCACCAGGGATATAATGGTGATGTTGGTCCAATTGAAGCCATTGTGAACATGGGTCATGTTCAGCCACCGCAGCGCAAGGGCCACTTGCCACAATATTTCAAGGGAAAACTAGATGAATTGCAACAGTTTTCCAACGTCCTGAAGATGTTAGCATAGTAGTCGAATACCTAAGCCCGTCATTCCTGGTAAAGACCCTCAGGGTGGGTTAAGAATAGTCACTGCTTTTGGGGGTGTATGTCGGTATAGCAAGCCCCAGCCATCACTCATGCCTGATGTTGATTCCCCTTTACGCATTATTTCTCAGTGGAAGTATATTATTGTATCTGATCTCACAAATGCATTTTTACCAAATTCCACTATATAGGGGCTCGATGAAGTATTGTGGTGTGGTTACCCCCTACCGTGGTGTGCGTGTGTACACACATTGTGCCATGGGAGTGCCAGCGTTGGAGACAGCATTAGAGAAGATGATGTGCCGCATACTAGGAGACCTACGTCAAAGGGGTGCTGTCACCAAGCTTGCTGATAACCTATATTGTGCAGTCAGTTCTCCTCAGGAGCTACTTCATAACTGATGATGTGTACTTAAGTCATTTCATTTGTGCGGCATGTAGTTATCTGTACCAAAGGCAGGCATTTCTCCAAAGAGTACCACACTCCTAGGATGGGTCTGGAATCAAAGCAGTATACATGCCACTCCACACCGAATCGCAACTTTGTCAACATGCTCAATCCCTGAGACAGTATATGGTTTGCGATCCTTCATTGGAGCATATAAGGTACTTGTCCGTGTGATACCTAGATTTGCAGATCAGCTTGCCCAGTTGGACGATGCCATAGCAGGAAGCCAATCGCAAGAGAAAATTAAATGGACTGATGAGCTCCATACTGTATTCTCCGGAGCATAGGCCTCACTTACTTCAAACAAGACGATCATCCTTCCAAGACCCGGTGACTTCCTCTGGATCGTCACAGATGGAGCAGTCAAAAGTCGTGGACTTGGATCTACATTACATGCTGTCCGAGATAACAAACCACACCTCGCTGGGGTTTTAGTGCTAAGTTGCGTAAACGGCAGATAACCTGACTACCATGTGAAATTGAGGCATTAAGCATCGCAACAGCAGTGAAACATTTCAGTCCGTACATCATTCAGGCGGATCAGACTGCGTGTGCTGACAGCAAGCCATATGTTCAACATTTCTGACCATTGTACGCCGATACCAAGTTTGTGTGCATCATTTATCAGGCTCTGATAATTTGCCTTCTGATTTTGCTAGTCGCACGCCCAAGATTGTGATGACCCAGACTGTCAGATATGCGAATTTATTGCCCAGACTGAGGACTCTGTAGTCAGAAATATTTCTGCACAAGATATTATTTCAGGTAATACTAAATCCTCTTTTACTAGTAGAAAGGCCTGGTAATTGACCCAATTGGAATGCCCGGACTTGCGTCGTACTCATGCACACCTCGTGCAAGGCACGAGACCTTCCAAGAAGGATACTAATATCAGAGATGTTAAGCATTACCTACATGTTGCAACTATTGTCAAAGATGGTCTACTTGTTGTTCCTCATAAAGAACCCCTAGCTTTGACACGTGAATGTAGCATTGTCCCCCGCCAAGCTCTTGATGGCCTTGTGACTGCACTGCACTTGGAGTTGGATCATCCAACATGCAATCAAGTAAAGGAAAGCGTGCATCGTTATTTCATTGGGCTTGACATGGACAAGGTTGTGAAATTAGTCATTTGTGCATGTCTTTAAAGAAATTTCCTCAAACACTAGTGGAACAGACGACAAGTGATCTACCAGCTTATGTGGGTGTATCAGCTGCGGCTGCCATTATTAAGCACAATCGACTGCTAGTACTAGTCGTACGAGAAACTATCACATCATTCACAATAGCTTATTTAGTAGAGGGTGAACGACGTAATACATTGCGTTATGCACTCATACCTCTGTGCATTGATCATTGCCAAATAGATGGTCCGCGTGCGGGTATCCGTACTGATCCTGCACCGGGATTTACATCACTCGTGAACGACGAACTCTTAGCATGCCATAGACTAAGCATTGCGATAGGTCGTATCAAAAATATCAATAAGAACCCAGTTGCAGAGAGAGCAATACAAGAACTTGCGTATGAGTTACTGTGGCAAGATTCGTCTGGTGGTACAGTTTCTGCACTTACTCTGGCAGTAACCATTGCCTGTCTCAATTCTCGCATACATCACTATGGTTTGTCAGCACGAGAGCTGTGGACACAGTGTGATCAGGTTACGGGAGATCAACTACCAGTCTCTGATCGGACAGTAGTCATGGATCAACATAAGCAACGTCAACAGAATCAGCCTTATAGTGAGAGGTCGAAAGCACACATAAACCAGCCTGGATCTCATTCCCAAGTTGATGTTGGTGATTTGGTCTACATCGTTTCCGACCACAATAAGTCTCATGCACATGATCGGTACCTGGTTTTCTCAGTTGACGGAGAGTGGTGTAATATCAGAGAATTCTCACCACTTCTTATAGGGTTAAACTCTCAGAATGGTGCTCGGTGCCTATGAAGTGTATCTCTAATCCCCATCGGTTGTGGGATGGTGAAAACTCTGATGATAATCTGCCCCATGAATCACCGCCACTATTACATCTGATAGTGCCACCTGAAATATCTGGCCTAGATCAAAGGAAGTCTGCATACACGATCACATCCACACCGGTTGTTCAGAATTACCAGAAGTTTCATGAAGTATCATAAGCCGAAGGATACTACCCATCTGCCAAAGACAACATATTGGCCAACTTCCACTCATATGATTGGCCCTGTACAACTAGATGATACGGTGCATACCAATCACTCTGATCCTATTATACATAATGAGTTCCAGCCACCTTGTGACAACATATTGGCATCTCTACCACGGAGATCTACACGGCAGAAATGACCACCAAAACACCGTGAAATGTATTATTGCCAGGATTAGAAGTGTGTTTTTATTTACGCGTTACTGCTTTGATATTCACACTAATAAGGCAATCAGTATAACTGCTCGTGTGCTAACATGAACACTGATTAGACGTTCATCCATATTTTATTTGTACTCTAACGTGATCACCAGTAAGACAGTCATTCATATCCTTATTCTGCTATGAAGTTGACACTAATAAGACACTCAATCATACAATACTGTTACTCTAATGTGAGAAAGAATAAAACATTCAACCATCGTGCTTCACTTCTAATTACGGGGATATTAATGATATTTTGACTTTTGCATTAAAATGTGAACATTAATTCATACCTTACTGCTTCATTATGTGGACTCTAATAAGACATTTGTTATAACAGTTTACATGATGGTTTACTGTACTTTTGAGGAAACGTTCATTTAGAATAGTACTGCTTACATATTATGACAATTATTTGATTAACTGTATCCTATAGTAATTCAGTTTCCGTACACTCTACCAATTTCGAACTTTAACTGTTACTTCCTGAAATCTGTATGAATATATATATATATCTCCTTGCGTGGACTACTCGAATCTCTCAAGTTCCACCCGGGTATGTTATTCGATCGATGCTCTCGCTCTCGCTTGCTTTCCGAGTTTAATAAACATTCTCGTGTTTCTGTCATTTTCAGTTATCAATTTATGATACGGTATAAATTGTGGTTCTCGCTGGTTTGTTGTCATTGATAAGTAATTAATTATCTTATTGGCGAAGGGGTTTCTTCTTTTCCACGTCTATGAAATCCACGTCAGCATATGCCATCGCTAGCGGCATACCCAGTATGGTCACTGGGGGTGGGGGTGTTGGTCTTGTGGAATTTTACAGCACAGATTTCAATGCAGCAGCGAGGTAACAGGTGAAAAACACAGGGGATAGACTCTGCAGACTTCACTGACTTGACTCGTACTCTCAGCTTGTTGCCTGCAGGTAGTAGTCTCACTAGTCATAGCTCATCTTCATTGCAACTGGCGTAGTGCATCTAGGATCTTTGAGCGTTTAATTGTGTCGAAGGCTCGTGGAATGTCAATGCCAAATTTGTGGGAAATCCCAATGCTTGGACATGACTAATGACACAAGCATGCATTGAGCCGATACAATTTCTGCGCAGCTGTGTTCTTTTAAAGCCACTATGAGATGATCCGGTGAAGTCATCGATCTTGTCTCGGATGCGACATAGTCACTTTAGATAGGATTTTCCGTATGCTGAGTACAATGGGCCGCAGATTGGTTGGCGTCCAGGTGGCTTCTTGGGGTTTGGTAGTGCGATAAGGGTGCCTTGGCATACAGCATCGATGGCAAAGCATAAAAGCTTAATTGATTAGGTGTCTGATCAGTTTTGAGATAATGTCACTTGCGTATTTCAGTAGTTCATTGCTCATCCCATCAGGTCCCGACGTACGTCTATTTGTCAGGGTTTTGTTATATAAGATGGGTAATACATCCCGTTCTCCACAAAAGTCCTCCAGCAGTTTGCCCATGTGCTAAGGATGCCATAAGACACACCCGCATAGAAAGCATTGGAACTCGCCCTACTGCGAAAGAGGGAACATAAAACTTGGAGAAGATGATATTACGTACATCTCGTAAGCGTGCTGAAAAACCACCTCAAGAAAACAGGAGTCGATCCACTCATCTCGAGAATGAACCTGATGAAAATAAGGAAGGACTGATTTTGAGAGAGTAAGTAGATGGTGGGTTCGTGTGTGAGTGAGTGAGCTAGCGGTGTGCGAGTGATTAAGTGAGTGAGCGTGCGAGTGAATGAGCGAGTGGTTGGTTGGTGAGTGATTAAGTGACTGAGTGAGCGCGTGAGGCAACGAGCTGGCGGTTGGGTGGCTGTGGTTGGTAGGTGGGAAGGTGAGAGAGAGAGAGAGAGAGAGAGAGAGAGAGAGAGAGAGAGCGAGTGAGTCGATGGGCGGGGAAGTCGGTGTATGAGTAAGTGAGTGAGTGAGAAGTTTGGTCAGTTGATCGGTCTGTCGGTCGGTGGGAGGGTGGGTGCGTGCGTGAGAAAGTGAGTAAGCCAGCGTCGGAAGGGAGGGAGATAGAGGGTGGACCAGAGAGAGAGAGAGAGAGGGGGGAGGGGAGGGAGGGAGGGGAGGGAGGGAGGGAGGGAGAGAGAGAGAGCGAGAGAGCTTGACAACCAGCCAGTCAGAGAGTGGTATGTATTATATGATGTAACTTGCTGACCATTGGCTGAGCTAACATTACACAAGTCTGAATGTGATTTTGTTATAAAACTTTATTCCCTACAGAAAACTGTACATAACTGACTTTGTGGAGCTTTTACAGCGCTGTGACTGGACGGATGGACGAGGTATAAGTAACAGGCAGGAAAACAGATTATAGAATTAATTATACATGAGGTTTGTATTTCAATACAGACATAAGTCGGTTGTTATTCCACTTAATAAGATTAGATGTCTTCTAGTAAATGACTTGCCCAGTCACTAAATATAAGTTTTAATTCTTATATCGTAATACAAAACTGACGTACAATTAAACATGCTCTCATAAAATAGCACGCAAAGGAATATTACGTCAACAGTATGAAAGATCTAGACAGGTAGGCATAACCTTCCATTTTGGAACATCTGCATATATATATATATATATATATATATATATATATATATATATATATATATATATATATATATATATATATATATATATATATATATATATATATATATATATTATTGTTAGGATAACATTCATCTTTATCCATTTCCTACGACAATTAAACTCCCCCATATCCAATCACAGATCACAGAAAAGATACTTAGTCAAAACATCAGATTTAATGATAATTTGTATATATTTATTTATTATATATCTCTTATTATATAATAATAAATTAAATGTCTTAATAATTATACATTATCAACTAATTGCTTTAAAACGTTAACAACTTGTTTTTATAATGTTATCAATCTCTATACGATCAATTTTCTGACAGAACACTATAAAACAAATTATTAAACAAATAGGCAAAGGGTGTTAGGGTTTGGTTTCGTTTGTCCTCTCCTGCATGAAACGTTACTGGTTATTCTTAATCAAAACTACTATTATGGAAGACATGTTATCATGCTTAGTAAGCCTATATATATATAAAGTCTATGTATAATAAAGAATTCAATGGTTCACACATAAAACATACACAAAGTGATATGTCCGAACAGTGGTGGTGCCTCTAACATTATGATACAAGTAATAAATTAGAGATGCAGACAAAAACTATTGTAAACAAACGAACAGACTAAATTTAGTTTCATACTAAGAAAAACGTCAAACAATTATTTAAAATGCAAAGCATTTCCGACCAGAAAGTAAAGCCTTTGTTAGCGGCGCGAACTTACAGTTGAGGATACAGTAAGTGCACCTTTCATTTAAAGCACCACGCAAGGCTCGTTCTTCTCCTCTTCTTTCCCGCCTGAGATCTGGCTTTTCACAATTTCATTGGGCAATTATTTTTGTCAAATATAGTGGAGAGATCCAATCTCTCAATCAAGTATATGACGTCATAATCAAGTACGTCATAGATTGGCTGATTTCACAATCATAATGCATAATGAATGGCGTATCTAGCCCCGTCATGCATTTTTAAAAGTCCATCAAGTATACGAATTGTATGACTTTGGTGGATTGAATATTTAATAAACATTCTGATGAATACTTTGAAACTAATTTGATTGGCCAAACTTGACCCAGTCAAATTAGTTTCGAAATATTCATCAGCCTTCCAGTATAATTACCTTGAAAATAGGATTTTGTGAATTCAGTGTTCAAAGTATATAAATCGATGCTAACACGTGCAAAATGTGGGCGGAGGTTAGCTAGAAATGGGTGTGGTGTATCTAGAAATGGATCCCTCAATTTGTCTATGAATTTGTGATGAGCCTCTTCTCAGAAATTACAAGAAAACAAACGATTAGACAATAATTTGTATTTATATATTACCATAGAATGAAAGCTCATGATTTGATTTACATTGCTCCAGGCACACGTTTTATGTATTTCATAACACAATTGTAATAGGTTAAATATCACATTTTATCTGATTAATTTATTAAGCATGTTTTTCTCAAAAGAATATCATTATTGCACCCGTCCTGAATTTTCAGACCTACCTCAAAACCATATTAACAATTTAAACCAAAAAGGTCGAATTCGAAATCTCATTTACAATTTTTTAAATAATCTTTTGAAAATTTTGAAGATAATTTGACTAGAAGCTGCTGCTTCTTATGACAGCAACATATCCATCTCAAATTATTGTCAAAATAGTCTACAGTTTACCTGTATCTGTACATTCAAATTGTGATTTCAAGGTTCAATGGATTAAGTTATAAATTACTTCTGGTTGTCATCGTTGTTGTTGTTGTTGTTGTTGTTAATATTAATGTTGCTGTTTTGTTGTTGTTGTTGTTGTTGTTAATAATAATGTTGTTGTTGTTGTTAATAATATTATTGTTGTTGTTGTTGTTGTTGTTTCTAGTCTAAAGCACCAAATTTCAAAATGCAATATATTCAGTTCATGTGAAAAACGTATTTTGTCATTCTATGATATTCCCTTGGTTAAACAGCTGTCATTGTTTTGATGGGTGAATATTTTAGACACTTCTTATGATATCATTTGTACATCAGTCATATTCTGGTCTAGAAATGTGCCTACTGTTCATTAATCGATCATTATAAATCTTAGTATGTCTCAAAATGGGTTGGGACCACAGTACAATTCAAAAAGTTGAAGAATAACAATAAATAAATACCCAAGTACACACATATGTACACTGTATGTGAACTCCATCTACAATACTCAATAAACTATCCGAAAACAACGTGAATGAGTCGAAATAAAATACACAAAGAAGGAAAGGCAGCTATTCGAGCACAGTTAAAGTATTCTATTCAGAAAATATTCAGCTCACGCAATAGCATAGGTGAAATATGTACAAAAATTATGTGTGAAAGTGTGAAAAGGCACGGTTAATTGAGATACCCATTTAAGGCTAATATACACATCACGGTTCATCTCAATCTATACAAGGCTAATATTTCGAACCTGCCGTTGAACAAGCTTTCTCTGCTGTACAAAATCTGGTCCGGTAATTATATGGGATCTGATGTATTTATAATAAAATTCCACATATATTTGCTCAGTTAAATTTTGAATATATTACTGAAATGTGTCTAATTTTATATCGACATCACTGTGATGTTCTACACATGCCATTGCTAAACAAAAGAGCCATAAAGATACACCACACACGTCTTGATGTGTTAAGACCGCGTGACAGACTGAATTAGGCAATAGTACCCGATTAATTTATACGAGGGTATTTTATTTTAAATTAATAGGGTTCAGACACAGTAATTAGACCACAAGGAGGTTTCCATTTCTCCTCTCCGCTATGTCATTTCTCGTAATTTCATCGTTCAATTCTGCCCAGTGAAATAATTCATGGATCCTCTCTTGATCACGCCAGGCAATTCGTTAGTCAATCAATCTATCACAATGCTCTATTTGCTAGACTTTTCTCTCAGCAATGCGATGAAGGATGGCATACAGTTAATCAATTTGTATGATACTTAGTGTCAAAAAGCGTGTTAAAATATAAATTGTTAGATACGAACCTTAGGAATTTACTAGGCTACGAAGCATGGCTAAGGTCAAAATATGAAATTTGGACACAAACTCCTAGCCAATCCAACAATGGCAGATGGGTAACAGGTTGGTAATCACAGTCAGTTAATGTCTCAGTGCCCCTAATTGAGACTCCAAAATAGGATCCATGGATTGACCAATGAAAGCCAGAGTAACCATGTTGAGATGAGAATAGAACTACACGAACAATAATAACTGGCAGTATACCAGAAAAGAATATTGGGAAATAATCTTTGAATTCACAACACCACACGCTGTAGCGCATCAAATTCGACGTTGGTTGATGCACATTCAACACATGTTTTAAGAATTCATAAGAAACAATAATTTTTTTTAATGAAAGTTTTAGCCGTTTTTAAACTGGGTTACTTTGTTAAAACAGTCTATGTTGATTAAAAATATCACACATTTTATACGAAGATTAGTTGTAATACTGTTCAATGGCGAGTGTTATTCACATCTTAACCAAGAGTCTCGATAACCAACATCTTCCCGGTGGCACGATTCTGACCTTTCTTCTCAAAGGCAATTTGGCGAATTAGTAAAATATGTCAAGGTCTAGTAGAGCCATATAAAGAACATAAAATAGTGTCCACTAAAGATATGTAGCCAGATCTAATAAATCTGTTGTCCCAATGTCTTTGGAATAACAGGATAGTGCTTCCATACGAGATGTGATCTTTCACCTAGCCATCTCAAAGAAACAATTTTAGCGGAAGTGCAGGTGGTCTGTAGAAAAGACAGGATTCCCTTTATTAAACCATGCGCATCCTCATACTATGGTCAAAATAAGAACTTGTTAACATTTTCATGTTACTGTGAAATCAAAATATTAGAACCAGCGAGCCACGTTGCTTTTAATGAATTGTCACGACATACGCTGTGTGAAGTAATGTAGATGGTTCAATTGATGTCTACATGCAATTATATTGATATTCATCAAGGCTAAACTTGGTGGTCCACATTTAGTGTTGTGCCGATGTACCTTTTTAATATCTTGAAACTAACTTGATCTGAAGTTGTTGCAGCATTTAGGTTTAAACAATTTAGATTCAAATTAGTTTCAACATATTGTTACTTTTATCACAAAAATTAGTTGACATGAATCGTGGCTGATCTTTTTACTGGTGGAAACTCGCTAAATACCACATGTAGACAAATCACAGAATTGAGTAATTATATGCCGCATAATGTGTTTCTTTTATGAATATTCATTGCGATCTAACCAGTGACCTTGTGCCAGTCTCTTAATGCAGCAACATACATGCTTATTTAATACAACCTTGAGCACAACACTTTTAATGATTTGAAAATCATACGTGGAGTGAACAGTGTATGTTAGACTAATATATCTTTGGTAAGTGCTGGTAAAGAAAGGTTCCTACTTATCGTTTTTGTTATTCCAAAAAAAAGGATTTAATTTAATTTCATTCAGAGCGCGAATATAGCAATGGCAGAATATCCTGCAATCGTTGATTGCATAGATATGTAAGGCACATTCATATAACAATAAATATTAACTGTCAATTCTGGTCTTATATAAAGTGTTACTGTCCAGAACACGCTTAGTTCGGCGATGGTAGAGGTCAGTGTCTGCTTTAAAGGGATGCTAATCTGATCTCAGATGTTGTATTGAACTGATAGATTATGGTTTATAGATTCCATATCATTCCTATCCTGCCACATTCCCTTATCTGTATCACAATTATCTGCTTTGTAATATCACATAAATGTTGAACTGTGATCGCCACCATTTTGTCTCCTCAAGCGATAGTGTGTGATGTCATGTAAGTGCCAATTCTTTACATTCTTTATTATGTAATACTCATCCTGTGGAATATTTTGAAACTAATTTGAGTGGAAGTTGTTGCTGCAACAACTTAGTCAAATGAGTTTCAAAATATTCAACAGCTTACCTGTATGATTGCTTTTATAAGAAATTGCCAAACTATAGCTGGCACCTCTATGACCGAGCGCATATACCGAGGCTGGCACGCTAGGTTTTTCTGATTGGTTGAAAAGTAAATCATGATTGCCGTCATAGGGTCTAGAAATGTACCAACATTTAGTTACTAAAGCCTGAATATCTTTCCTTAGCGGCATGATAAAAAGCTTTAAATTACCTGCATAGTTTATGAGTGGCATATTAGATCACATGAATAGCTATCCTTTAAGTGTTACAACATTATCGACAATATGACTTTAACAAATACAAATATGTATATTTCTTTATTTGGAAATAAAATTCAAGACATAGTGCAAACCTATTTCTGGCATGTCATTTTCATAACTTGCTTTCGGTATGTGTGCCATGATATATCAAATAATGCCGATCATGTGTGATGCTTCAGCTTTCACGAATGTGATACAGCTACACTTACTGTATATCTACAAGCAATATGTCTATTTGGTTGAAAACTATCTGTATATTCACAGCCATACATAATATGCTGTTCAGTTCTGCAATAATAAATATTTGGCAATGGATATGTTGTTGGTGTGCACAAGAAACTGGCCCAGGTGTAGTACAGGATGCAACAAACACAAACAGTGACTGCGGAGATGTTGTATATATTCTGTTTCTGGGTTTCATCTCGTCGCCAGACTACTGGATCTTCTTGACATAGGAAGGCTCAATGCCAGGGATAACTGCAAATACAGAACGAGGAGATACGCATTAATGCCTAAAGTATATGAATGCTAAGTTATTCTGATGTGTGTATTCGGCCAATCATGCATTGATTGGTGGCACGATATTCTAATATTAATGCTACTGTACCCATTGACTAATATAATTTATCAATCTGGCACAACATTTCTAAATTCTTGAGATTTCAAAAGACATGTAGCTAACTCGTGAGCTCATTGAATATCTCAATCTTATTAGGAATCGGGTAATAAGTGCATATATTGGGTTGACTGTGAGAAGGCTGTGAATTCTGCATTGAATATATTGGAATGTGAACGTCTTAGTGCACATAAACAAGATTATATGAATTGAATTCGTGCTTTGAATGAAGTTCAGATTAATTAAACAGTTGTCAATTTGGGCTTAAAATGCAATACACGATAGCGGATGCATGCCTTAATATTATATAAACACATTAGAATTATAGTATCACTAAAATAGTCACCCAACATATTCCCCCGTGGGAATGGTACTAAACATTAGGAGAACAACACACCTGGATTACAAGCATAGCAATCAACATTCCTAGGCAAATTTTCTCATGGGATATCGAATCCAAAACTAAACCAAGCCAATATACATTTTATCTTAGAAAAGCATCTCATGACATCTCTATGTTCCTAATTTCAGTGTAGCGTGTTCAGTGCAAACTATACGATTCTCTTACTTGAGGCCATAATTTAGAATAAGCCTCAGTCGAAAGTAATAGACAGCAGCATGTACTGTTGTAGATTGCCATTAGGAAGCCTCACTAGTGTCATATCTGTGTAGGCCTTTCTGCGCTTTCATCAGTACGTTCACCATTGTTGCGAGTTCAGTAAAAGGACATATATTCCATACTCAATTTTTTCAATATTGTTCTTTGCGTGTACAGCTAAATAATCGTGATTGCATGAATTCAAGTGGATAATGCATATTCATCTGTTGTTAGTGCTGACAAAATATAGTCTGTGGAACCTACTGATAAAGAGTATCTCCAGGATCAATTCTGACTAGAAAGACGATAACGTTCATACACTCTTAATGAGGTCTGAAGTCTGATAAGAGAATATTCCCCACTCCCCACCCCCACCCCCATCCCACCCTATTATCAAATTGACATATTATATTTTATGTAATTCGGAATGTCGGGTACATAACACGTTGTATGACAATGTCTGGACTATTTAACATGACCCACATCAGAAACAATATAGTGCCACTTGTTCGGGTCCAATATCATTAACCAAATATAAGGTATGAACTGCTACGGTGAGCTAAATATAAAATCTTTAGTAAGATTACAACACACAATGACCATGATCTTTAACCTTTTGACCACAAGGTGATTTTGTCATGCCCTCTCACTAGAGAAAGTTGTGTCCACGGTTAAGTCCAGTATGATTAACCAAACATGAGATATGAACTGATAGGTTGAGCCAAATGTAAATGGACCTTTCCATTTTTAGCTATGCCCCGCCCATCTCTAGCTAAGCTCCACCCACACCTCGCTCGTGTTTGGATCGATTGATCTCTGAACTTCATGACTATCAATTTCCAGAAAACTATACAGCTAAGTTGTTAAATATTTTAAAACTAATTGGACTGAATGCTGTTACTGCCAACAGCATGTTTATTAAATAGTAGAGACATATAATTCGTACAACGTGTCGGACTATTAAGAGTTAAAGACGGGCCATATAGAATCATTTATGACGTAATGATTATGACGCGATCCTATACGCTGCTTAGCTGATTATGACGTCATATGACGTCAAATTGATATATGAATACTCTGGAAGGGTGAATTGGCCACCGCTGCCATTACCATCGCCACCCATATCATAAGAAGCTTGTTTTACTTCATAAGTTGAGCGAAAAATAAATTGTACGTCTGGTTAATTGGATATCAAACGGTCATTTAATTTGGTACATGACCAAAATAAGCAGTGGTTTAAATTAGAGACAGTCTGAATCAGATAATATATTATGACACCATATCATGTAAGATGTACGACTGTCCATATTGAAAGAAGTAGAAGTACATCAAAATTACATGAATATGAACTGGACATAATAAACTGGAGGCGGCTTATGTCAAATCTGTACCTGCAGGTTGGAGAAAGGCTAGTCTATGTTAACATTTTAGTATTTACAATGAGCTAGTCTACATCATGGACAATACGGATGGCTAGATAAGACTGATTACGGCGTGTTGTATCGAGAAACGTGATGTTTGACAAAACCAAGGGCATGCTATAATTAGTGTTTCAGATCTTACCTCAATTACATCACTATGATATTAGACAGGTTAGAAAGGCCAATAAAATAGAAATCGCCACAAGGAGGAAAGCAAATTGGCCATTAGATATGGTAGGAGCGTCCAAATAAAGACCTGCCAGGGTCCATCCATTCAAATGTAGTCACGATGAGGGCAATGGCAATGTATTACATATGCGCCAAACCCATCTATGGTTTAAAGATTATATGGTAGTTTACTTATCATGTTACATAGAGATATATACCTGAGCTTTTCACCTGCTACTTTGCTGCTGCATTGAAATCTGTGCGGGAAAATTCCACAAGACCAACACACACACACACGCACGCACGCACGCACTCACACACCACCACCACCACACGACAACCACCACCGTGTCCATACAGCCTATGCCATTAGAGATGGAATATATGCCCACGGTGTGGACTTCATAGACGAGGAAAAGAAACCAATTGACGAACTATGCCCAATACCTGCAAGCAAACTAAAAATTGAGAACCTCTATGAATTAATCAAAAACCGAGTTCGCCCACGCATACCTATCGACAAAGCATGAAGCTAAAAAGATTACTCCCCACTTCGTGGCGGAGATCCATGGAGGAAAAGAACAATCCTCGACTCATTGTGTCATGGGAATCTTAGCCTTTGATTCCTTCTGGAAGCTATGGATTCGTAGATCAAAGATGCCCTTGACAAAAATACCACGTTTATCCAATGCAACCTGTGTATCCTTGATGCTGTATAACTAACAGCCGGGCAGCTCCAAAGGCAGCTCTAGACAAACCTGATGCCTCCCATGGGAAACACCTACGCACCATCACTGGACACACAATATGTCCACTTCTCCGCCACACGCCCCTCAATATTACCCACCACCGTCCTTGTCCCACGCTAAGGATGGGAGGACGCAGCATTGACAGAAGGCATAGCGTTAATGCTATAGGCCTAAGCATGGAGAGGGGGTGGCAAACGAAACACCTGAACCCAGCCACTGGTCGCTTAATTCAAAATACTTTTGTGTAGCGTGAAATTTAATGAAGCCATATGCGAAGAAAGATGGCCCCTCCACGCCAGTCGCCTCCGTAAGGACCAACTTTGTTGGGAAACTAAGTCATAAAGTATTGCGGGCTGAAATCCGCATACAGACGCAACTCTGATTATGTCTAACCCTCTTCAAACTAAAAACTGTGCTCGACATCCTCAGACGACGCGATCTTCCCAGGAGCTTACCATAGCTACGTGGAATGCACGTGGTTTGACTGCAACATCAAAGAAATAAACCTTAGGTGCAGACTGTGAACACTATGACATCGATATTACATGTATTCAAGAGACTAAAGTAGCTACCCACTCAGACCAGCAACTTCAAACAGGCCATAAGCTGGTACTCATGGAGCAAAAACAGGCCACAAACTGGGGTTTAGGCTTCATAATCGGACCAAGGCTCTTGGACCATGCCATTAGTTTTGGATACATCAGTGATCGCGTTGCATTCATCAACCTGGCTAAAACAACAGTTACAACACGAAAACGCACAACCACTAAGTGTCGCATAGTCAACGCATATGGCCCAACTACCGAAAAAGCCAGAGAATCCAGCAATATTACATTCCTTTTATGCAAAACTGAGCTCCGCCATTGCAACACCAGCCAGATGGCAACTGTTCATGTGTGGAGATTTCAACTCCAAGCTGGTTAAACTCGGCAATGCGGGCAAAGGTTTAGGACTTGACTTATGCGCGGGATCGTATGGAGAGGGCACACGCAACAGCAATGATGCATTGGTGGCATTCCTTAGTTCCAATGGGCTATTTGCCACAAATACGGCTTCCAAGCACACATGCCGTCTCTGGACAACATGGATGGGACACACTGCTGATCGGAAAGCACCTAAAGGCTCTAAGGCTAGAACAACAGTCTTCAACCAAATAGACTTCATACTATGCAAAACAAAAGCAAAACCGCTGCTTCCGGATACTCATTCCTATGGAGGCGCGGACCTAAATTCTTAGAATAAGCCAGTCATTACACACCTTCAGGTGAACTATCTCTATCTAAATGTATGAATGCCATACCAGGCAAGAGAGTAAAGTCACCAACAACCTATCCAAGTTCGTCAGCGAAATTGACACTCAAATGTCATACAACAAGGCCCTCGGGGAGTAGATAGCTAACATCGACGTCAGCTCCGATCCAAGCAAAGGCCTAACCAAAACACTGAAATCTATGGAATCATCAGCTACCAGCACCATAGTTCTAAAAAAAAAACCGAACTAGGTATACTGGGGACCATAAGGTAGTAAAACTATCAGTAGAGCAGAAAGTGTTACGACAGCGCATCTATCAAAGAGGCCAAAGTGAAGACCGCATCAAACTACACAGGGAATTCAATAACATTCTGGGCCACATTAGCGATAAAAGATCTCGCTATTCAACAAGCAGAAGGCCTAGCAGATGAAATCACTGCCACGGATGACTGTCACTAAATGTTTCGGGCAGCAAGAGCTCTGAGAGGTACTGACTACACACCACCACTTACTGTACACAACTATGAAGGGACGCTTTATCGGGACTGACCAGGGCAAAGCCGAGGTGATTCAAGAATGGTTCAGTTCAAGGAATAGTTCACTGACCACGACGATGAGCTCTTAAACCCGTTCTCAGGAGACCCCAGGCCATTCCTAACACATTAAAACAGAAGTTGCGAAGGCACTTAAAGCCCTGAAATTTGGACGTTCATCGGGACCTGATGGCATGAGCAATCAACCATTCAAATATGCAAGTGACATTATCTCAAAACCAATCACGCACTTAATCAATTCAGCTTTTGTGCTCCACCTTCCATTGGCTTCCAACCGATTCTGTAGGCCAAGGCACCCTTATCGCGCTACCCCACCGAGCCAATCTGCGACCCATTGTGCAACTCAACAGCATATGGAAGATCCTACCCAATGTTAGTCTATGCAGCATCCGAGACAAGATCAATGACTTCACCAGATCATGTCAAAGTGGTTTCAAATGTGGGCGCAGCTCAACATATGATTGTGTCAGTAGTCATGTCCAAACACTGGGATTTCCACAAAATGGGCATTGACATGTCCCTAGCCTTCACCACAAGTAAACGCTCACAGATCCTAGATGTACTATGCTAGGCCAGTTGCAATGAAGATGAGCTATGACTAGTGAGGCTACTACTTGCAAACACCAAGCTAAGAGTATGAGTCAAGTCAGTGAAGTCTGTATAGTTTGAGACATCAATCGGCTCCCCACAGTGAGGGGGTTTATACCCTGTGCATTTCACCTGTTACCTTGCTGCTGCATTGAAATCCGTGCCATGGAATATGCTGACGATGTGGGCTTCATAAACGTATAAAAGAAACCTCTTGGCCAACTTCTCCCAATAGCTGCAAGCAACCTAATAATTGAGAATCTCTTTATGAATGAATCCAAAACAGAGTTCACCCACATATACCTATCTACAAGGCATGGAACCAAAGTAAATGACGATTCACTTCATGGTGGTGAACCAGTGAGGAAAGGTACAATCCTGAGCTCACTGCTTTGTAGTACTGCTGATATGACTGCACGCTGCAAGATGGGGAACAGCTTTACAGTCCTTCTGGAAGCTATGGATTCGTAGATCAAAGATACCCTTGACAAAAAGACTACTTTTATACAATGCAACCTGCGTATCCTTGATGCTGTATAACTGTAACAGCTGGGCAGCTCTAAAAACAGCGCTAGAAAACTTGATAGCTGCCACCGCACGCACCTACACACCATCACTGGACACCGATGGCCAGGTAGCATGATCTCCAATGATGCACTATGTAAGATGTGTAATACATCGCCGCTGTCTGTAACGGTTGTCCAGCAAAGATGGTCCATGTTTGGCCATGTGTTAAGGATGCCAGAAGACACACCAGCTCAGAGACTTGAAATTCGCCCTATTGGGAGCCAGCAAATACAAAGCCAGGACAGGAGGTCATTGCATAAATCTGCAAAGCGTGCTACGAGGTGACTGCATGAAAGCAGGATTCGGTACACTCAACTCAAGAATGGTCCTGAGAAAGCGAAGGATCTCGACTGAAGACAAGACACAGTGAGCAAAAACGAAGGATCGAGTGCAGTTGTAGGATGTTTCTATTACTACAGTCGCAGAATACAGTAATCATACACATGCGAAGAAGTTTTCGAAATTAGCATATCACACACACACTGAGATAGACCAGGAGACCCACCATCTTGCCAACTGACTATGGAGCGAGTGCTCTGCCCACCACTGGCCGCTGGACACCAGCACACGAGCCAAATCACATGCTCTAACAGATCAGGGTGTGTGACTTACTCTCCTAGATGCCTAGTCTGGAATCTTTGGTGGACAGAGAAGGGGATGGTGGCAGAAAGCAAGCAACCAATCTAAATTCTGAAGAGAAGTCCTAGAGCATATCACCATATGATCGTTTCAGTCAAATTTGGTTAAAATCCACTAAACAGTTAAGGTGATGCATTTGAACAACTTCCGGTAAATTTTTCATAAAATCTACTATTTTCACACAAACAATTCACCAAACAATATTCTTAATAGAAGTGTTATAGCCTACCACGATATGATCATTTTAGCCAAATTTGGTTGAAATCTGCCAAGCAGGTAAAGAGTAGAACCGTTTTGGCAATTTCCGGTAAATTGTTCACAAATTCTAAGATTTTTCACACAAAAATCGATTAATCAGAATTCTGAACAGAAGTTCACACGCATACCACGAAAGGATCATTTCAGCTAAATTGTGTTACAATGTGACATGCGGTTTAAGAGGAGCTACATTGTAAAGTAAAAGCTGACATGGATGATGGACGGATGAACAGACAGATGATGGACGGTCGACATGGCATAAGATCACTTGGCCAGTCTGGCCAAGTTAGCTAATAAGACCCTTCCGCAGCAAATGAGATCTAAGTGAGCGAAAGCACTGGTTATGCGCACTTGAATGAACGAAATACTTGTGGATGTGCAATTTGGGAGCACGTACAATTATTTCATCGATATGCTTATTAAGTTATCCTGAAGAAATAAAATTAGAAAATATTTAGATATTTAGACAAAGTCAGCGATGATTGTCTTCTGAGCTGCTATTTTAGTTTGATAGATATAGCAGCCATTATTTGGGATTATAATGTTCTCGTTGTTGTACAATACCAAAAAAATACCACTCCCGTAACTAGTTGCAGTACTGTATCTTCATATGCTTATGACCTTACGTCTACCTCGGAGCTACAGCTCCTCCCATAACAAAAAAATTAAATGAATTCTGATTTTCTTCTAGCTTCTTGAGTTTTGCACTTACATCGACCAAATTTCACACGCGGATATCTTATTTATCTGGTTATCGATAAATATACAGTTTATGCAAAATATTTCATATATTTTGATACACGGCTTAATATATTCATGGCCGAGCGTGTTTTGAGGGAATCGTGCACCAGGAATTTTTGTCCTAGTTACCGCTATGAATCATGGGAGATGCACTGCCTTATTTAGCAGATAAAGGCAAACGTACCATATATGGGCAAGTGGGTGGAGAAGCCTGATTCTCGCGTTAATTTACTACGTACGCAGACGACAAGCGAGCACGATGCGCAATCAAGCCACCCCCACCCACTAGTCCATATATGGCAGGTTTGACCTCGTCTGCTGAATAAGGCAGTGTATTTCCCGTGATTCATAGCAGTAACTAGGACAAGATGGCTGGCGCACTGGAACAGGCGCGGGAATCACTTGGCCGTAAATGTTTCTGCCAATGTATCAAAATATATGCAATATTTCGCATTACAGTGTGTATCTTTGAATAGCAGGCGAAATAAGGCACACGTGTGTGAAATTTGAACGATGTAATTGCAAAACTCAAGAAGCAAGAGGAAAATCCGATTTAATTCCAGTTTTTATAGTTGGCATAGTATCCCCAGGCTTAGCGTAACGTCGTAAGCGGAATAGCGTGGGTACCTCGATAGCACATACAAATAGTACAATAGTTCCATCAAAGATAATGGATATAGCAAGATGGGAATTACGTTATAACGCTCATACAATTTTGCGGAGCTTTTAAGCCGTAGCGCCCTCTTACGTCCTTGACGTGACACTATAGGGGGAGGTAATTAAAAACAATTACGTTTTGCTAATAGATCAAACAATTGTCGCCCACATTACATCAAATTTACTGATTTAACAGGTCCGATATGGTCAATAATAATTTTTTACTTTATAGCCCATTTATGTTAATATTATAACCTAATCCAGATATACACAGTTTTGCTTTAAAATAACGTCGATTAGACCAGTGTCTAGGCCGCCGTCTATAATGGCTTGATAGGTTTAGATATTGGTCTACACGCACTTGACTAAAAATCGGTGTTCGGGCGGGCTCCCTAAAATATTGACTAAAATGGCGTTTTTTTGTTATTACTCAGAATTTCACCGTGAAGAATCAAATTTGCATTTCCATGATCAATGGCGCATGTGTTCATTATTGAACACATGTGTGTTATAATTACTATTTGGTTAGAGAAGTATGAGTAGTTTCTGAAATCGCGTAGGCATAAGAGATTATGCTTAGTCTGGCGCATATTATGTATTATCCGTGTATTTGTAAAGCAAAGATATTTCTCACAGGACCGAACTTAGCTGGAGCACTGTGCAAAGTTTTTGAAAATTCTTTTTCTGGGCCCCAGAGAAATATCTAAAGTTCCGGTTGTGTTTCAAACGTAAAGCCGCTTTGCGGTGGGGGGTAGGTGGGGGTGTGGGGTGGGGGCGGTTGGGGGGGGGGGGCCGGTGGTGTTATGCGGTCAGAGGGCTGTGGGATTTGGCCACACCGGTCTTATAGTTGTCATCTATGTGTGTAACTTGAAGTTACAGAGGGATAAAGAAAGACAAAAACGATTTGAAGTCGTGTGCGAATGCACTTGTTGACATGACCTTAAGTTCGGCCCATCCAGCTATTTCATCCGCAAAGGTTTGGTGGAATCCAACCAAATTTGTTATATTCCAGTTCGTGAAATCACTGTTATATTGGACTCCGGCCTTATGGGAGGGGTATTTAGTTGTCAGGCTAATAGGTTAATGAACGCGTGGGTATTTGCGATGGCGTGTCATCGAATGCACGTTATATGATCGTAGCCTGTTGACATACAGATTTTCTCAACTTAGTCAACTATTTTTTCAGCAGAAACTGCGCAAAACGGGGTAAATTTGTAGGCAACAGTAGCCTATGTCGATATTTATATCCTGAAATGCAGATGGCCTTAGAATATAATGTTTACAAATGCGTGGGTGGTGGGGAGGGGGTGGGGGTGGATGAGTGCGCACCGTGAATACCGACCTCATTGATCCCACTATTGGTTAAACATCCTGATCAATTTTGATTTTACCGCGTATTCAACCCCGGACTTGTTCCTTCAGCGCTCCTACAAATTTGAGTCTTGCAGTTACTCGCGTAAACGCGCACACGCAGGCACGAGCCAGCGCACGCACGCACGCACGCGCGCGCGCCGCGGCTATCACTCACTCACGTACATAGGGAACCATTTTATGCCGATCCTCCCTCTACAATGTTGATGATACTATAACAACGCAAAAATATTTATTAACTAGAAGTTGCCCGGGTTAGAGATGAGCTGATAAAAATTGAGAACTGTTCAGAAAAATGGTGAATGCCGCTACTACTACTACTACTACTACTACTACTACTACTACTACTACCACTACCACTACTACTACTACTACTACTACTACTACTACTACTACTACTACCACTACAACTATCACAACCCCTGCTGGTGCTTGCTGCTGCTAGTGGTACTGCGTCTGCTGCTGCTGAAATTACTCAAACGTGGCCAGTAAAGTTTAAAATCTGACTCTGAACAATGCTTCTGGCAGTTAGGAGAATAACTGGTGCCAAAAGTACACACTTTATACAAAATTAAGTGTCCTATTTTAAAAGAGATTGACAGAGACCGTTTACCACCACCACCCACCCACCACTCGCCACCCCACATATACAACCACACCCCACACCTACCTCAACTATAGCAGCACCACGTTTTATTATTCCTTAAATCACTGTATATATGATACAGTGCATTAAATTTGTTTGCAGAAAAGAAATATATCTATAATTATTATTAGCAGGTGCTTATCTGCCAGAATTATTATTTTTTCTTTTTTATTTATTTATTTTTTCTTCTTCAATGAGAATTGCACTGTTATATATTGGATAATGTCTATGATGCTATGAAGTTGAACAATTTTGACCCTACACTTGCAACTATTTTCTTAATGAAAATTTTAAAGGGAGATGTAATGTCAGGATTTCACTTTCAGTGATTGATTTGTTTTTGTCTGAAATAGGGTATAATGTAATTAATGTTATGGCAGGTGGTAATGTCTGTTTAACTCCTCTTTCTCTCTCATTCAGTTGGGAGAGGACGGAAATACATTGCTAGAACTTGTGCCCAATCCATTTGTACACATGATACAATAAAATATGTTAAAAAAGAATTAGCAGATTATATTTAATTAATAAATTTATAGAGTTGGAAACTGGAAATGGTTGCGATATATAACTATTTAAAAAGATTTAGTTTCGCTAGCTCAAAAAGTGCCGTGCTGCTGTGGCGCGCACGCCGGTGTACTATATAATATTATTTTCTATAGTGCAAAACAGGTGCTCAAAATAAGTTCCTGTATTAGCATTAAGCATTAACTTAATGGATGCGCGAGTATGCGTGTGTGCGTAAGTGTGTCCTCTCCATTCGTACGTATGTATGCTGTGCTTAGAATAGTGTCGTTCAAAAATTGCATTACCCCATTTTTCTTGACAATCGGATAATCAATTATATTCGCAATGCGTAGGCTAATGTTCATGATATTTGAAGATATACAACCCCATTACAACCAGTTCCACCCACCCCCCTATATATATATATATATATATATATATATATATATATATATATATATATATATATATATATATATATATATATATATATATATATATATATATATATATATATATATATATATATGGTGTTAATTATAGGCATGGTGTAGCAAATAGTAAGACCAAGATCAATGGTAAAGGCTTGATTGCACATGGTAGGGGGTCAGAGAGACCGATGATGAAGTATTTATATTGAAATATCTAAATAAATGGCGATGAAAGGAGTCAACAAATGTGTGAAAATAGATATATGTGGTTGAAACTGAAGAAATGAATACATGAACGGTCAGAGAACAAGTAGGATACTGAAATATATTAACCTGAACATGTATATTAGGGTGAGAGTGAATACGGCGAGCACCTCGATCATGAGCGTGCAGCATATATGCAAAAAGACAGACTTTGAAACTCACCAGCAGACGTTACGAATACGACGCGGCAGCAGTAACGAGGCGAGTACTCCTTAACGCACCTTTTGATAACCCACAAGCCGAGAGAAGAACCATTCCAACGCCCTACCAAGGCAATTGTGTACTATTAAGATTCTATAAACTCGATCAAGTAGTTTTATATAGTGCAAAGGAAGTTGTGGCTTTACGCCTGCACGCAAACTATCATCACAGCAGAAGCCAATAGAGCATCAGAGACCACAACCAGAGCTATGCCAACAGCAACGGAACAGCAGGTAAAGTGAAGCGCACAGCGCAATATGGTTACTGCTTATTACATCCAGCCAGCAGCAATGGGAGAAAGGAGATTATTATTCAGAATCACACCCACCTAGTGGCGTAGGAAGTTTTTGGTTGGCATGGGGGGGGGGGGGGGGAATTGACAACGAAATTTCCGACAGAACAGAATTTTTGCATCTTGAGTGACAAATGAGCATATTTATTTTCCGACAAAATATGTGTTTGGGGGGGGGGGGGGAGGCGACCATCGGAGATAGTCATCACAACTGCGTTCACAACAAATGCTCGGATCCACGTAAAACCATACTAGGAGTAATCTGGCAATGATGTGGCAGCGGCAGCCGCCCTGGCTGGCCATATATGCTCGCTGACGAGGAGTGACCAGCCAGGCATGGCCTGTTCCATTAAAACTGGTGCCCTTACATTGGCCAAATAAATGACACTGCCACTTTCTGCTCCCACATTTACGCCAAAAAGTAATAGTCAATACAGGACCCAACCGTTAGTTGATAACCCCATGGATAATTGTACTATAGCTAAAGTTCATTATGGGACTGAACATACGGATTCAGATTCGCCTGTCTATTTGAACGATGAGATTCAGGACAGTGAAACTAAATTAGATGAGAGGCTACATGCGAGCCATACGGCTCCTTACTAGCATCCACAATGAACAAATCATCAAATATGGGATTTACGTCCTATATGATCTGAAGAAATACGATCTCCGTGTAGGCCTATGTAGCAGAGGACCTACCAATAGAATTCTGCTGCGTATTATGAAGAGGGAACGCCCCCAGAACTAGTCACACCATTTAGTAGATAGAGAATACAAATCTTTCTATAATCAATTTGCATAGACACCTTTATACAAGCACTTAGAGGCCAACACACCCTTGAAAGATCGACTGTATCAGGATAATCTCAATGATCCGACCACGTTGCTACCACAGCTTTACGCCTGGAGAGCTACTTGCAGAGAGAGAAATGCTTGCAAGTTAATACAGCTCATAGATGTTATGACCGACACTACATCTGACATTTCCACTTCAAGCAGTAATCTCTCTCTTCCAACAAAGAAATAAACGTCTAAGAAAAATTGAGGCAAAAAGTGGGTGTGAAAAAGCCCCTTCACCATTAGCGTTAACCCCGTCACCTCTACTCTCCCTCAGGATGAAAGTTCAGAGTGGAAAAGTTAGCTGCACAATCAGCTCAGGTTGGTTTTCATCTCTTTCCCGAACATGCGTGTGTAAACTGCCACCAATATGGGCATGAACTAAGAAATTGTGTTGACGGCGCTTTATCCTCTACACTATTACCCTCCACTTTCCCCTAACCACGTCACAGCTAGTCCCTTTATAGATAGCGACGAGCCACCGTTTAGGAGTACAGCAATCCAACCCTTTAAAAGTATGTCTCAACAGAATGCTCTGCAATGTCATTGCTCAATAGATGGAACTGTTGTCGCGGCCAGTGAACACATGATCTATGCTGACCATACTCAGCACCCGTCTTTATGAGTCTGGATTATGAGCAAGACAGAATTAAGACATCCGACATGCACTTATGTGGTGCCAGGGTACATGCCTGCCAATTCAACATTCAAACTGGTGATATCCCTTACATTCAGAGGGCTATGATGCCTAACATTGACAACGATGCACTTCTGGGCGCCATAGTGCATTGTAGAAGTCAAGAATTAGAAATCGAGTCATCGTGTTTCACTGCGACAATGTCCTGAATTCTTTCACATGTGCGATCTAGTACTGTCAATATCTACCACTATTTAGCACGCGCAAGAAGATATTCTGTGGGCCCACCCCACCTCACCTACACCCCCAGCTCTGACTTGAGAAATACAATGACAATTATCGAGACAGGAATACATTACATGCAAGATGCCAACATACTTAGTCCGCTTATTCTAGTCAGTAACAAGAATTAATATCGAATACAATTTTCAGTACCAGAGGGATGGGCTCCTCGAAGGGTTCTCTAAACAGGCAGCAGTGGGCTCGTAAGTCTGGAGACACGTAAAAATTTATATTACGTGCAGAGGAGATACGGAAGGGCGCCATGTCTAGCGAAGCATGAGTATATCCTACTGTGGTACCATCTAGTCTCAGCAAGAGGCCATGTGTGGCGTGGGGATGATAGTTCTAGTACATCTGTGATAGACTAGAAGTTTGTTGTGCCCATCAAAGGGCTGCAGTTGAGGGCTGGAAATAACTGTCAAAGCTTGCACTACGTTACCAAAATGGATGTGGAGCAGACCATTGGTTGGCCTGAGCGTAGCTCAGATGGTGATCGCTATCCACCGGGTTGCCGGCTGGTTGTCTTATGTTATTACATCAATCCGTTCCAGGTTGTGTGATTAAAGTTCTCATGTCCCATAATACAAGAGGGCTCTATCGCTCACCTGAAACATTGGCATTTCAACTAATCTTTATTGAGTAAATTGGAGTTTTACATCAATCAGTGAAACTTCCAATGACTTTTAGTCAAATGGTTTAATTTTTTTAATATTGACAACAATCTCTCGACTTCTTTTTGCAATAGTGATTTTGAAAAGTATTTAAGTGAAAATAGATGACATCAGTGCTAGCAATAGAAATCGATGACATAGTCAAACTTGTAAGACACCACCCAAAGGGAGAATCAGAAGGCAGTCTCTTACAGCAGCTGGTTTCCTAATAATGTTTCAAATACATTGCTTAATTGGACTTATCAAATGAAGAAAATAGTCTCAAAAGGCAGGTGGTCTTTTAACCCTTTCACCCATAAATTCCTGGAAAAAGCATATTTCTTATGAGATAAAACTTAATATTTTGAAATTAATTTTACTTGAAGCCATTGTACCGTAGGCAGCAATGACTTCCAGTCAAATTGATTTCAAAATATTCAACAGTTTTCCTGTATGGATGTCTTGAAAATATGATATAGGGAATTCAGTATTGAAAGTGTTAATACAGGTGGCTTTTATAGCAGGTTTAACTGAGAGTATTCTAAACTATTCATTTAAACACATCTCGTTGAATGACCAAGCTAGCAGAAGGGGATGTGTATCCAGGTGAGCTGGAATGTATTTAGAAATTAATTTGACTAAAAGCCGTTGCTGCCTTAGGTACTAACAACTTTCAATCAAATAATTTCAAAATATTCAATAGTATAGATGTCAGAGCACAATATATATCTTAAATATTTAGGCAGTGGAGGAATAAACATTAAACTGTTAATTGTTTTTATCTTGTTTGGCAATACAATGTGTCAGGGATAATAAATCATCGCATGGTGGAAAAAACCTGTCTAATACTTCCCCTATGAAAGTCCCACTATACTAGTAGTGCAAATAGTTAAGGGTTGGGAACTCTGGTGTTTGATGTTGTATCAGTTTCATTTTTGCAACACAGATATTAGAAGCCGACATTAACATTGTGATCAAGTTTGGAGTTAATCCACCCAGAAATAACAACACGTGCTGCCACTGTCGAGGATGGATGGATGGATGCGGACAGATGACGGACTGGGGGTCATCGCTATGCATCGGATGGCTGACGAGCCAGTTGAGCTAATAAAACCATTTTCGGCTTCAAAATCCATCAAATAAAAAAATTCAATATGGTTGCCAAAAAACGCTACATTTTGATTGGTCCATGGCGGCCCTTTTTTACCTATCAACTTCCCATGAACAAACTTTAATGGCCCTTAGTCCATAATCATATTCCCAAAATTTAGTCCCGATCTGTTCAACGGTTCTGCAGAAGTCGTTTTCGCGAAAACTAGGTCATCCAAGATGGCTGCCGAGTCCCTTGGCCAATCAAGTTCCTTTGAACAAACTTGGTTCAGCTCTTGCTCTATATGATATTTCATGAGTTTTGAATTGATCCACCAAGCGGTTTCCAAGATTTTTAGAGGTTTCTAAAAATCGCCTGAAATGCAAGATGGCCGCCGGCCAAATTGGCCGATCGACTTCCTTTGAACAAACTTAGATCTCTGCCCTAAGGATGCTTCCTGCCAAATATAATTGAAACTAGGCCAGTGGCTCTTGAGAAGTCGTTTAAAGATAAAGTTGACGGACAGATGGACAACGGACATACGATGGACAGATGGATGGTCGCATTGGCATAAGCTCACTTGGCCATTCGAGCTAACAAATAACATTTGTACGAGATATGAGATGCCTGTTGATCTCCGTGCAATTTATCCAGCATGAAAACTATCTAGTGTACAATGCTATGCAATGCCCCGACTCCATAATCGTTGTAACTATTGGACGCCATATTGGTTGAGTCTATTGTCTGATCTAGATTTCTCAAACAAAGACCCGGCCTACACATGCAAATGGTTATTTGTTAGTCAGCTCTGGAAGGATAAGACGTATTCACGGCAGTACATTCGACAGCCTGTATTCCTTATTGTCCAGCACAAGTGCGTCTATTTCCAGGAGAAAATACGACAAAGCTTTTATATTGACATAATTTGCATGAAAGTTGTTGCTATCAATGACAGCAACTGCAGCTATCAATGACAGCAACCCCATTCTATCAAATTATTGTCAAAATAATTAGTAGGTAAAATGCGATGACTACCACAGATTTGAATGAAAATTATTACTGCAACACCTTTCAGTTTAAATATTCAAAAATAATCATCATACCTTTCAGTTGAAACTCGCAGCAGATTTGAAGGCCAGTTTGACTACGTTGTTGATTACTAAGGCTGCGTAAGGTACCAACAACTTTAACGAACAATTGTTGTCCGCAATATCTAAGGTTGAATTCGGATATGTTGTCATAGTAGTCCGACCGAAAGCATCGCGTTGTTGCTTTGACTATCTACGCATGCTCACACTTCCTCTCACTTGAAGCAGGGGCAATCGAGTAGAATTTGTACAATGTGATACCGTTGTCCGATTATACTCACTGTCATTCGGATATGTTGTTGAAGTACGCCGCTTACCCACCACAATATATCCGAACTTAGCCTAAGTAAAATGGGTAGCTTAGATTCTGTTCGATCAATGCATTTGAAACAGATGCACAATCTGTCAATGAAACTTACATGCTGTTTGCTAATCATTCATTCTTGGCGAGAATGTGCATATAGGCCTATGCTCACTTTACCTACGGTACATAATAATAAGATATTGATTCTGTGCATGTGGCTAACAATTCAACAATGCTGTTGGTGCGTTAGGAATCAACAACTTAGTCAAATTGATCTTCAAATTCGTAGCGAGTGGACTGAAAATTATGATGCTTTTAGAGTATATAGACTGAAAGCTGTTGCAGCAACAATTGTCATTCAAATGTGTTTGAAATTTGTACTAAGTAGCAATCGCATTAGCCGCTAATAATTTGACTTAATGCTGTTGCTTTCGTTGATAGCACGAAAATTATTGTCAAAGTATTATACAGGCTTTCTCATATTTTTTCCTGGGAATTGATACACTTGCACTGAACACTGTTGAAATGCAGGCTGTCAACTATACCGCCGTGAATATGTCCTTATATGCTTATGTTTCCCGAGCTGGGTGACAAATAGCCATGTGCACGTGCAGACGTGATCTTTGTTCGAGAAATCTTGGCCTGTTTAGACAATGGACTCAATGAATGATATCCAATAGTTACAATAATTATGGAGTTAGGGCATTGCATGCTGGGTAGCACTGCACACTGGGTAGCATTGCATGCTGGGTAAATTGGACAGAGATCATGAATCTCATGCAAAGGTTTTTTATTTAATGGGACAAGAACTTTAAGATGGCTCAATGTAGTCGGGCCACAGCAAGGCTCCTGTGAACCAATGCCATGAAGTGATGCTATATGAAGCAGGAGGACTATACTTGCAGGCCATTGCGGAATATATACCGGATTATGGTGTGGATTATATAGCAGAGTATATTGTGGATTATATACCAGATTATATTGTGGATTATACAGCGGAGTATATTGTGGAATATATAGCGGATTGTATTGTGGATTATATAGCTGATTATACTGTGGCGTATATAACGGATTAAATAGCAAATTATACTGTTGTCGATCATATTGAGGATTATACACTCATGTTCATATGATCAAATCTCTGAGCATCTTCATGAGCTATATTGCCGTGCGATACGATTGGATGGTGAGCAATCACGACAATGTTATGATTTGCTCATAGATCACCAACACACTTCCTCCGCCAATGATATAGATCTCAGAGAAAACTGCTTGACAAAGCAAACAATAGATACAGTAATTGTGGTGCTGTCCGACAGCCAGTATGCCATCTTCCCATCCACAAGGAGTAAGATGTGTGGACGCAAGCAAACAAGATGCTACAAAGAGGTATAATTGAACCTTCCGCATCTCTCTGGCCAAGGCCCCACACCCTTTCTACACAGCTAAAACAATTACCTTCAACCTCACCCCTGAGACACCCACCCCACCCCCACCTGTGGTCAGCTCAGCCCATATATTACTAGCTCCAGTTTACTGCAAAGAATGTGAAGTACCCCTCCATCGACCATAGCTCATTGACCAAGACCGCCTGGACAGTTACCTTTATTTTCCCCAGTCAACATTATCGGATAAGCAATGTGTAGACGACAGGCATGAACGGAAATAGCCATCAGTCATATGGATAACGGCAATACAAGGATGTATTTTGCATTACTGTCCTATAGCAATCAGACTACATGTGCTAATTGAGAGATTGAGAAATCAAACTTGTAAATAAGCCTGAACCATCTCTTTAATCTTTGCACGATTTAACAAATCTAAAATGCACTCAGTGACCTATAGTAGGAAGAGATTCAGTCTGATGGCCATTTAGTGGGCAATGGATTTCTTTCCCACCTGGTGACTTGACGTTTTTATGATTTTAGAGTTATAAAATACATGTTTTCAGCTCAGTGTCTTTCGTTGTGTCCATGAACCCGCAGTCGGTAGTTCTGTCTGCCCTGTAACTCATTGCATAGAGATACACTTACACAAATAGCCTATATGAGAATTGCTAGTGTTGTAGACACCTTTCCCTCTCCCAACATAGGTGTTCGAATATTAATCCCTGTAACTGTCAAACTATGTATAATGGACCATCTCGCCAACTAACGCATGGGTTAAGATTATTACCAGGTCTACTAGTCTTTTAAACAAGGGGCCTGTATCGCTCACCTGCAACAATTGGCCACTGGCACAACTGAACAAAATGAGATGGTAACGGGAAAAATTTACCAATCAAATTTCTGTTAAGTTTTAGTCAAGTTTTACTAAAATTGGCCCAGTGGCTAATAAATTTGCAGAAAATACCAGATATCCACCAAAAAAGCAAAATTTTGATTGATTCAAAGTGGACATGTTGTTTTGACAAATATCCATGGAACAAACTCTAATGGCCTTTAGTCCCTAATCATATCTCCCAAATTTTGTCCCGACCCATCCACCGGATCTGAAGAATTTTTTCGCGAAAACTAGGTCATCCAAGATGGCCGACAAACCATTTGGGTAATCAAGTTCCCTTGAAAAGATTTGGCTCAGCTCTGACCCGAACTGATATTTCAAGAATTTGAAATCAATCCCCCAAATGGTTTCGGAGATTTTTAGACGTTTATGCAGATCGGCCAAAATCCAAGATAGCCGCCAGAAAAATGGGGCTATCAGCTTTGTTTGAACAAACATGGATCTCTATTCCCTAAGAATGCTTCCTGCCTAATATACTTGAAATCGGTCCAGTGGTTCTCGAGAAGACATTTTAAATTTCCCATTGCTTTAGTATGGGCGCATTTGGCGGGAAAATGATCCAAGATGGCCGACCAACCATTTATCCGACAGTTTCGAGTGGTAAATTTGAAAGCAGCATACTCAAAAACCTAAATAAAGCCAATTTCTGCTTGAAAATCCATCAAATAAAGCAATCCAAAATGTCAGCCGATAACGCTAAATTCTGATTGGTACAGGATGGCTATGTTTTTTACCCATCAACTTCCCTTGAACAAACTTTAACTGTCCTTAGACCTTAATGATATCTCCCATATTTGGACCCAATTCGTTCAGTGGTTCTGGGGAAGTTGTTTTCACGAAAACTAGGTCATACAAGATGGCCGCCGAAAGATTTGGCCAATCAAGTTCCCTTGAACAAACTTGGTTCAGCTCTTGCGCTAGATCATATTTCATGACTTGTGAATCGACCGCTGCAATGGTTTCGGAAAAGAAGATTTTAAGACATTTCTAAAAATAGGCCAAAATCCATGGTGAGCACCGGCCAATTTGGCCGATCGGCTTCCTGTTAACAAAGTTGAATCCCTATGCCTTAAGGATGATTCGTGCCACATATACTTGAAATCTACCCAGTCCTTGAGAAGACATTTTAAATTTCTCATTGGTAAAGTATAGAAGCTTTTGGTGGGAAAGTGATCCAAGATGACAGCCAAACCGTTTATCCGACAGTTTCAAAAATGGCAAATTTGAAATAAGAATACCCAAAAACACATAAAACCAATTTTGGCCTCAAAATCCATTAAAAACAAGAGTTTTAGTGAAACTCAACATACGGCCGCAAACATACTTGTTTGAGGAATGATAAATGTGAATAATTAGTCTGTTTGAATCTTAAGCTTTGTAGAGAAGATAACACCAGTTGGTGTATGCGAATATATCTCACTGAAACACCAATACAACTGATCACATATTGAAACATGTTTATCTTTATACCAAATTTTCCAGCGGAAACAATATTTCTAATGAATTGTATTTTTTTCAAAGGAGATATCATTAGAGAACCAGAAATGGTCAGATGGGGAGTGCTATCATATGATGTCCACCCTTAGCGCGGACTTATAAATATATTTTGGGAGCTTGTGTACAAGTTTGAGATAAGAGGTTAATATGCCATCCACCATAATTGTACACTTGTTTGCTTCCATGGCAGCTAGATATCTGTGTGCATTCAGCCATGAGCTTATATGTGAACAAGACAAGCAAGACGCATGAGAAAAGATTACAATAACACAAATTGTGAATGTAGTTTCACAACTCTCCGCGATCTGACCCGAACAATTAAATGTTGACAAATTTTAATCTTTCAAGAAAGACAACTTTGGCAAATATGGGCAGATTTTGCCCTTCATCTAGAAGGGCATATTAGATCCAATGAAAACAAGAAAACTTTGACAAATTCTGTATTTCAAGGGAGATAAACCTGGCAATTATGGGGGGATTTTGCAGAAAGGAAATCATTACACTTCATCTATACCTAACACATCTGCCAAAAAAAAAAATGTATATGTATAGGTTCAAGTCTTCAAGACCTGGCCCGGACAAGAAAATTTTGATGAATTTTAATCTTTCAAGGGAGATAACTCTCACGAATATGCGAGGATTTTGTTGAAAGGAAATCATGAGCCTTCGTCTATACCTAACACATCTGCCGGAAAAAAAATTGCGAGTGTAGGTTCAAAACTTCGAGATCTGGCCAGGAAAAGAAAATTTGGATGAATCTTAATCATTCAAGGGAGATAACTCCTGAAAATATACTAGGATTTTGCCGAAATGAAATCATGACTCCCGCAAATATGGGCGGATCATGCCAAAACAAAATCATGACACTTCGGCTATACATACCACACCTTTCAGAACAAAATTTGTGAGTGTGGCTTCAAAACTCGAGATTTGGATCATGACTCCTGCAAATATGGGCGGATCATGCTAAAACAAAATCATGACACTTCGGCTATATGTACCACATCTTTTGAAAACAAATTTGTGAGTGTGGGTTCAAAACTCTTCGAGATTTGGCCTGGACAAGACAATTTTGACAAATTTTAATCTTTCAAGGGAGATAACTCTGGCGAATATGGGCAGATCTTGCTGAACAGATATGACATTTCGCCTATATATAACACATCTTCTGAAGAAAAAAATTGTGAGTGTAGGTTCAAAACTCTTCGAGATATGTAACGGACAAGAAAATTGACGAATTTTAAGCTTTCAAGGGAGACAACTCTAGTGAATATGGGAGGATTTTGCCGAATCAAAATCATGACACTTCGTCTATAGGTAATATACATTATCTGCTGAAAAGAATTTGTGAGTATAGGTTCAAAACTCTTCGATATCTGCTCCGGACAATTGGACAGACGCACGGACGGACGGCGAGCGACATCACATAATCCGACCCTGCTTTGCGTGGGCGTATAAAAATCCAATATGGCCACCAAACACGCTACATTTTGATTGGCCCATGGTGGCCAGGTCTTTTGATGGATCAACTTCCTTGAACAAACTTTAATCCCGGCCCGATCCGTTTATCAGCCCTGGAGTTGTTTTATCGAAAACTAGGTCATCCAAGATGGCTGCCAAACTATTTGGCCACTCAAGCTCCCTTGAACAAACTTGGTTCAGCTCTTTCCCATGGTCATATTTCATGAATTTTGAATCGATGGCCCAAGCGGTTTTTGAGATCTTTAAAGATATTTCTAAAAATTGGCCAAAATCCAAGATTGCCACCAGGGAAATTGGCCGCTTGGGTTCGTTTGAACAAACTTGAATCTCTATGCCCTAAGGATTGTTCCTTCCAAATATAACTGAAATCGCCACAGAGGTTATCGAGAAGACATTTTAAATTTCCCATTGCTTTAGTATGGGAACTTTAGGCAGAAAAATGATCCAAAATGGCCACCAAATCTTTTATCAGATAGTTCTGAAAAGGGCAAATTTGAAATCACTTTTCCAAGTCACACCATGCTGTGGCATTGCAATCCACAAACAACAAAATACCTCCCTCGAGTGAGTCACTATGTCAGGTAAATCACAGAGATGGGTACACGGTTGAGTTCGCCAAGCTGAGTAGGGGATAATATTGTTACCATTCTCGGACATGGTCACAAAAATACTACATTTTGGTTGGTCCATACCAGCCATCATTTGTTACGTATTAATTTCCCTTTTACAAACTTTACTGGTCCCTAGTCCCCAATTATATTTCCCAAATATCGAACTGATCCTTTCAGCGGTTCTGAAGGTCATTTATTGCTAAAACTGGGTTATCCAAAATGGCCATCAGGTAATTCAACCACTCTGGTTCTCTTTAACAAACTTGACGAAGTAATTGACCTAGCTGAATTTTTTTTTTTCCAAATTGATCAGCATAGCAGTTTCATAGATTTTTCATGTCATTACAAATCGTGCCAAATCCCAGATAGCCACAACCCAAATCGAATAATCATCTTGTTTCAACAAACTTGCATCTCAATGCCCAAAGATGCTTCCTGCCAAATAGTTGAAATCGGCCTAGTGGTTCTTGAGAAGTCATTTAAAAAAAAAGTTAACGGATGGACAGAAGACGGACAGTCAACGTGACATAAGCTCACTTAGCCATTCTGGCAAGATGAGATATATATATATATATATATATATATATATATATATATATATATATATATATATATATATATATATATATATATATATATATATATATATATGTGTAATGTAATATAGTTGAGTTTGTGAAAAAATACTACACACCAACAAATTATAATTCAATAGTTCTAAATAAGACAGAATGTGTCATATTACTATTATCTTTTTACATAGATTACAACACTGTAGAAAATATCCAAGGGCTGGCGATCCAATCAGATTCATTTTATACTGCAAATACTATATGCCCATAGGAACATTAATCAGGTCCATCTGGAATATGTCATGAAATAATAAATGCGCTACCAATGTTTATAGCAGATGGCCGAAGACCAGTGTTTGTGTGCGTGCGTGTGTCTAGGAGAGGAAGGTGATCGCTTTAGCTCCACTGACTTATAAGCTGCCTGCCCCAAATAGTCTTATTCCTGCTTCGCCTCATCAAATCCTTACTCCTGATAGTCATAATTGATCATCACCCTCGATATTCTGCATCAAGACAATTAACGGGTGTAACATTTTATAATTGCTGATTCTTGGCTCTAACAACGATGACAATGCTGATACAGTAATCATCTACTTAATTATGACCTGTCGTAGGATAGAGGAATCTTCAAGGTGGATGACAATAAGATGAGTTTGTGTTGACCGAGTATAGAGAGAGATTGTTCAGTGTTCCAAAGATGGTGTTTTACCCGACCTTCTTGAGGTGAATAGGTGAACCCATGAGTTGATGAGGGATAATTGCCAAAGACAATGTTGGCCCTGAGCAGTCTGACTATGTGCTTATCCATTATTCAACTTATGAGAATGCAAAATTTTGCATATAATTCAGTGAGCTTATTTAAAGGTCACTTGAACATCAGATTATCATTGCCGATAGCCATTTCACACGCTACTAAGTGTTCCACTCTTTTTGATCTGATGTTGCATAATGACAAATTATACACATTATGGAATAAGCAAGCACTTCTTATCAAGGCTGGCCAAGTTATAATTTATCATAAACTCATGTCATATCGACTATTGTGGTTATGTGATAGCAACATTTTGTTGTGTGAGAGATGAATGTGATTATGAATAATTTTAAGACAGATCTATATATCGCTTTATCCACAAGTATTAGAGATAGCCAAGAGAACCTTTGCCAAGAGGGACAATTTAACCTGGGCAAGAGTAGCAAGACCCAAGGTGGAGAAATAACAGACATGAAGACCCACACCACGCACAAATACCAATGCTTTCAACTCTGATCTCCAAATACAGCTAATTATTTACAGTACAAGAAATATCTGCTGAATATCTTGTAATTAATTTTACTGAAAACATTAAGCTGCAATAATGGCTTTCAGTTAAATTAATTTCAAAATATTTAACAGATTTCATGCATGCTCGACTTACCAACACAATATTATAATTTCAGGGATGAAAGTGTAATAATAAAGAATAATTAGACGTTGTACATCGAGACCATAAGTAATAACTGCATCTCTTCACTACTGAAAGACTATGTGTATATATTGCAATTCACCTACAAGGTTCAAAACTATTTGAATGATGATTGTTCTTACCATAAAGCTGCAGACATTAATATTCTATCCTAATCACAAATAGTGACAATTGTACTATCAGATGTTCAATTTCACGAACTGACCATTTCAATTTCAGCTAATGATTAAATCACCATGACTGCTAAAATGTTCCACCTGCTAATAAAGAGGTACGCTGTACTTTGTACTTTTTATAGAAGCACAGTTGTGATAAACATTCACCATTAATTCCTTCCTTGAAAATAGGGTTACCAATAAATGGAAATGAATTAACTTAAGATGGTATTGATACTTTAACCAAGCCCGGACAATTATTTCTCCACCACAATATATGGACTAGTTCAATAGAGACATCGCAGTTAGCTGGCAGGTCTCAGCAAGAGTGGACTTGGCAGGTAAACAATACATATATGGCAAATCTGTTTTGGTGGGTAGTTTTGTGTCAAAAGCGTATAATGGGACCTCATTTAACAGTCAGCTCTGTATCGAAATAAGACATTTATAATGGTTGAGAAATGTGTCGAGTTTTGTATAATGTATCCATACAAAGTGTTAACGAAAATGCAAATGTCATGGTCATAGGATGCTGTTATGCTGAGCAAGATTTAAACTGCAATTTTATAGCAGATTGACTGTATGCTTGAGTTTGAAATTTTTTTCGTGCAACTTCAATGTAACAGTCTACTTTGGGCATTATTTTCTAGCCTACAAATATATATAAGAAGCCTACCACTCCGTGTTGCTCCAGCAAATTATGGCTACAATATATACATATATATATATATTATATATGTGCTTGGCATCTGTGAAAATTGATTGTCATAGGTGCAAAATTTAAAAACATTAAATGTGTTAGTTATGCACTGAAGACAGAATGCTTAATTAAAAACAGATCACAACACAAAACAAACACACAAACACACTACAGAAGAGCTATGAAAAAGCAAAACTACTTGTTTCATTAAATATGCTGTTAAAAGTCAGTGATGACCACAATACTCTGGCCAGGCAGTCATGCTGTGAACGGTTAATCACACAACTTGATGGGAACTGACAACCAGTCAGTAGCTAGAATCAAGAAGCATTCTCTGCATAGGAAGTACAGATCAAAGCTGCATTATCAGTGTTAACCATCTGAGGCCAGATTGCGTATCAGCATAAGAGCAAAGAATTGTGAAAAATTAAAGCCGAGACGTCTGGCTCGCACTGGTCAGTGCGTCGTTTAAACCGGTCATTTGCACAGTACATGAGACAGTAACATGAATGTTTTAAATATTCTATTCATTGCCTAGGAAGGGAGGCACTTATCGCTATGACGAACATACTTCAACGAGTGTGTACATTAAAGTTCTCATGGCCCATTAAATAGACTTTTGCATGAGATGTCTGGTGATTTCAGCACAACTTAACCAGCATAGGTTACCCTGCATGCAATGCTCCGACTCCATATTCATTGTGACTTTTGGATGCCATCCTTATTGTAAATATTGGACACCATATTCGTTGAGTGTATTGTTTGTACAAACAGGGATTTCTCAGTCTGTCTACACATGCAAATGGTCATTTCTCAGCCAGCTCTATACAGGCATATAGTCGCTACATAGTAAGCTAACCGAATTGAAAGATACATGATTTTATGGCTAACAATTCAACAATTTTGTTGTGACTTAGTAATCAACAACAGTGTCAAATTGCTCTTCAAATCTGCAGCAAGTATCAACTGAAAATTATAATTATTTTAGAGTATATAGAGAGAATACAACAGCTTTCCCACATTTTCTCGTGAAAAGTGCTAAAATTGCACTAATAGTATTGAAATATGAGCTGCTGAGCACACTGCCGTGAATACATCCTATGTGCTTACACCTTAGATCTGACTGACAAATGACCAGCTGCACATGAAGATGGGTACTTTCTTTGGGAAATCGTCGAAATTGTCGTTTACAGACAATAGACTCAACTAATATGGCGTCTAATAGTTAAAATGGATATGGCAGGAGTCCAATGGTTAAAATGAATATGGAGTCAGGGCATTGCATGCTGGGTAAATTGGACAGCAATCAACAGGCATCTTTTATTTCATGCAAATATTTCTCTACTTAATGGGGCACAAGAGATTTAATAGTTGATTATAATATGGCAAGACCTAAGACTACCACTGATGGTGGGTTTCAGTAGTAAGGGAATAGAAAGAACAAAAACGAAACACCATGCATTTAAAATTTCAATATTTAATTTGTTTTTAGAAAAAAGGCTGCATCGAATACAACGAATCGATGCAAAATATCGACATGACAGAAAGAAACCCATGCAAATTCAGTTATAATACATGACAAAATAAACTTAAACTTATCTCTGATCAATTCTCGGAGGCTTCTATTATAAATCATTGGCGCGACCAAATTTCAAGGCACAATTATTTGATTTGACACACCAAATTTAATACCGAACAGCAATATATATTTGTAGGTTAACCCTTTAATCCCTAAATTTTTTGAATAAAATTCAAGTTTTCTTACAGAAAATGTACATTTACACACCAAGAGATTATTTTAAAAATATTTATCAATAAGATGACTCGGTTATCGATCCAGTCATTCCAATGCTAAATTTTCAATAATCTTCTCTTGGTCTGCAAATGGACATTTCTAAAGATCACTGCAGTAGAGTTTTTGGTCGGTGTGAAAGTTAAATGGTTAATTAGCAATAGCCACTTCAGAGAGCAGATGCTAGTTATATACTCAAGAGAATGGTAAATGGTTGGGTGGGTATAGCCAGTCTGGATGAAGGCTTGGTAAATATGAAAGCAGGGGGTGGGTGGGTGTGGTAATTTAGAGAAGCATGAACAATAAGATAAAAAAGATATGCCAATATTATACAAAAAGAATTTGTCTTAATTAGGTACTTGATAAATGTTATTTGATTCCAGAAGTACACAAATTTTTTGTTGCAGTTTTAGCCAACATGAATTTTAACAAGAAACTTAATCCAAAAATGAAAATTTATTTGATGAAATCTTTATAAAATTAACTTAATTCCGGTATAATATTTGTAGCAGTGAAGAATATCTTTTCTTTTTGGCAAAGTTTAGCACAAGTATGTTCCTTTATGTAATTATGTCTATTTCAAAATGCAGACAATTGATTCAACGTACATCATAGAAATACACGCAGCTCAATATTGCCTGCTTTATCTAGCTACGACTATGGTGAAGAGAAAACTGGCCATTTCTCTGTGTTTCAGATGTGTTGATGTATTAGACAGCAATAGTGAGCAGGAAAACACTTTTTGAAGATGAACACCAGTCATCATGCTATCGGGAACTAAAATTTTTTTTTACATTTTACCAGTAAATGACTGGCTCGATATCCGAGCCACATTCTCTTGAATAAATTTAGTCATTAAAAGGGTTAATAGTCAGCATTGTTCTGGAAAATCTGTTTTTTCTTTAGTAAATGTAAATTTGCAGCCTAAGAGAAGCTGATTGAATGACTCGCTCGGTTATCCAGCCAGGTATTTGTTGTACAATTTTAAAAGGTAGTTTTCCCTTGGCCTACAAATGGACATTTCACAAGACCACTTCAGAGGCCGGCTTTGGCCATTAAAGGGTCACTAAATATTGTGTTGCTTAGTTTGCACCTGATTTGATGGCAGTCTGTTGATGCCTAAGACAGCAACACATTCCAATCAAAGCAGTTACAAAATATTTCCAGTATGGTTGTTTTGCAATTGCAATAATGGGTATTTCTGGTTTTAAGGACTAATGGATTATGAGTCACTGCCCTATATTTCTAGAATAAAACTGTCACAACACTTTGAATGCAGCTATAGATAAATGCCTCAGAGAATTGATCAAAATTATTCAACTGTTTCTGAATCCATATAAAATGATTTTATCACATTTTTGATCAGCTTTACACTTTTCAAAGGCAAACTGCCATTTATATACACATACTTTAGATCTTCTAGACAATTGCTTAGAGCATACAAGGGGGAGGGGATAACTAATTATAGAGAATGCTGCTTACAAACTGAACAAGGAATATGTTTGAAAACTTAGCACGTACATAGTAGACTCTGATAACAGGCATACAATGTAAATGCAAATTTTAAAAGATATTTTGCTTTCTGTTTGTAAATTGCTATTTTTTACAGTTACCTCTCTTAGTTGCTCTGAGCGAACATTGTTAATTTATTCTTATACAAGACAAAACCTTATTTAGAAATCGGTAACTAATTATTTTTCTTCAAATAAACTATTAAAGTATTTTCTTTTATTTCACTGACAAAATTCAATACTGCCATAGAAGTCAAAACACATTTTTAAAATACAAAATTCACGGTTGTTTTTACACACTTACACCCGGAAGAGTGCTATTCTTAAGTTAGTGCTAGAAATGAACTGATTTTCATATTATATATGTTATACCTGGATTATTATTATTATTAATGTGCTTCCGTTAACCGTTTAACACTCATATCAGCCAAAAATGGCTTCTGCTGTGCGCTTAAGAAATATTCATTTGCAGACGAAGAGAAAACTATCTTTGAAAGTTTACAACTGGAATGACTGGCTCAATAACCGATCCAGTTATTCCAGTAATAAATTTGCAAATATAGTCTTCTCTTGGTCAGCAAATGGACAATTTCTATGAGAAAATTGAATATTTGAAAACAAATATAATTGTTGAAGTGTTAAACCACTAATTGTCTTGAGGGTTTTTACTACTTGCTAGTAGCATTCAGTATGTTTGTCTGTCTCAAAACTGCCTAAGTCACACCTATAGCTTAGTGCACCGTTTTAGCTGCTTTTAGCAACTAGTATAAGTCAGTGTGTCTCAAATGTCTTATATTTCTGACAAGGTTGTCTATGTAGCAAAATTAGCATGCCATACTTAATTCTATTATAAGTGGGTCTGTCAAATATGTTGACATTTTAGGCAATGACGCCTATGTTACAACTATAGTACGATCACATATGTTGATATAAAAGTCTTCTAAATGAGCATCGACATTAGTATATTAATAATGGTATGCGCAATATTCAACACTTTCATACATACATGCCTCATGCACGATCTGAATTGAGGTGTTAAATTCTGTTCAAGTATAATCCGTAATATAGTCACACTGATTAACATATAAAAAAGTTTGAAAAACAATAAATATGGTGTGGTGACTATAGACTATTAACAGTAATGACAACGTCCGATGCTTTTAAATATATAATACAAGTATGCACGAATTAATGAAAGACTACAGTTAATAGTAAGTTAGTTGTCTTGATAAATTATCTAACAGTGAAAATGATACACAAAGTTACAATATGTACAACCTTTAGCTGATTCCTAATCGTCTCAAGACTACATCAGAGATCAGCGCTCAGCGACACAGTGCCCACTAGTAATACTTTTACTGGTGATTTATTAGTTTCCATTTTCAGTTCCTGTATGCATGATAACTGGTGTTGACTTTGAAAGCAGAATTGCTGAATGATGTTATGTCAGTAAGAGCAACAAATCCTTTCAGCGACACTATTTTCACAACAGACAACAGCCTTCTTTCATCACATCCTAATCCTGTATTCACCAGTAAACAGGTTAATACTAAGATGTGTACTTCTTAGACTAGTTCTTAAAAAGATTTCATTTATTTAGTGGCGTTGTGTGTGTGTCGTTAGTGTAATTAGAACCATTCACCTTCCTGATATGTATATTTTTACTGCATAATTTGAGGCCAAATACTGAAGCATTTGTAGATGCAATAAATGTTAGATGTGTTTTCAAATATTGTAGCTTTTATTTAGAATCGATATACTGCACCAGTATTAAATAATCTAGTGCCTGCATACGTGAATGAATGAACTTTAGTACAACTGCCAGCAGTTGTGCCTTAGTTCTCAAACGTATTACACATTTAGTTTATTAAAAATTTAGTTACACAGAATATACAGGCAAGGGAAGTAGCTTTTGAGTTATTGCTCTAATGTTTATATTTTAAAAAGATCTACAGTGCTAGAGAGAGTGAGCGATTTCTAATATACAAGCGAAGCTTTACTCAGACAAATTCTTGCATCATTTAGTCATTTTCACAATTTTACAAAATGGTGTTGACATCAGCAATGGCTTTCAATAACACAATTTTTACCCAGTGCCACGATTTTTAACCACTTCATGAGGTGAAGAGATTAAGGAATTCAACAACACAAGGCACAATTCAGCACTATGAAGATTGAAATAAACTTAGCCTGTAGTATGACAACTGCTGCATAGATTTAAACTGGTCTTGGCACATGAATATTTTTTTCTAAGTACATGTACTGGGATTAAGCCATGTTTGTAATCATCAACTCAGAAAATAGCACTGCATAGTGAGATTTAAGATATACTTTTAAATCATACATGTACGTCTATATCTAACAGTCTAAGGGAAAATTCTGTTGGTTAATTTGCATAGAGATACCGGCAATTTTGTTTACGAAGGATTGACAATTAAGCTACCACCATAAAGCCAAGTCAATAATTCTAGTTTTTCGAAATCTAAATATAGTCCGAATATGGTACAATTTGTGATATAAGAGCAAACTGTAATCTTGAATGGCATCTTATATTCAGTAGAAATTGAATTCAAATTAATGATTTGCAGAACATCCTAAAGAATATTTAGTCCTTTTAACCCTTGGAAACAACTCGATGCAGCACCTTTATTCGAGAAATAATGCTAAGGTTGTGCAGCTAATTTAACTGGAAGTTGTTGCTGTACAAGACGGCGAGCAACATCTTCGAGTCAAACTAGTTTCAAAACATTCCTGAGCAACATGTGTATGGCTGTGTTGAAATTTATATGATGAGATTTTATGGTTGAATGGGCGAATCATATCTAGGAATCATACTTTTGTACTTTAGTGAAGAGATAAAATTTAATGTTTATAGAATTTGTTGATGTTTACTATTCTGGAAACTAGGAAATAATTGACTTGTCATTGAAAATTTAGATGTATATTGAAAAAATATACACCTAGAAATATGACCAAACCAGGAAAATGAGTATTTAGAGGAGGAAGCATAAATAGGCACAGGTATTAGCAAAACTCACGCAATCTATTTAATGAACCTGAAATGAAACATGTAGAACTTTATACACATTAATTCGCTGTCTAGCATGCACATACACACAAACACACACATAAAATCATGTTAATCTAATAAAATTTTTGGGACACTAAATTGAAGTTCCTACGTTTTTGAAAATTGCCCAACTTTAGACAGCATCCACACTGAGATTTTACATACCACAAACGTGTACTGTTGAACTCTTCGGAAAACTCAAAACATCAAAATATCTTTTGATCATTTATAATAATTAATCTATTGCACACCAATGGATATAAAGAATTCTCCGTCCATATCAGTCCACAACACACTATAGAATCCGACCACTAAACTATGAATAGGATAACACTCCAGTCTAGCAAGACAAGACTACTGCAAAGAATTATACTGGACTCCGAGAACTAAGCACACGGGGTGTCAAACTGGGAAGTAGTATGCAATTCCTATATATGCAGCCCAGCCTAGCACTACCCAATGCGCTTCATGCAGTGGGTTTTTACCGTCAGTGAATTTGCGTGCGACAAACTTCAGCGTTTCATCGAGTATGATAACCGGTATTGAGATCTTCATAACTGCCATCCATTCTTCCAAATTGAGAGGCGTAATCTGGAAGATTGCCTGAGAGAAAAGAGAGTGGAAATCAGTTTTAATTACTCACTTAATGCGCTAATTGTTAAAATTTGACACAAAAAATGCATAAAATATTTGTTTTCTTCCGCGAATATTAAAAAAAGAATTAACACTGGAATAACTACTGACTTCGATAGATACTGCAAGTCAATCAGAGAATGTTATAATAATGTATTCCTAATTTAGACAAAGTAGTTTTTACAGTCAGCTATTGCCTACCACACACACGCACGCACGTACTCGCCCTCTCTCTCACTCTCACACTCACTCATTCACCTACTCACTCACACTCACACACTCTCACACACACTCAGACACTCTCTCACTCACTCCTGCAGATTTACCTCCCTTGATCAAAATACTGACATGAACACATTCCATTAAGAACTCAACTCTAGAGCAGGGTTGTTAACTCCTTGAGGGACAATGAGAATAAAGAACTCATGACATCATGCATTCCTGTATTGTATTCTTATTTCCCTCAAACAAAACCACACGACTCTAGGAGTCTAGTTCCCAATGGAATATGCTCTATGTAGTTTCATTACTTACAGACATGAAATCGATGTAGAGGATGAAGAAGTGCAGAGTCATAGAGAGTGCGATGGCCGACACGAGCCACATGTTTGTCCACGGTGGCATCCTCACCAATGATTGATTCTCACTCAAGCTGTAGTCAGGCATAGACACAGAACATGCAAAATTATGGAGTACAATCAGAAAAACATGATGGATAATCAATTGTCTCAATGTCAAGAACTTGACATATAACACAATGAAACAAGAGAAAGTCAGCTGGAGACTGATATACAGTCCCCCCCCCCCCCCCCCCCCCCTCCCCCTCCTCCACACACACACACACACATCCACCACCCACCAAATCCACCTGTAAGAGTTGCAGCGACAAGATTTCTGGGACGTACAGACGGATGAACCTATGGATGGACCGATGAAGATTTAAACATTAAGTTTCCACGATGATGCATGAATGGATGTACCTACAGACAGATGGGATTGGCTGATGAAAAACCTTTTAACATTAGGCACATCTTTGGGTGGCGTATAATCATCCTGTCAAAGTTTCAACCAATTCCTTCACGAACTGTAGCACCGCAGTAACAACATTTTCTGGACATACGTACGGATGGGACAAAAACATAATACACATCTGGTAGTATAACTAGAATTTCAGTGATTCACTGCATCAGAGAATATATCACCACACACCTCGAACATCATTTTCTCTTTAATGATACGTGAAACCAGGAAAAGGCACAACATTTATGATACAGCTTCACACCATTTTAAGCCAAAAAGATTTCTTGATCAATTCCGTTTGCTGAGTATTGTTGCTTTTTTATATGGCATGCTACACCGCAACATCTAACGAAAAGCATCAATAATGACAAGTATTGGGGATCATATTGATTGAGAAACATGGCCGACAGGTGGGAAGTGAAATGAGTTACTGGCTCAAAGTTCCTCACCACTTGCCCGCTGTGCCACCATGATCTACATTTGACACTTTTATGCCAAGATGCATTCATACAGCAAGTTTGGTTGTAACTTTATACAGAAAACTTGAATCTACATGTTGGACATGATTTTCAATGATGTTCATTGAGCCGTTTAAAGCAGGTCATGTTCAAGGTACTTTTGATCAAAGCCAACATTAGCATTTGTTCGGGAAATTCAAATATATAACAAGAGGGCCTAGGGGCATCTATGGCTCACCTGCAACATTGGCATTTCAAATAGAAAATATAGAATCTGACCTATCGACATTGATTATAGTGGAACACAAATGGTGAAACGTCAAAGCATGCCAAATTATGTTTTTGTATAACTTTAACAATAAAATATTTTTGTACGCTTTCGAATTCCGTAAATTTCGTCACGCATGCATTTTCTTAAATTTCTCAGGACAATCACGGAGTAATGTTATGATGTGAATGATTGTTGATGTATAACGTCATTATGTGAATAATATTATGATAGCTCACAAAGCTCATACAAACAACCATGTTAATGAGACGCAAGAGAAACAATAGTGTTTGTTAATCCAGAAATTGGATCGGAGCCAATGCCATGATTGTTAACAGTATTAGATGCTAGTATGATGATGTCATGATACTGTGAATTTTATGGAGTGACAATATTCATGACTAACCAAAATTGCAACAGTGATAAAGTTTGTGTAAATCTACCAACTTTTTAATTTATAAAACATGATAATAAACTTGCTGGTTTTTTCTTAAGTCTAATTCTTGTTTGTGATCTTTAAGGAGTGGCGATTTAAAGGGGATGAAGGCAATATTCTTCAGAAAATCAAAGGCCACTCAAAAGAATGAACCAATCAAAATTCTGAATAGTAGTTCTAGAAACTACGATAGGATCCTTCCAGCCAAATTTGATTAAAATCACCAAAGTCGTTTAGGGGATACATTTTAAAGGATTTCTTGAAAGCTTTAAATTCAAGATTGCTGCCCAAAATTTGAACGATCACAATTATCATTTGATATTTTGAAGTCTATGCCATAGGATGGCTCCATCCAACTTTCTTTGAAATTGGGCTATTGATTAACTGATAAAATCCTTCCATTAAAATTTGGCTAAAATCGATCAAGCACCCTAGGAAGAAATATGTTTAAAATGATTTCTGTAAAGATTTTCGGATAATCCACGATGGCCACCAAATGAATGGGCCAATTAAAATTCGTGTTCGATATGTTGAAGCATATCACCATAGGATCATTCTGGTTTTAACAATTTTGCTTTCAAGCACTTTGGTATGCATCTGATTAGACTAACCACAATCACTCTTGTATAATAATGAAGTAGGAAGAGAGCCATAACAAAGTCATCTTTGAGGCAATAAAATATGTTTAAATCAAAATCGTTTCACCCAAGTTTCATTGAAATAGGGGCATTGATTAAAGAGTACATAGCTTTTCAAAGGTTCTCCAGAGAATTCAGAAAATCCAAGATGGCTGTCAAAAAATCGACCAATTAAGATTCTGAATAGAAATAAAGTTCTAGACCTTACCACGATAGGATCCTTCTAGCTAAATTTTTTAAAGTCTGCCAAGCAGTATTTTAGGAAAATCCAAGATGGCCACCCAAAATATATTGATGAATCAAAATTCTTGTTTGGTATGTTGAAGCTTATCACAAGAGGATAGGTTCACCAGTGTCGCTGAAATCAGCCCACTGATTAAGGATTAGTATTTTAAAGGTGTTTAGAAAATATTTCTGGAATTTTTTTTGGAAAATCCAAGATGATTACTGGAAAAAATAAACCAATTGAAATTCTGAATAGATGTTCTGAGAATACCACAATAAGCAAAATCTGCTAAAAATCTGTGGAGCACTTCAAGAGGATATATGTACATCTTTTAAAGGATATCCGATAATACAATATGGCCACCAGAAAATGGACTAATTAAAATACTCATTTGATATGTTGAAGCCTATCACCATGGGATCATTCCACTCAAGATTCACTGAAATCGGGCCATTGATCAAGAAGTTGGGTTTTAAAGGGTTCTGAATACAAGTTCTAGAGCCTGCCACGACAGAATCCTTCCAGCTCAATTTGCATAAAATCCACAATGTTTTAGGAGATACATTTTAAAGCAAAAGTTGATGGACGGATGGATGGATGGACAGTTACCATGGCATAAGTTCACTTGCCCCATTATGGCCAGGCAGAAGAACTAAAAATAGTTATGCAATTTTCCATTAGCCGTAGTTTTATAAAAAATTAAAATCAAAACTACTCATGATATTGCATGGGTAAATTTATTTTGTAATTGGCGATCTTTGTTTTGAAAATATATATACATGTCTCTTTCCTGAGTGTCACAATCATCAGCAAGCTTGTCAGGATATTGGCTGAAAGCTATGAGTGATATATGCCGATTACACGACAGCTTGTAATCAACCATGGTGGAATAAGCAGTCAAGATTCTGACACGCACGAAAATAGACATGCATACATTCAACAACAAAAAATCAACAAGAGGCCTTTAAAAGGCATTTAAAGATACATGTTTCTTTACATTAAACAAGGTGGCGACTGGAAAAATTGACCAATTAAAATTCTGAATGGAAGTTCTGGAGCCTACCATTATAGTTATTCCAAACAAATTTGGTGGAAATCCATGAAGTGGTTAAGGATGATATGCATTTTGACAATTTCTGGTAAATTTTTCATAAAAACTAAGATTTTCACCAAAAAAAAATTGATCAATCAAAATTCTGAATAGAAGATCTAGAGCCTACCAACATAGACTGTATCTAGTCAAATTTTGTTGAAATATGTCAAGCAGCCAAGGAAGAGTAGTATTTTCATCATTTCCGGTTGATTTTTCATAAAATCTAAGATTTTCACCCAAAAACTTGATCAATCAAAATTCTGAAAAGAAGATAGAGACCATAGAATCGATCAAGTCAAATTTGGTTGAAATATGTCAAGCTGCTAAGGAGGAGTATCATTTTTACCATTTCCAGTAGATTTTTCATAAAATCTCAGATTTTCACCCAAAAAATTGATCAATTAAAATTCTGAAGAGGTTCTAGAACCATAGAATGCATCGAGTCAAATTTGGTTGAAATCTGTCAAGTAGCTAAGGAGAATGAAAAGAATTGATCAATCGAAATTCTGAAGTGTTTGGAGGGTACCAGCTTAGAATCATTCCAGCCAAATTTGGTTAAAATCGGTCAAAACGTTGACGCGATTTAACGGATGGACAGATGACAGATGGACGGCTACCATGGCATAAGCTCACTTGGCCTTTCAGGCCAGGTGAGCTAATAAATACAAATTAAATTTACTTATGTAATCTAACAAACACTTGTTTTTAAATTTAAGATTATCTGAAGATCCCATATATAAAACTTTTGACCTACTAGCCCAGTGTTGAATTGTAATTTATGAATACTCAAGCAAGGGCAACATTCAGCTTGACTCGGTCTATGTACGTTTACTGTTAATATCTTGCTGGTGAATGACTGAGCTAACACGGGATGCTCTGCTTTTACTGCTGACTGTCCCACCAACACAGGCATGACAGAAAATGGGTTCAAATAATAAGCTGTTGACATAAATCTAAAATGGTGTCAACGATTCTAGTTAGTTAAAGTACCCATAAACTAACATAATCCACAACTTATTTGTGATTTATCATTTAAAAAAGAAATTTATGATAACCTTAACACTTCAATGGTAAAATTTGGTCAAGGAAATTTAAATATCTGCCTATTGAATGTCCATTTCAGGTCAAGAGAATGCAATTCTTTTTAATTTATCACTGAAATGACTAGCTCGGTTGTCGAGCCAGTAATTTCAGTAGTAAATTTTCAAAATTTGTATTCTCTTGACCTGTAAATGGACACACCAGAAGACCATAACAGAGGTCTGTATGGCCCTTAAAGGGTTAAGCATGATCGACCATGTAATAACTAGAATATGAAATTTGGTCGTAATGCAGCTTTGCAACGAACTATGAAGCTTAACTTCAAACTTAAAATAAATATAGAAGGCTTATCAATACACATGTCAGTGACCATGAACTTTGACCCATTCAACTAATCATCCCCTCTAAGTACAAGGAAGCATGTGCCCAAGTTTGGGTGCAGTATTATTAAGCAATATGACATATGAAACTATACTGAGCGACACACAAAATGGTGTTTTTGTCATTATCACCCTGACCAGAGCTTTAGATTACCCCTTAGCTATGACTTTACAAGTCATGCCCAAATGAAATGCGCCCATATTAGTGAGCCCATATTAAAATCCTACTGGCTGCTAAGAACAGTAATTAACTGATTTACAGTCAATTAAATACTCAGAGATTGAAGCGGTGTCATTTTATGGTCATTAAGAGATCTTATAGTGCTATGAAAACTAAAATGGCACAAAATCTAGCTCTCAGATGTGAAATCCTCTAGTTTCAAGGAGCATTGATGGATCCCAGACCATAGGTGGTGTGCCCAAATGAGGTAAATCTAAAGCCCTGCTGACCATGACCTTTGACAAAGATGTTTGTGCCATGTCCTCTAATTATAAGGAAGCAAACTTGGGCCCTGTATGCTTAAGCAAACATTATATTTATATAAATATATATATATATATATTATATATTATATATATACTAAGTTTAGCTAGACGCTAAATGTTAATGTTAAAATAAATGGCCCAAGGGCCATAGTGCTCACCTAGCTGATGAGGGACTGTAAACATTTTCACATTAATTAATGCACAGCAAGGACCTTTGATCAAATCGGAAAGCATCACAGTTGCCATAGACAAATGGGGCATATTCCCCCATAGGTTTCAATACTTATACTTAAGAGGCAGAGTTAAGGCCCTTGTTTAAAGGTTTGGCGTCTTAATATTCATAGTTCAAATAGATATTGCCTGAAGGAATATATCTACCAAATTTGGTTTTAATCCGCCAACAATTGTTGAAACAAATGGATTTTCTCAAATGGGTTGAATAGTTTAAGTCATAACAAGAACGACAATCAGTAAAGTATGGCCCCCCACTCCACCAAGCACAACCTCCCACACAAGATTTCTACTGCCACACAAGAAATGTAAAGATCCCTTCAATAGATATCATTCGGACACACAATCTAATGTTATCAATCGGGTTACTGTGACCTTGACCGCTTGACCCTAAAATTGATGGGGTTTCTCGGACCAGCAAGGACAAGTTCCCACCCAAGATTGGTAAAGATCCTTTCAACAGAATTAGTTATCATCTGGCAACGTAATCTAATGGAATTAATTGGGTCACCGTGACCTTGACCTTTGACCCAACATTGATAGTTTTCTTCGGAACACCAAGCACAACCTCCTACCCAAGATCGACAATGATTGCTTCAAAAGAACTTATTCGGAAATGCAATCTAAGTTTATTAATTGGGTCAAAGTAACCATGACCTTGGACTGTTTGCCCCCAAAATTGATATGATTCTTCGGACCACCAAGGACAAGCTCCCACACAGGATTGGCAAAGATCCCTTCAATAGAACTCGAGTTGTCATCTGGAAACGTAATCTAATGTCATTAATTGGGTCAATGTGACCTTGGCCTTTGACCTCAAAATCAATAGGGTGCTTGGGAACACAAGGACAAGCTCCCAACCAAGATTGGTAGATCCTTTCAATAGAACTCAAGTTATCATCTGGGCACAATCAATGTCATTAATTGGGTCACCATTACTGTGACCCAAAAACCGATAGGGTTCTTCAGACCACCAAGGACAAGCTTCCACTCAAGATTAGTAAAGATCCCTTCAATAGAACGATGGTAGCTGGATGTGTATATGGAGAATTCATAGGTTGGTGCATGGTATGAATTGCAATGACCCGTAACAATTAAGCAATAAGCAAATGTGAGCTTCATTGACCATGTTAGTGTTAATAGTATGTCTAATTAAAGGTAAGGAATCAAAGGTCTTAGTACATGTAACATGCAGGAAGTGGTTAGCTTTATTTGGACAAGCCATGTCAATAAGCATGCTTGAACGACAAAAGAGAGCGTCTGGACTCTGTACAAATTGCACATATTCTCGTTAACATCAATTTGAAGAAGGGCGGCCATGGATTTTACACTCAATACAATTTTTTTTTTTATAAATATTAATTTGACAATTTACATAGTAATTTAAATATTGACAAAAGTGTAATTGAAACTTTAGCCAGCCAAAATTAATACTGAAAAATATTGAAGGTATATCATCTTTAGTAATAGTCCAGGTCGCACACCCTCTTTTGAAGTTAAAATTATTATGAGACGCATGTGGTCTAATCCTTAGAAAATGTCATTTCACTGACTACATAAAAATCATGAATATTTTACCAGTGAAATAACATCATTCGTTAGCAATCTTGCCTGCAGTACAGACTTACTAAAAACAATTCTCAAAGTGTAGTCCATTGCCACCCCCTCATGTGTTATCAAGGCAGCATTATTGAGATGCACATGCCCAAACAAAACCAAAACTTCCTGCATGCTACATATATGACATGTCTTTCACAAATATTACACTTTTTACAGGTGTCTTCACCAAAGTATATCTATAGATTTCTGATCTCGTATGATGGTCACAGTTATAATTCTAAATATTCCTGAATGTGGATGCAAGATCTAAGCTCCTTCCTTAGCGATAGGGTTTTCTAGTGTATTCTTTGCTTGGTATGCAAACAGATATTTCCCAAGATGATAAATGAAGTCATTATTAGCTACATGTAGCTAGCTTAGATTGATTGCTAAAATAAGTACTTCTGACCAACCTTTACTCCTAGATAATGCTTTCAAAAGTTGCAAACAATTGTAAATAGCTGAATAATGATCAGTGTATGTGCACTTATTCTATGACAAACTCTATTTACCTGTGCACCTGTTAAAATTTCATATTGTGAAAGTCATGCTAGCCGACCTCTTATCCTTACCTGTTGAGAGCGTTTAGCATCTCAACGACGACAAGGACAGATAATGCCATTGTCATTGGTTCAGGGGCGTGAAATATCGCGCAGTCGATTCCAGCAAACATTTCATCTTGGGCCAAGCATTGAGCTTGATGGGTCTAGCACAGAAAAATTACCATAACCATATTAAACAGTGTTTTAAATTACAGTGAACTATTCATGAATGCTTTATTAGGAACACTAGTGGAACTATCAGGTTATCTATTTGAACCGCTTCACTACGGTAGTCGAATGTCAGTACATGTACTGCCATGTTGACATGTGTGTGTGAAGTCAGTGTTGGTGCATACTGCTATAGACACCACCAAACTAGAGCAATTCTTGATTACATTTGTAACTGCTCAACCTAATAGCACAAAGGTTACTATTGTAAAATGCTAAATTTAGACAGGAATCTGTTCCCAATAAACCATTCACGAATTCTCTAAATCCATCAATAAATGTGGAGGGATCATTATGAACAACAATTATTTGTGGATCTTAGTGATCAACCTGGATCCAAATAATCACATTCCAACCAATCTGCCTCCACATTTATTGACTTAGTGCCATTGGCAAAGATATTAATATAGCCATCACCTAGAATACAATGACATGTTAAACCTGACTTTACCTGTTCAGAGCATTAAGCATTTCTATAGTAACTAGAACAGACAGTGCCATTGTCATTGGATGGGGGTCGCCAAATATGTGACAGTCAACACCAGGGAACATTCTTGGCTCAGCTGGACACTGCATGTGGTGGGTCTGGTTTTAACAATGCAAGCATACGAGCATGTAGAAATAAAACTGTATCCATTAATTTATATAAATAAATATTTCGATTAAATAAAACATTTTTACACTTGAAAGACAATGGTTCCGATAATACAGGTAATTAAATGTCTCGCTGCTACAAACCTCCAGACAATAATTTCAATGAGCAAAAACTCCAAACTTGCTGAATATTTTGAAAACAATTTGACTAAAAGTTGTTGGTGGCATAACCACCAACAACTTTCAGTCAAATTGTTTTCAAAATATTTAGCACGCCCAGAGATAACCCTTGGAATATGTTGTCTGCAAGAGCTCTGCAGTAAGACAGATAAATGAGTTTCTGCAGATCACTTACAGAGACATTCTTTACGATGTTAGGAAAATTCTATTGAATAATTTGAAACTAATTTGAGGTTCCATTCAGCAGCTTTACCGTTCTTTGTCTTGCAATGGAGACGCTGACATTTCAAGGCTGATTGATGATGAATCTCCCTAACATTTTCTGAATTTACATAGGTACATAAGAAAACAACATTCAAATCATCTAGTGTTTTACCCGGCTCATACATGACAATTACTCCGAGAGAGTTCACATTACTCCGAGAGAGAGTTCACATAAGTAAAAAATTGTGGCGCACAAATTCTTATAAATATACTCTGCATCATTTTCTCACCGATACGTAATTCAATAAATATGAATAATTGCTAGAATGAGATGGATTAATTAAATCATCTCTGAAATTAAAATATATCCCAATTTTAAAGCATCGATATAGGTTGACAAAATGTTTAATATTTTGAAACTAACTCGACTGGAAGCTGTTGCTGTTTTCAGCAGATGATTTTACAACTATGTAAAGAATTTTTTGTGGTTGGTCTATATGGTTAATGTGATAATTTTAATTGGAAGTTAGAATCAAACTTTTTAATACGACACAACTATCATCGGCACATTTTAAACATCTCTAACAAAGCCACCCATGTCTTAACTATAGTGGCTATTAACTGGTTATATCCTGACTAGCAAACACTATTGTACAATTATCCACTCACCAACTGGTAGTAGTTCAATTTAGGTCCTTTATCATAAACCATAAACCACCAAGCAGCAGACCCGACTGTTGCTCCACCAACATAAACTACAAGGGTAACAAAAAAAACAACCCATGATATTTAAAAAATCAGAATCTTTCTAGCTGAAATAAATTACTGTGTTACACTTATGTCAAATAGATCACAGGTTTTAAGCTTAATGGATATATAACAATAAAGACAAGAACACATATGTGAACCGACTGGTGGTTGAAAGACTAAGTATTTCAGTCATTATACTGACAGAATAACCATCTATATGTTGCAAGAGGTGCACATTCTATGAAACATATTAACCCTGTAACACTCATACCACACAAAAACCGCTTCTGCAGTGGTCTTGAGAAATGTCCATTTGCAAACAAAAACATGGACTATTTTTGAAAATTTACCACAGGAATGACTGGCTCACTAACCGAGCCAGTCATTCCAGTGGTAAATCTTTTTAAATAGTCTTCTCTTGGTGGGCAAATTGATATTTTCTATGAGAAAATTGAAATTCTCTTTAACTAATTCGTGGGTTAATGGGTTAATCTCTGACCTTGCCTACTATATCAAGCTAAAACTCACTTCCAATAGCCATATAGCGGAAGAACAGCCAGCCAGTGATAAGGCCTTCTTTTGGATTCCTGGGTGGTTTCATCATGATATCGAGATCAGGTGGATTAAAGCCAAGTGCTGTAGCTGGCAAGCCATCTGTCACTAAATTTACCCACAGCAGCTGAACAGGGATTAGAGCCTCAGGGATACCAAGCGCAGCCGTCAAGAAAATACTACAAGATAATGTTATGATTTTAAAATAAAATATTAATATCAAACTACCAATTACAAACACAACTGTTGTTCATACTTAACTAACAGTACTGTTTATATGATACTAATATGCTAATGGCTAACATCAACTATGTTGTTTTTACCTTTTCAATATTAAGAAATACATGTTTTGTTGCATACACAAATGTACACATGTGTTCAGGACACAGGGATAAAGTTTAACCCTTTACTTGCCAAGATCTGTCAAAACTTAAATTTAGACTTAGCGAATGGTCACATACAGGCCAAGAAATTATTTTTGAAACATTACCACTGGAAAGACTGGCTCAGTAAAATTTCAAAATAGTCATATCCTGGCCTGCAAATGGACATTTCTTAAAAACCACTGCAGAGGGCGTTATTGTCCATCTTGTCTATTAAAGGGTTAACATACACAGCTAATTCTAACTTTAACAACATTAAAATGTACATAGATTTTGAACATAAGTGAGCGAGAGGAAAATAGCACACCAGGCATTTAAAAATTTTACCCAATTAATAGCCATAACTCACTGAATATTAACATACTAATGCCATGCTTATATACCTGGTAGAGGATGTTAATTAACAATAAAAATTCACAAGACTGATCGATTGACACCAAAGGATCTTTCTATATAGTTCAATACTAGTTTTTCTCTTAAAAGTTTGCATTGGAAGCCTAACATTAAACTTGGGTTCATAATCTTTTCTAACTCATATATATATATATATCACCCAGATGAGCAAAACCTCTAAGTAATATTTTTTCCTTTTTTTGTGCACATCTTAAATTATCTTTCATCAGAAAGGTCAGTGTGATCGGACAGTTCCTTTAGGAGATAACTGAACAAGAAAATTTGGTCATGATTTCCCTAGTATCTTACAAGAAGAAAACAAATTCATTCAGGAAGTGTTAGTTTCGTCTCGCAGCTAGTATAAGTCGGTCCACCGTCACTGCAGTCAACTTATCCGATTAGTTAGTTTTCTGACAAAGCTTCCTATGTCACATCTATAACATGTTATACTCGTTTCATTTAACTTTACCTGACAATCTTATGCAAAATTATCACGGAAATCATAGTTTGGTTAACCATTAAAGTCAAGATTTTTCACAAAAATTTAAATTTTTCATCACTGATTATCCATTTGCAAGCCAAGACAAGTAAATTTTTAACAAGATCTCCGCAAACGGTGTAATACCCCGCCATGATGACAAACCAATATTTCTTCCTCAGACCCAGACCAGTCATCCTTATGAAGTGTCAAAGCGATCCGTTAAATGGTCAAGGATGTATCGTTCGGAAACCAATTTTCAAGATGGCTGCCGCTGACTGGCAGCCATATTGGATTTCGGATTATCATAAATTTCGATAAGTTTCTTCACCAGACATATTCCAACGACCCTCAGGTGATCCGATAGATGGTAACGGAGATATCATCCAGAAACCAACTTTCAAGATGGCAGCCCATGGCTGACGGCAATCTTGGAGTTAGGATCATTGTTAATTTCGATAGGTTTCTTCTCTAGAGGTAATCGAACCACCCTATGAAGTTTCATAGCGATCCGATAAACAATAACAGAGTTATCATTGGAAATCCAATTTTCAAGCCACCGGTGGCCATCTTGGATTTCGGATCATTGTCGATTTTGATAGGTTTCTTCCCCAGACCTAGTACAACAACTCTATGAAGTTTCAAAGCGATCCGATAAATGGTAACGGAGTTATCATCCAGAAACCAATTTTCAAGACGGCCGCCGGTGGCTGGCGGCCATCTTGGATTTTGGATCATCATCGATTTTGATAGGTTTCTTCCCCAGACCTAGTACAACAACTCTATGAAGTTTCAAAGCGATCCAATAAATGTTAACGGAGTTATCATTCGGAAACCAATTTTCAATTTGGCCAACGGTGGCTGGTGGCCCTCTTGGATTTCGGATCATTGTCAATTTCGATAGGTTTCTTCCCCAAACCTAGTCCAACCACTCCATGAAGTTTCAAAGTGATCTGATAAACGTTAATGGCATTATCATCCGGAAATCACACGCACGGACAGATGGCGCCATTACATAATACTGCACCAAATTTTTTGCCGGGGTATAAAAATTTACCACTGAATTGACTGGCTCGATTACTGAGACACGCATTCCCGTAGTAAATTTTTGAAAATAGGCTTATATTTGGCTGCAAATGGACGTTCCTAAAGACAACTGCAGAGGCCCGTTTTGGCCGGCTTGACCATTAAATGGTTGATAAGAGTTAAGTCAATTGGCAACTTTACAACAGTCAGACACATGCCACCAAATAGTGTTTTTGTGTGGCTCAATTTAATTGTAAATTACCAAAAAATATTCATTGAATATTTTGAAAGTAATTTAACGCAAGGCACCGCTACCTAACGGAAATCTTTTCAAAATATTCAACAGTTTTGTTGTATGCTAGACTTAAAATCTAGATACATACAGCACAACATGTGTCTAGAACCACCGGGGATAAAACTAAGCTCATTTATACAGACATTTTTTATCTAGTCAAATAAATTGTTTCCATGGTTTAGGGAATAATAAGTGTCCTCTATGTCAACTTTTCTTTTATCTGTACTTTTGCATTTCCATGTCATATAGGCCAGATGCAGTGTTAAGCATAAATCTCTTACTGAGCCATGATAACTGTTGGATTAAACATTGTTTAAACCTTAACTTACCAGACAACCTCCCCAATGTTCGATGAGATGAGATAGCGAATAAATTGTTTCATGTTATTGTAGATTGCACGTCCCTCCTCTACAGCCGTCACAATGGTAGAAAAGTTGTCATCAGCCAGAATCATCTGTAAACTGAGCCGTCAAGGAACAATAGCAATGAAGGAATATCCAGGTTTAGCTATACCCTGCACAACTACAGCCAAGATCCACCCACACGTGGCCTGTCTCGGGATCGATCGACCAAGTCACTCCCTCAATCTCAATTTCCAAAAAAACTATACAGGTAAGCTGTTGGATATTTTATAAACTAATTTGACTGGACTCTGTTGCTGCCTATGCCCAGTCAAATTATTTACAAAATATTCAACAGATTGTTTACTAAATAGTAGATACAATTCGTACAACTTGACAGACTATTAAGAGTATGACAGACTTAATTACGTTATTCATAACGTATTTGATTATGACATGTATGACATCAGCCTACATGTGACCTAGTTGATTATGACATCATATGATTGATCGCTAGATTGGATTCATCCATTAGGTATTAGATGACAATAGGTGTATATTGAGCATCTAATATGCTTTGTGCATAGGTTTGCAATGGCAAATGATTGAAAAAAGTAAATACAGAAAATAAAATACCTCTCGGTCGCCAGACATTTCAGGGGAGATAACTATGGTGATTATGTACAGATATAACTGACGGACTATTTAAAGCGTGTGTTAATTACTTATTACAAGGTAATGACGTATGAAAGTTCAGACATAACTGAAACATGATATGAATATTACAGGTTGGACACATATGTGCAACTGAATTTCCGACAACCGTCCCATTTATAGTTTTTGATAAACACAATGGTCTTTCAATGTGACAGAATTGAGAACATATCTTAACAAAATCGATAAATATGAGGTTTGAAAGCTTTGAGATTCTTATTGCTCGAGAAATGACAAATCAGAATATATATTACATTCAGAAAAAATCTCGGGTTCCGATTCATTTCTGTGTACAGACGCATAAGGAATTTGCTATTTAACTAACACCGACATTCAGTAAGGGACCTCGGTCTTATCCCTATATACAGGGTTATTAGGATTACTGTAGGTTAGAGAATATATTTCAAAGGATATCAGAAGCGCTCTTTGCCACAGCAGTTCCGGAGCCCATAGCAATACCAATTTCGGCTTTTCTCAAGGCAGGAGCATCATTCACACCATCACCAGTCTGTAATATTAAAAGCACAAATAGATTTACATAAAAGTCAACCTAAGTTTCTTCTAGATTATAACGAATTGAATGGATGAAAGAACAATATAATCATCAACATAAATAATTTGAACCCTTTAACCACTCATATCGCCAAAAACGCCATCTGCAGTGGTCTTGAGAAATGCCCATTTGCAGACCAAGAGAAGACTATTTTTTTTAATTTACCACTGGAATGACTGGATCGATAACCGAACCAATCATTCCAGAGAAATTTTGAAAAATTGTCTTCTCTTGGTCTGCAAATGGACATTTTATATGAGAAATAGACACCTCTTACTGTTGGCCATTGACCAATTCTTATTCACTAGTAAACACACTGCTAAAAGCAATATACTAAAATGATACACAATAAGTTATACTTGCTCAACTCATTCTGTGTCATGCATGTGTATCACAAGAACGTACACCCACCCCAAACCCTTCCATCCCCAAGCAATGAACCAATTTTCTGTTTTATATATTGGAGCACAGCAAAAGTCTGTGAAACTGATATTCTTCTTCTTTTATAAGTCAAAGGATGGTATAAGTCTATCAACGTCTGAAAAACTAACTTCGTAAGAAATTGAAGGCAATGCCTGAAGTGTAATACACCAAATGGAACATACAGACAGACAGCAAACCTGTAGCTACTCCTCTGTTTTACTAACACGTGACAAATAACAGAAAAGATATGAAAGCAATATTATAAATTCAGGAATGACAACGATGAACCTTTCAAACTTTAGCTAGGCCCTTCCCATCTCTAGCTAAGCTCTGCCCATATTGATGCTCGTGTTGTGATCGATCGATCCCTGACCTCCCTGACTATCAATTTCCAGAAAACAAAAAAGATAAGATGTTGAATATGTTGAAACTAATTTGACTGCCTATGGCAGCAACAGCACCCAGTTAAATTAGTCTCAAAATAGTTACCAGCATGTTTATTAAATAGCAAAACCCTAATTCATATGTACCAGACTATTAAGAGCTTAAAACGGGCTATATCGAGTCATTCATGATGTCATGATTATGACATGATCCTACACATCACTTAGTTGGTTATGACATCATATGATCGATGGACAAACTTGGAAAGGTCTATTCAATGGCAGCTATAATTTCAGCGCATGGGTCAGATTAAGCTAAAAACTATATTGCTAGCACACACCATAGCCGAGATCTCTCCTTCCGCTTGTAAGAACTCTATAATTTTACTCTTGTGTGCAGGTTCTACACGAGCAAACAGTCGCGCTCTCATCGTTGCTGAACGTTGGTCTTCAGGAGAGAGTTCATCAAATTCACGTCCGGTGTACGACAATCCTTCAGTAGATTCATTGTCCCCAAATATACCAATACGACGACAGATTGCTTCAGCGGTAGCCTGCAAAATAACGATATGATCACTTCAAATTAAACGAAGATAAAGACTAGTGCTAGTGACATGTTCTACTGGGACGTTTAGCAAAGCAATTTTACTATATTCTGGCTTTTTATCTGGAACGATAACTCTGGCCATTATGAACAGATTTCGATGATACAATAACTTGGGGCCTTTCACAAGCAAATCTTTACATATTGAACATAAAATCAATAGTGTTCTTCGGTATGGTACTACCAAAGTTTGGTCACAAAATAGAAATTGAGTTATCATTTGGATATGTAACACAATGCCTTAATTGGGTCACAATGTCTTTGAACATCTGATCCCCGACTCAACTAGAAATGGAGATATTATTCAGAAAACACAAGAGCACAAATGGAACAAGTTTTAGTGAAAATCACTATATGCTCACAATAAAGCCAGTTGTTGAAGAACAGTGTTATTTGAAAAAAGAATTTTCAGAAATATGGCTCGGTCACAAAAATCTTGTGTAGGTTCAAAACTCATCTGATCTGTCCAGGAAAAGAAAATTGAGGAATTTTAATCTTTCAAGGGTGATAACTCTGGCAAATGGGGGCAGATTTTGCCGAAATAACATTATGTCACTTCGTCTATAGGTAATATATCTGCTGGGAAAAATTGTGTGTAGGTACAAAACTCTGAGATGGTCTGCATATGGTAAGACGAATTTTAAACTTTCAAGGGAGATAACTCCGGCGAAACACATCTGCTGAAAAAAAATTGTGAGTAGGTTCAAAGCTCATCGAGATCTGGCCGAGACAAGCAAATTGTTTAAAATTTTAGCCTTTCAAGGGAGATACCTCTGGTGAATATAGGCGGATTTTGCCGAAACAATACATGATACTTTGCTTATACCTAACACATCTAAAAAAAAAAAATGTGAGTGTAGGTTCAAAACTCTTCGAGATCTGGCTTGGACAAGAAAACTTTGATGAATTGGGGCATAATCAATGAAATAATATTACCTTATTGTCTCCAGTGATGACGATAACTCGAATACCCGCAGCTCTGCATTGTTGAATGGCAATCTTTACCTCCTCACGTGGTGGATCCAACATACCAACGATACCCACAAACGTCATGTTTGTCTGCAGAATAACAAATAGAGTGTCTATCAAGACAAGAAGCGGTGGAAAGATACATTTTCAAGCCCTTTCAAGAGCTGATTCAATCACTTTGCAAATCTGTGCGAACGCTGTATTAGGTGACAGATCAGTTATTATTGATTTGCCTGCCAAGTACTAAATTTATTACTGACAGAGATTGCTTGCCCAAACATTTAATGTGCACAAAAAAATCTACATGCATTTGTGCATGTCTGCACACAGTATTTCGAACCCTGCTTACCACTCTGATGTAAAAAATGTTTAAACTTAAAAAATAAATTCAAAGATGAACCGGTGTTCATTTTTCAAATTTGGTGGAAGATGATGCTGTCATAGACATAACATCGTCAACAAAAATTGTTGAAAAATGTACAGCAGTTTCTTTGTTATTGACACAGTAAATGGTAGAATATTGACATCTGAGTGGCAAGGGTTAATAGCTAAGTTGTTACTAATCTGATCATTTCAATCTCTGTCTGATTAATTCTCAAGAATAATCCCCGGATGTTAGCAGCTACGGGAGTGACATGCACACGTGTTCAGCACAATCATCACCTAACAATGCAACACTTAAGCTGGCCAAAAATGCATTCTCTAGTCGTCGTGAGAAATGTCCATTTGCCGACCATGATATTATTTCTGAAAATTTACCACTGGAATCAATGACTCGATAACCAATCGAGTCATTCCAGTGATAATTATTTTAAGATAATCTGTCTGCAAATGGACATTTTCTATGAGAAAATTAAAATTTCTTGAACAAATCAGAGGCTTGATAAATGATGATTTTCAGACAATAAAGTTTCTAAACTCTAAACTCTGATTTTATTAATACTTAAATAATCAATTTGCAACTATTTGACATGTTAATGACTTTATATTAATATTAAATATTATTTGAAAGACTACCATTCTCCCAATTCTTGATACCATTTGGATCGTCATCTATCCATAGCAATTAGTCAATGGTTATTGACATATAGTACATCTTAAACCTTTAACACTCAAGTTGGCTAAAAGATGGCTTCTACGGTGCTCGTGGGAAATATCCATTTGCAGACCAAGAGATGACTATTTCTGAAAATTTACCAGTAGAATGACTAGCTTGATAACAGAGCCAGTCATTCCAGTGTTAACTTAAAAACAAGAAAACTGAGGTGCGATATGTCTCACCCATACAGTCATGAATACTGTGGATTGCCATTTTGATAGAAACCAGTCATGGTAAAAAAAAGAAGTGAAAGTGGTCAAAATTCCCCAAAATCAGATTAGAAATGATCATGCAGATTCTATCCTTACACAGCATTGCACAGGTTTGTAGTTTCATTTAAATCGGAATGGCCATTGATGAGCTCAAAACTAAAAACTTTAAACAAAAAATCATGGAAAATATTCGTCCAAAACCATGAAAAAAGTAGGCAAAATTCCAGAAAATTAAATTATTATTTACAATGAAACAAACACCACAAGATGAGAATTTAATTTAACTGATTATCTATTTATTGTACTTAATCAATTAAATCATTGGGGGAGGGGCAGACTCAGCTACAAAGGCTATAATAGGATGATCTTTTGTTGACAGGTATTTCTCCGACTTGGTATGTTCAAGGACAGACAACAGAATATTTGTCCATGGACAGATGATATGCAAGCTACATGCTGTGAGAGAAATACCTGTCAAGTGGATGACTTAAGACTGAAAAGCTACTTGGACCTGTGAGGATATGAGCAGCTATACAGTTAGATGGTTATGTACAGGCTTTTACTAGACGGAAGTTTGGCCACCTAAAGTAGGCATTAAGATGGCTTGTGATTACGAGATGATTCTAGCTCCAGATAATTTTCCTTAGCAACTCTGTGCCACTGTGCAGTGAGCTGGTTCTGCACAGCCTCACAGAGCCTAATTCCGAATCTCTGTTATGTGAAGATTCATCTTAAATGTCCCCCAAATTCAGCTATTAACCTGTATGGTCTGTGCAGAGTTAGATTACATCCCTGCATGGTCTAGAACTATTTTGTTGAGTTAGATTGCGTCCCTGCAGTCTAGAACCATTGTGCAGTTAGATTGCATCCCTGCATGGTCTAGAACCATTGTGTAGTTAGATTGTGTCCCTGCATGGTCTAGAACCAGTGTAGTTAGATTGCATCCCTGCATGGTCTAGAACCATTGTGTTGAGTTAGATTGCGTCCCTGCAGTCTAGAACCATTGTGTAGAGTTAGATTACATCCCTGCATGGTCTAGAACCATTGTGTAGAGTTAGATTGCATCCCTGCATGGTCTAGAACCACTGTGTAGAGTTAGATTACATCCCTGCATGGTCTAGACCCATTGTGTAGAGTGAGATTACATCCCTGCATGGTCTAGAACCATTGTGTAGTTAGATTGCGTCCCTGCATGGTCTAGAACCATTGCGTAGTTAGATTGCATCCCTGCATGGTCTTTTCATGATTGTTGCCTGGTGGCATATTTAGATTTTGCATCTAGGCCAACATCTACAACACCACACATACATATTATGAATTTCTTAAGTTTTGAAACACATATTTAGCAAAATGATATCCAACTAAATATCAATGTTAAAGAATAATAATTAAAAGCTTTATATTCCGTGGCACTGTAAAACAAAACAAAACATTTAATTAAGTTTTATACAAACCTCATACTGAATAAATTTACGAGAGTCCTCCAGGTCCATATCCTCACGACGTGGTGGATTGTCAATGGTTGCCAAAGCCAGACAACGCAATGTATCGCGACCTGTTCCATAAGCTCGGACATTTTTCATGATTATATTACGAATAGCTGGTGACATAGGCACTTTGTGAACACCAACTTTGACATGTGTACAGCGGTCCAAAATACCCTCTGGAGCACCCTGTGGCAAAGTTAATTTCAAAACAAAAATTAGCCAAATGTCTTCATCGCAGTGAAAGCTATTCTGGGAATATTTGTACAAAATGAAGGAAATTGAATAACATAAGTGAAGAACAACAAGGTATATCAGTAAACTGATGGATGCCATCCATGAAGGCATACTCTGCAGGGAAACGCTTGAAACGGAGTATAATGACCCGGACAAAATTTCTCTGCAATGTTCAGTGAACCATGACCAATGCTGACCTACTTTTCATACCCAACACACATTCAGACTATAATGCATCCATAGACCAAGTTTAGTTCAGGTACACCAAAAACTCTTGAAACTATAAACCGAACAAAAATTATCTAATGTTCAGTGAACCATGACTTTTCATAACACAACACACCGTCAGAATATAATGCGTCCATGCACCAAGTTAAGTTCCGGTATACAAAAAACTCTTGAAACTACAGCACACACACACGTTTTCTGTGATGTTTAGTTAACAGTGAAAAGTATGGTTTCATGATCATACATATAAAAGTCTTCAAACTATGACCTGGACAAACTTGTAGACTAAAATTCAGTGAACCTTGAATGGTAAATCACATTGACCTACTTTTCATACACTGCACATCTTCTCTGTAAGATGCATCAATATACACTTCTGGGCAAAAAAAATGAGGCAAACATGATTTATCATATTTTTTATGATTACTCTTTCATGTTAATAAATACAGGTGAAATAAGTGACAATTTAAAATAATATTGTATGCATTGTCTGTGTGCAGGGTACCTTTTAGTATGGGATAGCCTTTCCCTTATTTTTTTTAACTCAAAACTCACCCATTTGGGCAAGCTGTCTGAAAGCTTTTTGCATTGTGCTGCGTCAATGCTGTTCCATTCATGTCTGACTGCTTTCCACTGCTGAGTGAGCTAATTTGCATATCAAAAGCCATCTACTGAATGGATTCTTGTTCTATATTAGACCTACATGCATACACAAAATACAAATAGTGCGTCTCTGTGTTCAGGATTTAAAGTGAATTAACTAACCAAACTAGCAAGCTAGTTGAGTTACGCTGACCGAGGTGACAAGACATTAGCCATTTCTGTAATCTCTGTGTATTACCACACTGTGCCTGAAGAGTGAAGTTGTTATTTTTGATTCAAAATGTCTTCAAAAAAGGCTAAATTCCATGTACCTGTTGAAGTCAAAAGCCGGATCGCAGGTCTTCGTCAAGCTGGAAAGTCATATCCTGAGATTAAGAAAATTCTAAGTCTGAGAATATTCAGATTCCACTGTCTACAATACAGAGAATTGGCCACACATTTCAAGTGACAGGTTCTGTTGCCCGGAAAGCAGGTTCTGGACGAGCTAAAGTGACAACATGTCGAGATGAAAGAAGGCTGAAAATGACTGTTCTGATGAGTCGTAAGAAGACTCTCACCAAATTAGCAGAAGAATTCAGAAATTCACAAAATAAGGCTGTTTCAAGAAGAACAATTGCAGAGGCTCAAGGAAGCTGGTTTTTCATCAAAGCGGTGTGCTAAGAAACCATTGCTGTCCACAAAGAATGTTGCAGACAGACTCAGATGTTTGGCACTTTATTGTGACCATGATTCTCAGTGGTTTGAGCGTGTTCTCTGGAGTGATGAGTCACGTTTTGAGCTGTGTACAGATGCTCCAGAGCGCTGTCTTCGCAGGTCAGATGAAAAACACAACCCAGAATGCCTCTCCACCACTGTGAAACATGGTGGTGGTGGAATTATGGTATGGGGTGTGTTTTCTGCATCTGGTGTTGGCGAGCTTGTGCAATGTGAAAAGTCCATTAATGCAAAGGGGTATCAAAACATATTAGAAAAGGGGTTGCTTCCAAGCCTGAACAAGTTGTGTAGTGGAAATAAGACAAAAAGCTATTTTTCAACAAGATACTGCCCCGCCACACACAGCAAAAACAACAAAGTCATTGAGCGGCATTCTCTGTCAGTGATGTTTTGGCCTGGACAGTCACCAGATCTTAACCCCATAGAGAATATATTGGCGCATATCAAGGCCAAACTGGTTGACAGAAAATTTGGGAGCACTGACCAGTTGTGGGATGCAGCACAGTGTAAAAGGCTTTCAGACAGCTTGCTCAAACGGCTGAGATTTCTGAAGAAAAACAAAGGAAAAGCTATCCCATACTAAAAGGTACCCTGCACACAGACAATGCATACGATATTATGTAAAATTGTCACTTATTTCACCTGTATTTATTAACATGAAAGAGTAATCATAAAAAATATGATAAATCATGTTTGCCTCATTTTTTTTGCCCAGAAGTGTATATTGATGCATCTTACAGAGATGTGCAGTGTATGATGCATCCACATACCAAGTTTCATTATGATTCATATAAGTTTTGAAACAATGGCCTGGACAAACTTGTAGATGGCAAAAGGACGAACGGACAAAGCATTGACTATATGCTCTCTTTTTCGGGGAGCATAAAACGAGATACAGGTAATATTATTACAGAATTCGTCGATTATTTTGTAATTAGTGATTTTTGTATTGAAAACATATATTTCTATTTCATGCATGTCACAGTACACACTTGGCTGATTATTCCACATTGGCTTAAAGTTCTTGTGTCCCATTCATTAAACAAGAGCCACTTTCACACGAGATGAGATGCCTGTTGATTTTTGTGTCCAGAATGTAATTCTACCCATAAATATGTTCCTTCTTACGAGAGCTTATGAGAACTATACGTATGCTTCATGAATACAGCCTCTGGTGAATATATAGATTTCATTGAAGCGTTCTAAAATTATGCTCAGAAAATGAATCCACATGAGTAAATAATGGCTTGGATGCTGATGAATGGAGTACATGGAATAACACGAAGTTAATCATCCATCTTTCAGAGAATATGGGTTTAATTTGCACACAAATAAGGCACAAGTCGTAATTTCTGCTTCTCTACCTAATGGAGCTTTTAGGTTTTAGCTACACACCGACCATCTCTAGCTAAGCTCCAACTACACCTAGCTCATGTTGGGATCGATCAATCTCTGAACACACCGACTATCTCTAGCTAAGCTCCAACTACACCTAGCTCATGTTGGGATCGATCAATCTCTGAACACACTGACTATCTCTAGCTAAGCTCCAACTACACCTAGCTCATGTTGGGATCGATCAATCTCTGAACACACTGACTATCAATTTCCAAAAAATTACACAGGTACGCTGTTGGATAATTTGAAACTATTTTGACTGGGTGCTGTTGCTGAAAAATATTCACCAGCATGTTTATTAAATAGCTAAAAATTACAGACATACAATTCATACAATGTGTCGGACTATTTGAGATTTGATGACGGTCTATATGAAACCCTTTGTGACGTAATGATTGTGATGTCATCATACATGCGCTGATCTGATTATGACGTCATACGAGGTCAGATGATGGATGGATACTCTGGAAAGGTGAATTCTTACCTTGCAGAACATTTTCCCTGCACCAGCTTGTTTTGCTGGCTTATTAGGAGAGCAGAATACACTCATCGATTTGCGATCACGTGAGAACTCGAGCGTGAATTCCTTTTTCCACATATTTTGTATAACGTCATTGCAGCAGATGCCAGCTTCACGTTTTGATAAACCTGTCTTTTCAGTTTTATAAGCATTCATTTTCTCAACTAGGACTACTAAGGCAGTTTCCGTAGCCTCTCCTACTTTTTCATATATATCCTTTGACTGTACAAGAAAAATGATAAATGATTATGTTATTTATTGTCTACAAAAACCATACATTTATCATAAATAGTATAAATAGTGCATGCAAGTCAGGTATAATACAGGTTAACGTATTGAATACAAATTTGATTGGATGTTGCTGCCAATTTCACATTACCAGCAGGATATTTCTGACATTGAAATGAATTTCTCTTATCAAGTCAGTAGGGTGGAACTTTTCTTGAAACAGTTAAAGCAATGTATTCCAAATTCATGGACACACGTCAAAACAATATCTGCCCACTTAAATACCATTAACTATTACTAATCACGAGACCCAATGGGCCTGTAGCGCTCACCTACAGTAAGTGTTAATCACTGATTGACTACGTTTAACCCTTTAACAATCATATCAGCCAAAAACGCCTTCTGCAGTGGTCTTGAGAAATGTCCACTTGCAAACCAAGAGAAACTTTTTTTTTTAATTTACCACTGGAATGACTGGCTCGATAATCAGCCTAGGCTTCTATTAGGACAAGAGATATTCAATTTCCAAACCAACATCTCTGAGAAAGGGGGGTGAGTTTATATTAGTTTTCCCAAAAAAGTTTTCTAAAACTGATAACACAGAAATTTAACGCATTTTCTCTCGTAAAAATTCCCACCGCCTACGCCTATGTTTAATGTATACCTCAAAACATCACCGGGGAAGTGAAATTATTTGATTTGAGCGCCTAAATATTGCGTATCCTTTAATAAAGGTCGTTCAATAAATCAAAATTAATCCACAATTTGATATAAAATGGCGTCACGAAAAAATACAAATCACGTGATTCGCCTCCAATTGAAGAGTTTATTTTAGGGCGAGTACTAAGATACAAATATTCTGGAATCGGGGACTCGGAACTCAGGAATTTCTATGTATTATTATTGCGCGATAGGAACTGAGTATTATACTGATCTGAATAACGGGTACCCGTTTGATAAACTCCCATTAGCGTATAATATCTCGCGAGAACATGCCGCCTCCCATCGCAAAAGAGCCGCTGGCTCACCAACTTAAGAAGCCGGCTATATTGTCGTTCGTAATAATTCAATTTGGATCATTTAATGTTGGTCGGCGTTACAAAGTTGATGCGCATTTTCTCCCATGCTTGTTTGGTACATAAATTTTGTCTTAAAATATATTTATAATAAGGAAGGTATTTAATCACGCCAAGACTGTTTTATGCGCATTTTGACTACAAGAGTGTGGAATAAACTTTATTATATCTTGAACATACGTGGCCTACTATTAGTATTAATCTAATAGGTGGTCGAGATTTATAAGTGTGAGGCCTGTATTGACTTCTAGAGGGGCCGGAAATGTATCAGGGCAGAGATCGGTCTGAAGTAAACACACCCTGTGTGACACGATTGTTATTATTATACACGCTATTCTTACAAATTTGCTCTTAAAAAATGTTTTTCCTATACACTCTGCTGAATTAAGTGGTGGGCTTCTAATACAGAGTTTTGGCGTTTTGAAACTGCTAAGAAATCATTGGAGCTCATATGTCAAAGTTTAGGGGGTGGGCTTCTATTAGAGCATAGGCTACAATTTAGCGAAATACGGTAGTTCATGATTAATCGTATGATCGCGATTATTTGTATTAAATGATCGCGATTATGAAAATTGAATAATCGTGCAACCCTATTATCAGTACACTTTTACTCCGTACATGTATCTTGCGTGTTTTGCAAACTTTGAGTGATTCGTACAGCAGGTTTTAACTTATTTACGGCAATTTGTGGCTTGAACTGGAACAGCATTCCATTCTGATGACGTTATCGCGTATATATTTAACCTCGTTATCTTTGATTGGCAGAGATATTGTTGGAAAAGCCATCAATGGCAAATCTGATTGGTTGAACTAATGTCATGATGCTTTGACAGTTGTGCACTATTAGACGACAGTAAAAAAGCAACATAACCTAAACAAGGATTTCTAGACTGGCTGTGATCTGGACAAAAACCAAGTTGGATCCAGATCGGGCACAAATTTTAATCTATGGATATATCGGAAACAAACTGTCAGATTTTGCTCAAATTTTAACAAAGGAGGTTGTGTGATCATACATTAAGATTTAACAACCTTCGATGCGATCAAGAGAATTTTAGGCTGTGGGTTACAATCTCTAATAACTTGGATCTATCTGACGATGGAAAGTAAGTGATAACTAGATTGTTGGGTCGATGACGTGTCATAGCAATTGACCACGTTCACTACTTTGACGTCTTTAGCCTACCCCACCCCCAGGGGAGGAGCCAAATGTAATACCAGAAATGTGGCTGCAATGCAACCACGAATCTTGACTTCATGACAGACTATGAAGATTGACTTTAAACATAAAATAAATTTAGAAGGCTTATCAACAAGAGGCGAAATATCATGGAAATTCAACGCATTTTCTCCCTAAGTATTGACTTAGTTAATATACAAACAAATCAGTTATTTATTTAGTTTATTTAATCATTCATACATTCGGCCGATCGCTGCATGTTTGTTTCCATGATTGGTAACACGAGCAGGGTTTCACAAGCGTAAAGGTGTCTTGACAAAAATTTCAACATGGCGATTATACGATTATTTAATTTTATAATCGTCTACAATCATTTTGAATTATATAATCACAATTAATCGAATAATCAAAAAATCGTGCAACCCTAACTGATAACCGGGTCTGAATAGACTAGGAACCGAGTACCCGCTTGCTTCTAGCCATGGGAATCGGCGAAAGAACTGGAGATCCGCGGTTGGAGTTGATGGCACGTTTAATTTATCGGAAAATTTTCAAACGCTACCAAACGCGTAGGACAACGTCCTTCAAAATATCAAACCCAGTGTCAAAATTTAAACCCGTCAAGATAAAATTCAAGATGCATCTTGAGATTTTACCAAACGCGCTAATGTATGTCTAAGTAGATCACTACAAAAAAATGACGCCATTTAGACACATTTTAAACGAGCTTTAGGATGCGTTTAAGTAAAGCTAACTATGATCTGTACTGTAACTAGATGATATAAATCAAATAATCCCCCCCACCCGCAACGGCAGCCATGTTCAGTTCATGGGATGACATAATCCCACTGATTTGGATAGACATATGGATGGATACACAGACAAATGGGAGCTAATAATTATAAACTAAGAAGTATCGTCACAATACTCCAAGCAAAAATAAAGTTATTGAACAAAAACCCAAAATTTGCACGGACGGACAGACACAAATTCAGAGACAAAGGGATGGATGGACGGAGGGATGGGCTGACTGACCCACAAAATAATGTACATTTCCATAAAAACATAGCCAATGTTCCCATGAAGTTTCCTCACAATACTCCAAGCAAAGATAGTTATTGTACAAAAGCCAAAATTTGCATGGACAGACAGACACAAATTCAGAGACAAAGGGATGGATGGACAGGCTGACTGACCCTCAAACTAAGGTGCATTTCCCTACTACCATAGCCAACCTTCTCATGAAGTTTCGTCACAATACTCCAAGCAAAGACAAAGTTATTGAACGAAACACCAACATTTGTATGGACAGACGGACACAAATTCAGAGACAAAGGGATGGATGGATGGAGGGATGGGCTGACTGACCCTCAAACTAAGGTGCATTTCCCTACTACCATAGCCAACCTTCCCATGAAGTGTTGTCACAATATTCCAAGCAAAAGTAGTTATCGAAAGAAAACCTGTGTGTGTGTGACGGATGCACGGATGGACAGACTGACGGAAGCGAAAACATAATCCCCCACCACCGCTTTTCGCTAAATGAATGAACTTTTCACACACCACAAGAACCATCCAATCCATGACTGGTTTCACCGTTGGTCCTCGTCAAGCAGACACAATCAAAGTTTGAGAAGATTGGTGTACATCTATGTCACGGCTGTCACACAGTGTGTATGTAGGCTAATAGACCATAGTTAGACACCAACAGAGCCAGCATTGATTACACCTACAGAATGTGACATGGCACTTCCTACCTGAACAGTGGCATAGTAAGGGTGCCTGGAGATCGGGGATAAACCAACCCTTTTGGCGGCCCTCATCCCATATCCAAATAATGGCATCCGAAGGAAATACCTGCCCCAATGACCCTTTTGGCGGCCCCGCTACAATACACCAACACTACATTAAACTAGGTGCCCATGGGGCAGACCAGCCGCACGCCCAATCCACTGACCCCTTATCAATACGCCACTGGACATGAACACATATCAGAGTTCGAGACCAGAAGTTTAATACACACAATGTAATACCTGTCGCCTAAGTTTAATTCACACACCAAGGGCCTTAGAGTTGAATCCTTCCTCCGACGATGAGCACCAAATGGCAAAACCTGTCATGGATTCTTATGGTATGTGAACAATTAATAAATTTCCATACAAGAATACTATAATTATTTCGACAGTTGTTCGGGAAGAGCTTTCAAACCAAGCATTAGCTTTCAATTCAAACGTTGATAACAATATGATATGTCTGACAGGAGCTCGCTATAAAACCAACTTTCAGGTCTGAATTTCTGACTATATCTCATGCCATAACTTGGGGCATAGACAGTTGGAGATTGTCTAGCAGCAGGACACACAGTCTCAGAACATGAAACTTACGATGCAATTGTTACATTGTAGTTCTTATAGTGAGCTGTTATCTAGTCTTATTATATTATTGTTCATATTAATTGACTGAATCATCTGTATCAACTCCTTACTCTTTAACCCTTTAAACCTAAATTTGTTCAAGAAAATTTCCATTTTCTCATAGAAAATATCAATTTGCAGACTAAGACCATTTTTGAAAATTTACCACTGGAATGACTTGGTCAGTTATCGAGCCAGTCATTCCAGCAGTAAATTTTCTAAGCAGAAGATGTTTTTGGTTGATATGAGTGTTAGAGTTAAGGAATTCTGTGGATGTAATATAGATAATTTAAGCACGTTCAGATCCATAAACAAACATTATTCTTACCTCATTGTAATCTACACTCGAGTCATTGCACATGGCACACACATTGGCAACCTCCTCCAGACCTGGATAGTCACTGGACTTAATCACTTTGCCATTTAAATTTCTGAAAGTTTTACAAGTATATATTAAAGATATTGTGAAGTAATAAAGGGATGGGATCTAAAAGTGATAAGCCATTGTCATCATATTTGCAAGTGACACTTCTTTCAGGCTATATTTGATCAAATTAAATCAAATTAACTAACTGACTGATTGAGAATTGCTTGTCTCACTAGGTGAGCATTTCTGTAACAAAACCAGAGCAAGAGACCTTCTGCCATGCTCGGCCTAATTTGTATGTGAAGTTAGATCTTTTTTTAATATTTTGAACATGAATTTCCAGAATACAAATTTCAAGGCAACTATATAGGTACATGTAAGCAGTTGAATATGTTAAAACTAATTGGATGGCCAACGGCATCAATCAAATTACTTTCAAAATATTCAACAGAATATTAAATTGTAAATTCAGACACTTTCGTGATTGATTGACGTCATGTGATTGTGAAGTCAGCTAACAAATGACGTATTTGATCATGTCATCAGTTACAGACCAGATCCCTCGATTGCGCTTCTGGCCTCAGATGAGCAGATGTGTCTCTATATAACGTGTATCAATGGATATAGTGGTTCAATAAATATTGTGCTGCGTATCCTTTATTGGCCAAGTGAAAGGTGCTATTTAACATTTTGAAAAGTTAATTTGAAATTGTGGTTGCCGTATACTAGCAATAACTTTCATTCATATTGTTTTCAAAACAAGAAACCCAAGTGCCTATGATGAAATACAGTGGTAAAATACATACTGCAGTCTTAAAATGCAGCAAGATTGTAAGCCTACCACAATGTCTTCCTGGAGTTTGCTTAAAATTGGACAATCGCCTCAGTAGTGCATTACAAACATATTGAACAAATTTCAGAAAATCCAAGATGGCCGCCGATCAAATTGAACAATAAGATTTCTGTATATAGGAAAATATATGGTGCTGACTGTCAATTTCTGCAAAATATTTACATGTCTAATCCATGTAAATAATATAAATACCTAACCTGAAAATGACAATAATAATGCTATGCACAGGTACATAAAGCTTTGTGACACCCAGCCTGACAGTTTAGCTGTGGCATACATGTAGCTAAATGCAAAGCAATTTGAAATGACAAAGTACATATGCTGTAAACAGGGGTCACAATGATATGAATACATCATAGTATTGATAGATGCACAAATAAAGAATTGAACCGTAGAAGAGGTAAGTGCAAAAAATAGGCCAAATTGGTGGCGGCCATCTAACAGTGCACCTAATATCACGTCAACCCTTCTTTAGCATGTCTTTAAATATATCAAAGAATGAAACTATCCGACATATATATATCATATGACATTGACTAGAATGTACAATTCACCCTTCCAGCGTATCCATCTATCAATTTGATGCCATAAGCAGATAAAGTGGCGTGTAGGATGACGTCATAAACGATTCTATTTGGCCCGTCTTTAACTCTTAATAGTCCAACACGTTGTACAAATTGTATGTCTCTACTATTTAATAAACATCCTGTTGAATATTTTGAAATTAAATCAAATTAGTTCCAAAACATCTAATAGCTTACCTGTATAGCTTTCTGGAAATTGATAGTCGGGGAGTTCAGAGATCGATCGATCCCAACACAGATGTGGAGCTTGGCTAAAGATGGGCGGGGCATAGATAAAAGTGGAACGGTCCATTCCATGGTCCATTGGCAAGTCATCGCACTACGTTCATGTGATAATGACAAAGAAAGCTATTGATATTATTTAGAATTTCATTATTTATCTAAGTCTCATCTATCTAGAGGATTACTTACACCTCCCCTTCTGGTGCATATGTTGAACCGGTTACATCAAACTGCGACGTCTGAATATCATTTCCCTCAATTTTGTTGAAAATTAATATCTGAAAATAAACATCGTTTGAAACATTTGAGTCACACAGTATATGCCTGTGCATCCCATCAGTGCCAACTAAACAGTTAACAGTTACAAGCCAGAGGATGAACTTGCAGCTAGTATACTTGGCATTAATATATTCAATAGGGAAATAACAAGTTGCCTGAAAGTTCTTGATGCCCCAAGCAAAAACTGGCTTTAATCAAATTATTTTCAAATTACTGGGCATAATGTTTCTATATACGACACACTTCACCTGACTGGTGCAGAGGGCTTGATGGTGATGATTAATCTTTTCATGGATGAATTTGGTCAATGTAGCCTCGATGAACATGCATCATTCTCGATGTGACACACTGTAAGCGGAACAGCAACAAGTGGACGACGGGCATGCAGTCCAGCATCATGGAGTCTGTTTCGCACAGTTTGTGCATGCACTGTAGTGCCGTTAGCCGTGTGCAAATTACGGGACAGCCACAGCACAGTCTCAAACCTGTGACGTCGTGATGACGTCACTAAGTAGCGGTCTTCTCGTGGTGTTGTTGCTCTCGGTCTGCCAGATCGTGGTTGGTCATTAACATGTTCAGTTTCCTGCCCACGTTGGCGGAGACGGGAAATGGTTGAGGCGTGAACATTAAAATGTCGAGCAACAGCGCGAACGCTCTGCCCAGCAGCGAGTCTTCCCATTGCTTCATGGCGCTGATTTTCGGGTAGCCCTGGGCGGCGGCCCATGTTCGGTAGGGTAAACTTTTAAGAGTTTTCTGTTAACATTCGTTATCTGCTTTTGCAATATGGTGAATTTTTGCCTTCGCTACCCGCCAATGTGGGCCAGTGCATGAAAAATGCATTTTCACATGCAGCAAGCATGCGGCCGAGAAATGCAAGAAATGATTTGCATTTCTTCATGATCAGCGAGACAATACATTGACGAAACATTCCTGCAAATTTGGTTATAAACGGATGTATAGTTTTAATACAACAAACCAGACTTCAGTGTTGCTAAACTTTTTTTGCTCAGTATATATATATATATATATATATATATATATATATGCTAATATTCCCAATAAATAACTGACCGATTTCACATCCAGATGGTTTTTTCAAAAACTAACCTTGCAGATGGACATTTGATTTGTAGTTAGTGTTCCTGTTTTATCTGAACAGATGACCGATGTACAGCCCAGTGTTTCTACTGATGGTAAACTCCTAACAATAGCGTTCTTCTTGGCCATTCTTCTTGTACCTGAGAATGACAAAGATAAGTACACATAATTTCATGAATTATGAAGATAGAGATATGCTAAGCGCAGAGCCTTGGAATTTGCCCTACTCAGAGCCAGCAAATAAACAGCCAGGAGAGGACGTCATTGCATAAATCTGCTAAGCGTGCTATGAGGTGACCTCAAGAAAGCAGAACTCGGTACACTCAAGTCAAGAATGGACCTGAGGAAGCTAAGGATTTCAGCTGAGGACAAGACACAGTGGGCAAAAGTGAAGAAGGACTGATTGCAGCTGCAGAATACAGTAATCATGCACATAAGGCATTATGGTCATGTAACTAGAATGTATCCATAGAGCTCTGTTCAAGAATGTCTGGATTATTATAGTACAGTTCAGAAATAAGTTAACATGTTTCCAAAACAGAAACAGGCTATAGTTAGTAACAAGAGCTCCGCAAACGGCACACACATTGTAATAACCACCCCTCCCCCCCCCCCCCCCCTTGATGACAAACCAATGAATGAGAGCTATCAGAAAATGTTTATTTCTTCCTCAGACCCATCAGACCAGTCATCCTTATGAAATGTCAAAGCGATCCGTTAACTGGTCAAGGAGGTATCATCCGGAAACCAATATTCAAGATGGCTGCCGCTGACTTGCGGCCATATTGGATTTCAGATTATCATAAATTTCGATAAGTTTCTTCATCAGACATATTACAAAGACAAGTGATCCGATAAATAGTAATGGCGATATCATCCAAAAACCAACTTTCAAGATGGACACCGGTGGCTGGTAGCCATCTTGGATTTCGGATCATCATCAAATTCGATAAGTTTCTTCCACAGACCTAGTCCACCCACTCCATGAAGCTTCAAAGCGATCCGATAAACATTAACGGAGCTATCATTCGTAAACCAATTTTCAAGATGGTCGCCAGCCATTGGATTTCGGATCATTGTCGATTTCTATAGGTTTCTTCCTCAGACCTATTCATTATCATTCGGAAACCAATTTTCAAGACCGCCGCTGGTGGCTGGCAGTCATCTTGGATTTCGGATCATCGTCGATTTCGATAGGTTTCTTCCCAAGACCTAGTTCAACCACCTTATGAAGTTTCATTGCTATCCGATAAATGGTAACGGAGTTATCATTCGGAAACCAATTTTCAAGATTGCTGCCAGTGGCTGGTGGCCATCTTGGATTTCGTATATCGTTGATATCAATAGGTTTCTTCCCAAGACCTAGTCCAACCACCCCATGAAGATTCAATGCGTTCCAGCAAACGGTAACCGAGTTATCATCTGGAACCCAATTTTCAAGATGGTCGCCGGTGGTTGGCGGCCATCTTGGATTTCGGATCATCGGCGATTTCGATAGGTTTCTTCCCAAGACCTAGCTCAACCACCCTATGAAGTTTCAATGCGATCCGACAAATGGTAACAGAGTTATCATCCGGCAACCATTCTGCCACCCGCATGCCCAACCGCCAGCCCGCCTGCCCGGACTGACGGCGCCATTAGATAATACCCCAACAAAATTTTTTGGCATGGCGGGGTATAAAAAATGTTCTGTTGAATATTTGAATACAAGAGGCCCAAGGGCCTATGACGCTCACCTGCAACATTAGCATTTGAAACATTTGCATTTAAATATACACGTACCTTTACATTAAACAAGATGGCCACCGAAAAAATTGACCAATTAAAATTCTGAATGAATGTTATGGAGCCTATCACCATAGAATACATCTAACGAAATTTGGTTGAACTATGTCAAGCAGATGTGGAGTAGCATTTTGAACATTTCCGATAAATATTTTTTCAGTTTTTCACCCAAAACATTTATGAATCAAAATTTGTAATGGAAATTCTGGAACCCATCACCACAGGATCCTTTCAGCCAAATTTGGTTGAAATCGCTCAGAATGGTAAGGAGAAGAAGCATTTTGACAATTTCCGGTAGATTTTTAATAAAATCTAAAATTCCCCCCAAAAAATTGATCAATCAAAATTCTGAATAGAAGTTCTAGAGCTTACCACCATAAGATCGATCTAGCCAAATATGGTTGAAATATGTCAAGCAGCTATGGAGGAGTAGCATTTTGACCATTTCCGGTAGATTTTTCATAAAATTAAAAAATTTCAGCCAAAAAATTCATCAATCCAAATTCTGTATAGAAGTTTCTAGAGCTTAGGACCATCGAATCCATCTAGCCATATTTGGTTGAAATATGTCAAGCAACTAAGGAGTAGCATTTTGACCGTTTCCGGCAGATTTTTTTTATAAGATCTTAGATTTTGACCAAAAAAATTGATCAATAAAAATTCTGAAAAAAAGTCTCCTACCGCCATAGGATCCTTTCCGCCAAATTTCATTGAAATCGGTCAAACCATTAAGAAGCGATTTGACGGACTTTCAGACGACGGCCGGATGGCCGCCATGACATAAGCTCACTTGGCATTATTTCAGGCTAGGTGAGCTAATAATTGGACTGGAAGACATTCATTACAGCCTAGCAGTAATGTATTCCAATTCAATTATGTTCAAAATATTCAAAATCATGTTTTATTTTGTCTTGGAAACATTTCAAGTTATTGCTGAGCTACACAGTAGATATCAAACTTGTTTTAGAACTGGATATAGTTCAAACAAAAGATGCAGGGTTTTTTTTAAATTAAAGTATTCAGATTCAGTAATCTCCAGGGGAAGCATCGTTTCATCCTTTACTTCAAAATTTTGTGGCCCGATATACAGCATGCTTGGTCGATTGACAGGGTTAGAATGATTCTTAGCCCTACCTTATTTTCTCATTAGCAAGATGCTGGCATAACCATAGGCACATATGTATACGTAATTATGCAGGTACTGCAAACATTCCATAAGTTCATGGTCATTACCTTTGCTCATGCCACATATTCATAGTTATTAATCCCATATGCTTAAAAAAAAAAGAGATGATATCGCCTCCATCTATCTCTCCGCCTGTTAATCTAGCTATCTTATTCAAAACCGTTTGGCGGAATTCAACCAAATGTGGTATCTTAGTTAGCCAAGTGGGATATCGATACACGTATGATTGCAGATAGCAAAACAACATTGACTTTGGGCTCTGTCTCCTGCCCCTAAAATTAACTGATAAAGAACATAACTAGTTGACAGTACCTAAAGCGAGGCAGGTGGTGATAACAGCGGGCAGGCCCTCAGGAATAGCAGCCACAGCTAAAGCAACAGCAATTTTGAAGTAGTAGATCGCACCCTACAAAATAATTGTATATATGACATGTACATAGTGCACACAGCCATGATCAAGGGGATTCAAGCACACACTCAATAACTATAGCACATGTCACAGCTGTGAGAGCTAGCATCTCAAATAGAGAGGAAAGCTTTATACTAGAATCTTTAACACTTTTAGCAGAATAAGTTATTGGTTAAATAGTATAAAACAAGATGATAATATTGATTGTTGTACACAGTTCAGCATAATCATGACCATCACCAATAAATCAGACCGATCCGTCATCTCCCCAAAGATGTGTTTTCTGTCGCAATATAAAAAGATGTTAGTAACTAACACATTTTAAACAAGAGCCATCAGAAGACGGCATATCCCCCTGGATCCAAACATTTCAGATAAACATACATCGTAGCTAAACTGCAGTTGTGTTGACATCTTGAAATGATTGCCAGAGATGGACGGACCGACAGACTGACACGCATAGATTCTATACAGACGCATGGATGTACAGGCATACGGATAGCGCATGCACATCTTCAAGTGGTAATGAGAATCCTTACTAAGTTTCAATAGAATCACAGCTAAATTGTAGGAGATGTGTTGACAAGAAATGATTGGTACTGCAGTTTATGTATCGGCTTAAGGGTAGTTAAAGGAAGATAACACTGTAATGAATAATTTTCTGGCCGCGAAAAAAGCACATGCACATCTTCGGATGGTAATGACTAGATTTACCATGTTTCAAAAGAATTGTAACTAAACTGTAGGCATTGCATTGACAAGGATGGACCAACAGACAAACATACATTTTGTACAGATGGATGGATGTACAAGTATACGGATAGTCCATGCACATCTTTATGTCGTAATGATAACACTTATCAAGTTTCAAAAGAATCGCAGCCAGAATGTAGGAGTTTCGTTGACAAATGATTGGCAATCCCGTTTATGTATCGGCTTTAAGATATTTAAAGGGTGAAAACTCTGTAATGAATAATTTTTGGCTACAAAAAAGCACATGATACTGATAATGTGGAGAAATTTTAAAGTTAATCCATTGAGACCTCTAGGAGTTGCGTTGACAAGAAATGATTGTCAGAGATGGATGGACTGACAGACGGACATACATACATTTTGGACAGACAGATGGAAGTACAGGTATACAGATAGCACATGCACACCTTCACGTGGTAATGATAACACTTACCAATTTTCAAAAGATCTGAACTAAACTATAGGAGTTGCAATGACAAGAAATGATTGGCAATGCAGTTCATGTATCGGCTTTAAGATATTTAAAGGAGGATAACTCTGTAACGAACACTTTTTCGGTCGCGAAAAAAGCACATGCACATCTGCACATGATACTGATAATGTCGACAAAATTTGAAGTTAATCCATTAAGACCTCTAGAAGGAGTTGCATTGACAATAAATGATTGGCAATGCAGTTTATGTATCGGCTTTAAGATATTTAAAGGGGGATAACTCTGTAATGAACAACTTTTTGGTCGCGAAAAAAATCACATGCACATCTATCTGCACATGATACTGATGTCAACAAAATTTTAAGTTAATCCTTTGAGTCCTCTATGAGTTGCGTTGACAAGAAATGATTGGCAATGCAGTTTATGTATCGGCTTTAAGATATATAAAGGGGGATAACTCTGTAATGAACAATATTTCGGACGCGAAAAAAGCACATGATACTGATAATGTGGACAAAATTTTAACTTAATCTATTGAGACCTCTAGGAGTTGCGTTGACAAGACGGGGCCAGATGGACGGATGGATGGACAGACGGACATGCTGATCGTTATATCATTTAATTCCTCTTTCATTTCCCTACAAGATACTGCGATCATCTTGTGTTAATTTTTTCCGTAAGCGTAATATTTTCTGTTATTGAAGAAGGCTGACAGTAGCCCTATGATTTGTCCACTTATGCCTGGTGAAGTTTTTTCACTGCTTTTTCCTGGTAGTGACTGAGTTTAACCCTTTAATGGTCAAGCCGGCCAAAACTGGCCTCTGTAGTAGTCTTGAGGAATGTCCATCTTCAGGTAAAGAGAAGAGTATTTTTTTTTAAATTACCACTGCAACACCTGGCGTGATAATCGAGCCAGTCATTCCAGTGATAAATTTTCAAAAATCCTCTTCTCTTTACCTATAGATGGCCATTCAATAAGGAAATATTTTGATTTTCTTTACCTAATATGACAAGTAAAGGGTTAAATGGTTACATTAACCCGTATCACTCTGATGTTAACCCTTTGCTGCCTGTAACGGCCCAGCCCGCCCCATACTTTACCAATGGCAATGATATAAACAATTTTCTTGGAAGAGTGCTCTCCCTTTAGCTGCTAGCCATCTGTGTCATACAGGTGTATTGGTGAGGTGATATTACAGTACCAGTATGTATGCATTGAAGTTATTTTAAGATTATCAGCTCGCCATGCACCAGATGCAGTATCTCAATAAAAACTAGTCACAGGGAATATGAAGGTTTAATTTATAATCGTATAGCATTGTCAGATACGCTATTGGTAAAGTATGGGGCAGCCTGGGCTGTTAGTCTGGCACAATGTCTGGAGTGAGCACGGACATGATTTCATCTTTTTGAACAAAAAAAATGTCATGATTCTAACTGTCAAATTTTAGAAAATTGATTTAGTCCACACAATAAGTTTCGTAAATATATTCAGGAATGAAAGGATTAAAATTCTTTCTATTACTGCGTCAATAGCAAACAAGCTGGTGTACATTTTAAAATTATTTTTGTGGACGATGTTGCTGTCCAACATCTTCCACCAAATTTGTTGAAAACTGAATACCAGTTCCGTGATTAATTTAACTTGAAAATTTAACATTTTAACATTAGAGTGGTAGGTTAAAATAGAACAAACAGTCAGAATCGATGGTCTGTTCTGTCAGCGATTCATAGTTAAGCATTAACACTTTCACTACTTGTGACATATCCATGTATCTCACTTTCAAACTAACTAGAGAGTTAAGCTATTGAATATTAATAAATTATTGTGAATTTGATAGCGCCAGCTTCTAGTGAGCTTTTTAAATATTGCACATGCTGGGAATTATATCTAAACAGATTTGCAATTACTTAACTGTCTATATATATCATCTAGTATTCAGGCGATTTAATCTTATTTGACATGCCTGATTTAAGTCATTTTATGATGGTACACAGGGTTAGAAATAAATGAAAAGATCTAGTTGCACGCAGGGTAACAACCTATGATGTCATTTCATGCAGATTAATGTTGCCCTTTATATGCTAGGCTAAACAAGAGGCCCAATGGGTCTCTATCCCTCACCTGGAACATTGGCATTTCAACAAGTTTTACATCCATCGGTGTCACTTCCAATGACTTTCAGTCAAATGGTTTAGTTTTCGAGATATTGACAACAATCTCTGGACTGTTTTTTTGCATTAGTGATTTTGAACAATGTCCAAGCGAAAATAGATGATATTAGTGCTAACAACAGCTGATTTCTTAACTGTCTCACTGTTGCAAGCCAGTGCAGCCAATAATTTCAATTTTCAAAAGCTCTGGACTTGTTGAATATTTTGAAAACAATTCGACTGAAAGTTGTTGGCAGCTTAGCCACCAACAACTTTCAGTCCAATTGTTTTCAAAATATTTATCAGGTTCAGAGATATAACCTTTGGAATATGTTTTTTGCAAAAACTCAGCAGTCAGATGGTTATTAGAGGTGTAAATACAATTGAAGAAAATGCTCTCTAAAGGCAGAAAGGGGGGCTTCGTGTCATTCATGACGTAATTAATTATGACGTCAGCCTACATGTGACTTAATTCTTATGACATCATACATGTTATATGATTGACTGAGAAACTGATTCCTGAATTCCAGATAGTTACTTTAGTCAATATGTGAGTCCGTCCTAAGATATTTTTACCTTTAGCCAGGATCCTCCATGAGCGGGATCATTGAAATGGCCGATGTTGATAGCCCATACAGCGATACAAATTATTGTGATGACCTACAAAAAACAAACAAACGGTTTTACATATACAATGTAGTGTACATTGAGCATATGTCATGTTTAACAATGGCATAATGTGTTCATTTTAAAGATGTACTCTAACGTGGCTCATACAAAAATTTGACGGATTCATTCAAGGACTTTTAAAGGACCGTTTAAGGACAATGTCTCTCCAAAATTGGGCCACCTTTAGGGGGGGGGGGGGGTGTAGGAAATCTTGCAACTTAGATGTTCTGAAACATCATCTCCTGCAGTATTGAATGATAATCAGCAGTTTTATAGTCTATGCAACTTTTGGGTACACATTTGCAAGTACTTTTCAAGTCGTTACTCCAATTTCTTTCAGGTAATTTTCAAGCACTTTCAAGAACTGATACGAGAATTCAAGTGCTTTTCAAATTTGAAAGAACCTGTCTAAACAGTGTACACAGGCTTTACTATGAGACAATATTAAAGGTACATGTAGATGGAAATGTAATCAAACATTTTTCAAACATGTGTGCTACTACTGTTCATGTTAGAAAATTGTGTAATTGATTACGTGGTTTTACACCTTAAATGGCCAAGCCGGCCAAAAATGACTTCTGTCATGCTATTTTTTGAAATTCACCACATTGAATTAATTACTCGATAACTCCATCGGTCAATTTTCACAAAATATTCCTTTGGTCTGCAAGTGAACGTTGACTAGGACATGTTATGAAAACCTGACTATCTTGACCATTAAATGGATAATATACATATAGCGGTCGTCAAAATCGGCTTGTGAATAGCCTAAAATGTAGAATAACATTAACCCTTTAATAGTCGAATGTGGTCAAGAAAATTTTAATATCTTATCGAATGTCAATTTACAGGCCAAGAGAACACAATTTTTGAAAATGTATCACTGGAATGACTAGTCTTCTCTTGGTCTGCAATTGGACATTCCCAAGACCATACGGAGGCTGGTTTTGTTGGGTATGACCATTAAATGGTTAACATTTTGCATTGAGTTAAAAAAATATATATACAAGAATAAGTAAATGAAGCATGATATATGCAAATCCATTCAAAAGTAACAGACAGACATAGCTCAGAGATCTATCTACTATTGGGAGTGAAGATTTGACCAAATATGACCTTTATAAATTCAAAATTATTCGAATTATCCAGGAAGAAAACTTTCTGTAATTGTACATTACAATGACGAGCTTGATAAGCAATTTCTTAGGCAGCCAACATTGATTTGCATATGTCAATTCTGCACACATTCCAATTCAATCTTGAACCTTTACTATACTCAAGCTGGTCAAAGAGCTGCTGCAGTGGTCTTGAGAAATCTTCATTTGCAGGATCAAGAGGAAACTATTTTTGAAACTACTATTGGAATGATAAGATCGATAACAGAGTCAGTCATTTCAGTGATAAATTTTCAAAAATAATCTTTGCAAATGGACATTTTGTTTGAGAAAATTTAAATTTTCTTTTACAAACGAGGATTAACCCGTACCAATCTGATGTCAATATTTTATGTTTTTAATGTGTCAATGGCAAAAATCGGATGCACATTTTTCAACAATTTTGCTGGATGATGTTGCGGTCTTCAACGACATCTCCACAAAATTTTTTGAAAACCGAACAACAGTTCATCTTTCAAATTAATTTTAAAATATCAAATTTTTACAACAGAGTGCTAAGGGTTAAACGGATAAATATTGGACTTGAATCTATTTTTCATCAGACTGATTATTAGCTCTGCCATAACCATTTTTCATCAGACTGATTATTAGCTCTGCCATAGCCATTTTTCATCAGACTGATTATTAGCTCTGCCATAAACATTTTTCATCAGACTGATTATTAGCTCTGCCATAAACATTTTTCATCAGACTGATTATTAGCTCTGCCATAAACATTTTTCATCAGACTGATTATTAGCTCTGCCATAACCATTTTTCATCAGACTGATTATTAGCTCTGCCATAAACATTTTTCATCAGACTGATTATTAGCTCTGCCATAAACATTTTTCATCAGACTGATTATTAGCTCTGCCATAAACATTTTTCATCAGACTGATTATTAGCTCTGCCATAAACATTTTTCATCAGACTGATTATTAGCTCTGCCATAAACATTTTTCATCAGACTGATTATTAGCTCTGCCATAAACATTTTTCATCAGACTGATTATTAGCTCTGCCATAAACATTTTTCATCAGACTGATTATTAGCTCTGCCATAAACATTTTTCATCAGACTGATTATTAGCTCTGCCATAAACATTTTTCATCAGACTGATTATTAGCTCTGCCATAAACATTTTTCATCAGACTGATTATTAGCTCTGCCATAAACATTTTTCATCAGACTGATTATTAGCTCTGCCATAAACATTTTTCATCAGACTGATTATTAGCTCTGCCATAAACATTTTTCATCAGACTGATTATTAGCTCTGCCATAAACATTTTTCATCAGACTGATTATTAGCTCTGCCATAAACATTTTTCATCAGACTGATTATTAGCTCTGCCATAAACATTTTTCATCAGACTGATTATTAGCTCTGCCATAAACATTTTTCATCAGACTGATTATTAGCTCTGCCATAAACGTTTTTCATCGCACTGATTATTAGCTCAACCATAATCTTTCTTCAAACTTTTTCAGGTTCAAAAGCCAGTCACACACATCTACATACATGTATATCTAGCTGTATTACATCGTAATTCAGATTACCTGTACCACTGATATTTCAATATTTTCATTTCATATTTTTAATTGACATGAGTTGAATTATTCCAAAAAAAAAAAAAATGAATGGTGAAATGAAATAAACAGATTTCGAGTAAAACTGATTGTTGTAACGTTATTTAAGAATTTGACAAGTTTTTTAAATGTCTACATGTACTACACATTTGACAACTTTTTAATATCTTTTCATAACTTACATTTGGAAATTACACAAATTTATTCAAATTAACTGTTGTGAATAAATATCAATTGCCTCAGACATTATCTGCATCAGTGAAGCATCACTAACTCAGTACTGGCACCGTACACACAGATACAGATTTATTACAGCAAACTGCAATTCCCTATTGTTAAGGACATAAATTTCTTTATTAGACTGTATTAAAAACTTAATTTTTCTTACAGAAAGTAGCCCATACATGTATGTGTATCCCAATATGCATCTCAAGAGGAATACTTTTGAAAGGGACCTACTGAAATCACTGACTGGTTTACTGAGCCAGTCATATCAGTCATTAACTTTAAACAAAATTTGTTTTAAAAAATCCACACTTGCTAATTGTTTGTCCACTTGCTAATTGTTCAAAATCGATTATCGAGCCAGACATTCCAATAGCAAATTTTCGAAAGTAGACTTCTCTTGTCCTGTAAATGGACATTCCTCATGACAACTGCAGAGGATGGTTTTCGCTGATGTAATCATTACCTGTTTGACTGTTGCAAGCCACCAGACAATAATTTCAATGGGAAATAACTCTGGACCTGGTGAACCATCTTTAAACAATTTGAGTGAAAGTACCACCAACAACTTTCAGTAAGATTGTTTTCAAAATATTAAGCATATCTAGAGTTAAACCACATGGAAAATGTATGCGGCAAGACAGTGAAAGGGTTAACCCTTAATGGTCATGCCAGCCAAAACCGGCCTCTGTCATGTCTGTAGTGGTCTTCAGGAATGTCCATTTGCAATACAAGATAAAAATATTTTTGAAAATTTACCACTGGAATGCCTGGCTTGTTAACCGAGCCAGTCATTCCAATGATAAATTTTCCAAAATAGTCTTCAGTTGTCATGCAAATGAACATCCAATAAGTAAATATTTTAATTTTCTTGTTTAACTTTGACGATTAAAGGGTTAAACAATATTCTTTCATTGGTCAGCAAATTATTTTAGCATGCATTATTCAACATGCTAACTAATTGCCACAAAAATACATTCTTATAGAATACCTTTGATAGTTGATTACTAAACTCATCCAGCTTCTGTTGCAGTGGTGTCTTTTCCGTCTCAGTGTCCATCATCTCATTTCTAATCTTACCTGTAAATAAAAGCAGGTGTAAATATTTAATAAAACACTCAAATATCCAACAGAGGCATTTTAAACCATCGTATTCTTGAGCTTAGGTTGTATGAATAGATTTCAAGGAAAAGCAGTGAGCAAGTAAGGTTTCAAGACGCGGTACTGACATACAAAAAGTCAACCTATATATTAGAGATTTTTGCCGAAATGCAATTCCATCCCTGTTAAACTAATTACTTCATTGGGAGATTAGAATTTCAAAGATACATGGCAGCAAACTCTTCCAGGCAAATTGTTCCAAAATATTCAGCACGATTTATCCCTTTAATGGTCAAATTTGGTCAAGAAAATGCAAATATTTGCTTATTGAATGTTCATTTGCAGGCCAAGACTTATTTTTGAGAATTTCCCCCTGGAATAACTGGCTGGGTTATCTTTAAGACCACTGAAGAGGATGGTTTTGGCCGGCTTGACCATTAAAGGGTTAAAGCAAGGTATGAGATGATTGGACTTCTCTTCAACAAACTTTGGGAGCACTTGTTATTAGTGGTCAAACTTCTCCCACTAAGTTTGAAAAGTTTTTCAGAGTGATTTCATAGAATATGCATGGACGGATTAGTGATCTTCCGAAAACTGATGGATAATGGATGGGCTCCTTGGCATATAATCACTTCATCTGAAAGGCTAGGTGAGCAAAAATAAGAATTATATTGATAGTCATGCCAACAGATATACAATGCAGTGTTACTGTGAGAGTTGTGTCTTATATTCAACCTAGTAGGTCATTTGATTGTACTGTTAATACGAGCCTCAGAACTGGACTGCCAGATTGGATGCATGCCTTGGACCAGCATTTTGTCCCAGTCATATCTATTAACCACCTAACCGTTAACCCTTACCACGTACACTCTCATGTCAATATTCTATCTTTTACTCTATCAATAGCAAAGAAACTGCAGTACATTTTCCAACAATTTTGGTGGACGATGATGCTATCTAGAACATCTTCCACCAAATTTTTCTTGTTCAAGTAGATTAGATTGATCGGTCGATGACACGTCATCACAAATCCTTATGTTCACCACTTTTGTTCTTTTGCACCCACTCACCCCAACCCATAGCCCTGGGGGGGCGGAGCCAAATATAAATGGCCTCTTGCATTCCATAATCAAATTTGGCTGAATTCCGTTGTCCGTTGTCTTGCAACCAATTTCTTAATCTTTTAATCCCATCCGCAACCCACCCCACCTATGGGTGGGGCCAAATGTAACCACCCCACCTAGGGTGGGGCCAAATGTAAATTTGACAACATTCCCCACCCACCCCTGGAGGAGGGGTGAAATGTAAATGTGCTCATGAACTCAACATTGACATAGCTAACTCAATACCAAATCTGGCTGAATTATCTCCAACAGTTTCGGAGGAGTTGCATTACAATCAATTTCTTGATCTTTTGACCCCATTCCCCACCCCCATAACACATACATAGGTTTAAGGGTCTGTATAAGAGTTCAGATGCACATATATACATGTACATGTATGCTTCGAATAAACCAAAAGAGAATCCCCAAAATAGCAACATTCTTGCGAAAAACAGTTATGACATAATAATCCAGAGGAGCAACAATAAGGGTTTTGTATAAGTACGCTTGTGACATTCTTTCTTTTAAAATGAAGCTACCTACATGTATTGCAGCCTCATGGGGTCTAGAAATACAATAGCTAGCAATAGAAATTTCCCCCAAATATAAATGTTTGTACAGTAGACTGTTTACAGGGCTGGGTTCAACACAGACACGACTTAAACATAAATTATAAATACAAGTTTTGCAAGCTGATTATTTATATATACTATATAATGGGTGAGACAGCATGCCAAATATAATTGGTACGTTGCCTGTCACAGGCGGTTAAAGAGTTATATAATTAAACATTCTTCAGTTTGCTACATTCAACATGTTCAAAGATTAAGGAATTAGAGACTGCCGGAATCCACAGTAGCTGTAAGTAATTAGACATTTGTCCTACATGTACATGTTTTAACCTCACACATGCCCCCTAAATACAAACACAAACACAAATTTGTCAAACTCGCAACATAATGGATAAATCCACTGTGAGCTTAACCCTTTAATACTCATATCAGCCAAAAATGGTTTCTGCAGTGGTCTTGAGAAATGCCCATTTGCAGACCAAACGACTATTTTTGAAAATTTACCACTGGAATGACTGGTCTTCTCTTGGTCTGCAAATCGGCATTTTCTGAGAAAATTGAAACTTTCTTGAATAAATTGAACGGTTAAAGGGTTAATGCCCCGTTCATCTCTAGCTAAGCCCTGCCCCAGTTATGCGAGTGTTGAGATCGATTTATCTATTTTGAATCCAATTCGCAGAATGCCAATTTAATGGTAACTATACAGCTAACTTGTTCAATATTTTGAAACTAATTTGACTGGGGCCTGTTGCTGCCATATGCAGCAAAAGCGCATAGGCAGCAACAGCGTCAAGTCAAATTAGTTTCAATATATTCAACAGAATATATATTAAATGGCAAAGACATACAATTTGTACATCTGATGGACTACTCCAGGTTCATGATGAAGCTTTGTCTGTCAATTATGATTGTGACTTCAGCCTAGACATATTTATATGGAAACCCATTATTTACGAGGCCATTCCAAATGTTGACTTGTAGGTAGCGCATGACAAAGACTAAATACCCTGTATTAAACTATTAATTAACACTTTCAGGGCTGAAATTCCAGTCTCATTTTCAAGGAAAATAAACACAGAAGTTGTAGCTATTCTTTAACTTTTGTGATTGGACACTATTGGCAGTAACAATGTTGCAGTAATGGTCTTATTTCTAACAAGGAAACCTTTTTTTTTATCTGTACCTTAGTGTTAAAAATGTTAACCCTTTAAAGCTTACACACCAAAAACAACGAATGACAGATGCAAGGAACATCCTGTTCTAACACTGTGAAACTAATTTGACTGGGGATGATATTGCAGCAACAGCTACCAGGCAAATAAGTTTCAAAATATTCATGAGCTTTTTATGATTTTCAAGGGTTCAAGAGATAACATGGTTAAACCTTTCAATGACAATTCACTGAACAAAGCATAATCCTTATGATATAAAACCTATTCTGTTGAATATTTAAAAATTAATTTGACTGAAGAACATTGCTGCCTATGGCAGCCACCAGTATTCCGAAATATGGTATCATTAACATGAGATATAGGGAATTCATCGCTGAAAGGGTTAAGAAAAGCGCAAATAATAAATCTAAGAGCCATACTTATGGCACAGACAGTAAGTCATATACATATCTTACTAAGCAGAGAAAAGGTCACGACTAAAAATATATACACATGTACTTATAGAATAAACACAATCCTAGAAACGGTAGTGGAACAGAGGCTCCAAGGAACCGCAGTAATTCATCAGCATTGGTTATAATGGAAAACAAATGCTGTCTATTTGTTTGCATAGGTCAATCTAAATCATCTCATGATTAATGAAGAATCCACTTACACCTGCAACTAGATATGAGAAGCGAACATTATTAGTCATGGTCTAGGTGATTTTTGTAAAGCTCAACCTCAGTATTTAAGGTCATTCAAAGATTTATGCCTGAGCCTGACCATGTCCAGTCATCGCAGTAGTTTGAAAAACTAATATTTAAGCGAATTCTCAGACACCAGATGCCATTCAGACCAATAGGTCAAGCCAACCTTCACTTCGAGTAGGATTTATTTTTCTCTTGCCCTCCAAATTAAGAACATTTCTCAGGAAAGCTCCAACGGTCAGTTTTTCCTGGCTTGACCAGTAGAGTTACTTAAGCACTCCTGAGTCTATATAAAAGACATCAGTGGTCCGCTCAAGCAACTTACTCACCAATATTTAACACACAAATTTGTTCAAAAAATTTAACTTTTCTAATAGAAGACGTCCATTTGCAGATCAAGAGAATATTTGTGAAAATTTATCAGTGGAATGACTGGCTCGGCTATCGAGCCAGTCTTTACAGCGATAAAATTTCAGAAATATTCCTCTCTTGATCTGCAAATGGCCATTTTGGAGTACTGCAGAAGCAGTTTTTGGCAGTTTTGAGTGCTAAATGCTAAAATGATGAGTTTGAAGGCAATTAATAATACATAGTCTGCATTATCACTCAGATTCTGCATTATTACTAGTTAAACATGAGGATACTAATACATCACTGTTCCAAATAACTACTGCGTCAAACTTATATCATATTAACCTATTTAGTTCAGGTTTAGTGCAATATGTTGGCATACACTTAGGCGCATGTATTTTCAACAGACTGGTGAAGGCGAAGGCGGCAACATCGTCTTCTAAAATTGTTGAAAATTGTACACCAGTTGTTTTTTTCGCTATTGACAGGGTAAAAGATAGATTATTGACATCGAGAGTGGTAAGGGTTAATTGGTCTTCAAGCAGAGTACCTTGATATGCCTATCCACCCCATTCCGCTGCAATTGAATTACAAAATCTTTTAATATGCTAAAGAACATCAAATTGAAACGAATACATGTACCGGTTATTCACTAACACGCTACACGTTTCAACAATTTTAGTGGACGATGTTGCCGTCTTCGCCTTCACCAGTTCATCTTTTAATTTAATTTGAAAATTTAAAATTCTGACATCAGAGCGCTAAGTGTTAAAGGTGAACGCAATGTAGGCAAGGGGTGGTGGTGATGGTGGTGGTGACTATATATGGAGCAGAGGTGTAAAGAGAGAAGACATTCCTCTGGCTCAGAGCTCTGAGGGAAAGAGAGAGAGAGAGAGGGCGCTAGGTAATATACTGTCTACAAGAGTTCATTACAGACATGAGTGTACACATACACACATCCAAGCTCGAATCTCTAGCAATGTTCAGAATTGGCTCTTATACTGTCTGATCCCAGTATTCAGTTCCAGCAGTAACAATATTTTAAATAGTGGCGATGCACACAGCTGTTGCTAAAACATTTAACCTGAAAAGTCATCACCTGAACTCCAAGCGCATATTCTATTAAATATTTTGAAACTAATTTGACTGGAATTAGTGGCAGCAGCACCTAGTCAGGTTAGTTTTTAAATGATCAACACAAAATTAGCGGGACAATAAATTTGACTTACTGTAGAGAGATGATAGTTCCTCTGACAATTAATCTATTATCAGTGTCTGAGGTAAATCCATTGTCAGCCTCAGACACTAATAATAGATTAATCCTCAGTGCCTGAAGTAAATCCATCGCCACAGAAACATCTTTCTGATAATATAGCGCTGCTGAATATTTTGAAACTAATTTGAATGAAATATGTTGCGGCCATAGGCAGATACATCTCCTAGTAAAACTAGAACTTTAATACAAAATATTCAAATGATTATTTCAGAAAGAATTTGTTTTGTTTCTGGTCTGCGCTGGTTAAAGGCCAGCAACAGTTATCAGTAACACAATATTTAAAATCAAGTTAACCCTTTGATGGTCAAGTTGGCCAAATCTGGCCTCTGTAGTGGTCTTGAGGAATGTCCACTTGTAGGCCAAGACTATATGTATTAAAAATAATTTACCACTGGCATGCCTGGCTCAATAACTGAGCCAGGTCAATTTTCAAAATTAGTCCTCTTGACCAAAGGAACATTCGCTAAGCAAGTATTTAAATTTTCCGGACCAAATTTGACCATTAAAGGGTTAATGCGATCTATTCCAGGATCAATGAGTGTGGAAAGCTGTACTTATCCAGGTAACTACTAATGGTTTAATATATGTAGCAGTCAGCTGACCGGTCACATCGTTGCCAGACCCGGTGGTTGCTAGGGTTTCTAGCTCTCCTAATAAGGTTTTACGTGGGCTCGAGCGTGTTTCATGAATGCGGTTGTTGCCTAAACTACTTCCTTCGATGATCTCGCTGTCTTATGACATGGTGATCAAATCGTCGAATCGAAATGGGGAGGTGGTGGACATGAAAATAGGGTGTGGGGCGAGGTAGAATGGATGTTAAGAATGTGGTCCTACTTCACAGCGATTCGAGAATGCAGGAGTTGGTTTATGCCCCTAATTTAAGCCCAAGTTACTAGGCTAGTGGTTAGTAGACACCCGTAATATCACACAATGGTTAATTATAGTAATTTGTAGAAATGTGGTAATTCTGTAAAAAATATGTAAATTACAAGAAAACTTAGTTAAGCTGCAGTGCAGTCATCGTGTCGCCATCTTCATGACAACAAGAAGAAGTGGTGAAATTGGTTCCTATTGTCTCTCGCTGCTGGCTGATCATGCTCTGTGGTAACTGCCTGTAACATAGCGCAGTCTGGCTTCATTGCTGTTGCTGAAAGGCTGCAGTATCTGGGCAGCCGTCGAACACCCTTTTGTATTATCTGCTACATGTTGTTCATTCATGTGCTGGCTGTCAAGTCGTCTCTTAGTCTTCACTGACGAAACTGCTGGATAGTTTGTATACGGTTTTTAATGCGCAATTCCTGTAGCTCATTGGTAATATGTCCATTCTCACGGCTTGCGAGTCACTGGTCGGGAGGCCTGGTGTACTGGCACTGTTGCCGCTGTCTCTGCAGTGTTTTTGCTGGCGAAATTTCAAAATTTGTCTTCTCGTGTGCCGCACGCAACTTTTAATGCTACATGTATGAGCGAGCTGTGTATGCCTTTCACTCTTATTGAATATGAAGTTAAGTTTATTAAAACAACCCCCCACACCCCCCCCCCCCTGCCTCCTATCACTATCAGAGCACATATTTTTGTCCAGTTTAGCTGCATGCGCTAGTGTCCAGCAAGCCAGAGATGACGAACATGCTTGCTTGATAGCGAGGTGTCTAGAATAAAATGGGCAGTGGTTTTCTGGTTGGAGCATCCAGCGAGAGATTTTGAAATCTGGATGCTCTCAGATGGCCTCTTCTACATTTGTGGAGGAATATGAACTAAATCACATGCCACTATCATTTCGTAGACCAAGAGACATTTTTGAGGATTTACAACTGGAATGACTTATCAATGACGACTAAATATTAAGAGGGATCTATGAGCATAGACATCCCTTCAAGGTCATGATTGGGGGAATTAATAAATATCTCACCTGTTGTCATCGTTGTCAATCAATATCAGATCAGAGCATCTAGATGATTTAGTTTGGTTGCAATATACCGTAGTACATGATGATCTTATAATTGTATTACCGTAGTACATGATGATCTTATAATTGTATATCTTAAGCAAAAAGCTCACATTTATATTTGTACCACATTCAGCATGAACTTAATCCTCTCAAAGTTAACGGTAGGTATGATAGTGCAGAAAAAATAAGCATTGCAATAAACAGTGATCTTGACGGTGTGACCCGGGCCACTGTCACCAATAGTATAGGGAACCATCTTTCCTAGTTTAGTCCCAATAGCATTGTTTAACCAATCCTGAAATCTAAGCTAAGAATTGTTGCTAAATGCAAAAATTAACATCGAAAAAGATTTATACCAGGATGAGTGTCCTTGACCCCTGACTTTGTGAATTTGGTTTAATCGCATTCTTTACAAATAGCATAGATAAAATGTGTATTAAAGATTAGTTTTAATGTTTGACCAATCCTGAAAATGATTTGCTACGCTTCACTTGACATTGGCACAGCCACCATCACTTTCAGAAAAGTGTTACCTATATGTATATCTTACTTCTGATACATAGCAGGTAAGACAAAAATACACATCTAAAGAGACAGTAAATAGGTAAATTTCAATAAATTTCACACAGCTGTGTGCTTGCATAACTGTAATTCAGCCCATCTGTTAGCTTAGCATTAATGATATATTTATTATTCCCAGCTTGAATCTTTCTGCTATAAATACCAGCTTCATGAACCTCTACAGCACTTCATTGCTGGCCCATCTTGAGCGTATATAATTCTAGAACAGTATACCAATTAAGTACATGTACATGTAAGAAGCCATAGGTTTTTGCAGGGGATCTATTGGCTTGCCCTACCGCCAGGACATTTTCATTTCTATGTGCTTTGTGGTACATTTTAAGACACCAATCAGAGGTAGCGAAATGCAGATCTTCCGCATATTTTGACGCCCCCAACCCATGTCATTCGCTTGAATAAAACCACTTTAAAAATAACCATTTCGACATTTTTATACGCATAATCCACATCTTTCAGAGTAAAATCATGACACAATGGATATTTTGAAACTAATATGACTGAGAACTGTTGGTGCCTATGGCAGCAACATGTTCAAGTCAAATTAGTTTTAAACTATCCAACAGCCATCCTGTATAGTCCTGAAATTGTGACAATCAACTGGGTAATAATTGTGTTGGAAAGAATTTTACTGGAAGTTGGCCTCCACTAAACTTAATTTCAAAATATTTTCAAAAGAATATTTCTTGCATATTACTTAATCTCTGGCTAATAAATTTGAGTTATTGTGTTTTTGCTATTATGAACAGCAGGTAGGTTTGGATGCACCAGTGCTGTCTGTGATATGAATAGCGGCATGTGGGTTGGATGCACGGGTGCTGTCAAACTGCATCTTTTGGCTCCAGAATGTGTGTGGAACTATCAGGTAAATAAATGAGAGTGCTAGTGAACATGCTATAAGGTGTTATTCTTGCCAACACTAACTGATGACAGTGATGGATGCACTCATATTCAACTGTTTTAACCAAGTCACGTCTTCTCCCACCTGAAGTACAACCAGATGTATGGCTATTATTATTTCATTAGAAAAACAAGTATCTCAACAGGTTTAACCCTTAAAATTTGTTTTTAAAACAAGATGACCGCCAAACCATTTGGCCAATCAAGTTCCTTTGAACAAACTTGGTTCAGCTCTTACCATACACGATATTTCATGAGCGTTGAAGCAATCCACCAAATGATTTCGCAGATTTTTAAAGGTATTTCTAAAAATCAATCAAATCCAAGAATAGGCCGATCTGCTTCCTTTGACCAAAGTTAGATACCTATGCCATACGGATGCTTCCTGTTACATATCATTGAAATCGGCCCAGTGGTTCTTGAGAATAAGACATTTAGAATTTTCCATTACTTTAGCATGGGAACTTTTGGCTGGAAAATGATCCAATATGGCTGCCTGGCCGTTTGTCTGACAGTTTCTAATATGGCAAATTTGAAATCAAAATACCCAAAAATCTTTTTAAAAACAATTTCGCCGTCAAAATTCATCAAATTAAAAGAATCCAATATGGCCGCCAAACACGCAACATTCTGATTGGCCCGTGGCAGACATGGTTTTTTATGCATCAACTTCCATTGAACAAACTTTTATTGTCCTCAGTCCCGAATCATTTCACCCAAATTTCGGCCCGATCCGTTCAGCGGTTCTGAAGAAAGTTTTCGCGAAAAGATGGCCACCAAATTATTTGGTCAATCAAGTTCCCTTGAAGAAACTTGGTTCAGCTCTTGCCTTAGATGATATTTCATGAGTTTTCAATCGATCCTCCAACTGGCTTTGGAGAGTATTTTTAGGCCTTTTTAAAAAATCGGTTAAAATCCAATATAACCGTTGGCCAAATATGGCCGATCGGCTTCATTTGAATCTCCATACCCAAAAAAAGCTTCCTGCAAAATATAATTGAAATCGGTCCAGTGGTTCTTGAGAAGTCGCATAAAGAAAAAGTTTATGGCAGACAGACAGACGGAGGGATGACAGTTGGTCGCCACTGCATAAGCTCAAGTGGCCATTCTGGCGTAATAATCGAAACGAATATGGCATGTGGACATTGCATACTGGGTAAATTGCACTATAATTAACGGGACATGAGCTTTAAGGCACACAGAAGAGAATAAAGATGGACACCAGATGGGAGGAATGTGATTGCAATAACCAAGCCAACTGAGGCAAAAACAACAAATTACTTGTACCAAATGCTTTATTTTCAGTGCAAATATCATAGTTCATTACGATTGAAGAGGTTGATAACTGGTGTGTTACCAAAATAACGTTGGCTGTCATCATTATCGATGAAAACAAATGAGGTCACATGACCTTTCACTTGTTTTGTTAAAGCACTATGCTATGCAATAGCCATGAAGTCACATTCCAGTCAAGATCAATCCATCAATCAGTTACTACTCTGCAAGACTCAATACTCTGTTTGTTCATCACCATGCCGATCTTATCTCAGCTGTATCTTACACTAGTGTTACTGACAGGGAGCCAGCCAGAAGCGCATCTTGGAAATCATACTCCACACGCCTCAGCCGTAATTATGAACATGTACATAACTCTAGACAAAAATAAATACAATCCCACAATCTGGTCTGTGTTATAACTGTAGCAATGCAGATTTCCTTCAATGTTATTCAAAAAGAAATACTTAATATTAATTCTATTAAACAAATGTGATTAAAATGGTGAGTGTATCTAGGCGTATACTGCACATGAAAATATCACAATTAAAAGGAAGCTCCAGATTCAAATAATGTTTCAATCCATTAATCCGCACAGACCAGAAAGGAGAAATTCTTTATGACATGAGTATTCTGAACATCTTGACACTAATTTGACTCGAAGATGGTGCTGTCTATGGCAGCAACATGTTCCAGTCAAAATCGCTTAAAGATATTCAGCACATTTCTTATAATTTTTTAAATCAATGAATTATTTCCATACCAGGAGGCCCATCCACTCCACGAACAGTTGTGTGATTGTCATAAGTGTGGCCACCATCAGGAAGAGGTAGGATTCGAAACAGGGAGCTTTGCTTTATGAGTTGACCTCATTACCTTACCCACCATGCCTGTGTAAAATTGTCTTAATATTGAAACACCGGCATTTTAAGGGTTAAAGGGTGTATAATTATTGCCATAGAGAGGTACCAGAGCAAAAAGTTATTGTGCAAAGCTTACACAGAGGTCAACGGATAGATTCAATACAATTAAATATTTACTGCATATTGCCAAGTGCTATATTGCAGCTAGCTTTAAACACAAAAAAATCTCACTATCTCAATTTCCAAACAACCATACATGTATAAGTTACTGAGCATTTAATCGTTTCAGCAATTTTGAAATGTATGTTTTGTGCATGAACATTGCAAAGAAATGATGTATCGCCGATTGACATACATGTAGCTTAATGAGGATGCATTTCTCTAGTGAGGACTGTTTATTATTCTGAAAAAGTATGGAGTGACCCATTGTCCTATTGTATAGAGTACCGCGCTGGCAGGCTTTTTTGATGTCTACACTAAGTTCACAACACTTCATAAATATAAATGAGCTGGTATCAGGCAACTTCCACCGATGAAACATTGTCCTATGGCACAGGCCTCGCCCTCCCGCTCCTCTCCAGTATCTCAATCTCAGGGCAAACAAACAGGTAACCTGTTAAATATTTTGAAATTAATATTCATGACTGAAAACAATCGCTGCCAATGACTTCGTGACATTAATTTCAAAATATTCAACGGAATATGTTAGAAATTGTAAAGAATTTACATTTTTAGAGATTGGTCGTTGAAGTGGTTAGTCTATATGGCTAATAGTTTGCAAAAGCCATTTCTATATATCTGAGGAAAGCTGTTGCCTGTCTATCAACAGAACACAGACCATCAGATTACTCTAACTGAATCAGGGACGCTGAAAATTCAGCAGAACAGCTAGGGCAAATATGATAGCTCTGTAATTTAAATCTTCACCAGAATGCCTAGTAGAAGTAAGAAAAAACATGTGTACCTGTCATTTATTTATTTATATCTTGGAAACCATTAATCATCTGGAAAAGCTCAATGGGTTGATGATGGCTGTCAGTAAGTGCTCTGTTCTCTTTATGTTACATTGTACATGTATGCAGACTTAGAATAGCTTAAAAAAGGTACTAACTTTTTTGTCTGCCTGAACAATTATAGAAAATAGCAGGGATCTTTTAAACTTCAAGATCTCAACATACAAGTACATCTAACAAATTAACTCAATTCTGCGGAACATGGAAAATACAAATTTTATTTATTATCTCATTCACTGATGTACTGATCTGATCTGTCACTCAAACATCTGACATGATAATAATAAATATGTCACTTGCTAGCTGATGTGACAACCAAATGACTTGGTTATGTCATGAAAGTAGCAAGATGGCGACAGTAAGCATCTGAATTGAATGTTTTTAGTGATGCACAATTGAACACGCATTCTGTAAGTATTGCTTTGCAATACATGTCCCCTACCTGGTGATATAAATCTTTAGAGATTGACAGTCAAAAATTTCATTAAAAATTGTCAAAAGCAGCTGAAACTCGAACTTGATCTGTAATGTCTCATGACATAGCAATAAACCAAGTCTCAGTTATATATGGTGAAGAAGGAAAGTCTTGAAAGCTGATACGTTTGTAAGTCGAAAGGGAACATAACTCCATAAAAAAATGATACTAACACCTGAAACGCCAACTTGGTCTGTAATTTCTCATAATAAAGTAATGTACCAATTCTCAGTTGAATATCTTGAAAGACTGCAAGAAAAAGGGCCGAAGACAAATATTTTTCGTATTTCATAGGTCGAAAGGGGGCATAATTCCATAAAAAATTTACGCATACACTTGAAATTCGAACTTGGTCTGTAACTTCCCATAACAAAGCAATATAGCAATTCTCTATACAATATCTTGAAAGACTGCGAAATAAAGTGCGGAAAACTAATATTTTTCGTATTTCATGTCGAAAGGGGGCATAACCCCATGAAAAATTGACGAAAATGTCGGAAACTCGAACTTGCTCAGTAACTCCTTATAACTAAAGCGATGGACCAATTTTTGCCTAAATATCTTGGAGTGCGAAAAAAAGTGCGGAATGCGTATATTTTTCGTATTTCTTAAGTCAAAAGGGGGCATAACTCCATCAAAGATTGACGCATACGCCTGAAACTCAAACTTGGTCTGTAACTTCTCACAACAAACCAATACACCAATTTTCAGTTGAATACCTTGAAGGAATGCGAAAAAAAGTGCGGAAAATCAACTGCGACAGACGGAATGCAAACCTATAGGACTGGAAAGCTATGTTCCCCATGACGCAGCATGCAGAGATGTCAGCAGTACTGCAAAGCAGTGAACCCAGGATTTTACTTTTCCTCCATGGTTCGCCGCCACGAAGTGGGTCGTCATTTTCTATAGTTTCATGTTTTGTCGATAGGTATATGTGGGTTAACTCTGTTTTGGATTCATTCATAGTGATTCTCAATTTTTAGTTTGCTTGCAGCTATTGGGAAAAGTTTGTCAAGGGGTTTCTTTTCCTCATCTATGTCCACATTGTCGGCATATTCCATCTCTAGTGGCATGCCCAGCATTGACACTGGGGGGGGGGGGGGGGGGGGGGGTTGGTCTTGTGGAGGAAGTATACTTACCTTGATAGTGGCATTTTGGGAATTCATGGTTCAAAGTGATTCAAACGTGTGCACAAAGCTGGTGGAGCTTAGCTGGAAAAGGGTGGTTCATAGCTACAAATCTATCCAGGGATCTTAACCTGAAATTATTCTGAATTTGCAGACACCTCTGAAGATGTAAATATTAAACAGCTGATTAATTTCAAAACTATTTGCAAAATGAAGATTATTGCTGATATTACATATTGAGTCTTATGTCATATATATATATGAATTCTGTTGTAACAGCTAATTCTTGAGAACTACTGATTCACCATGGCACTAGACAACCAGATGTTACATCCATGCCTAAGTGTACTTATTAAACACCCATATATACTGGTACACTTTACTTGTATGATGTTCAAATGGTAAATCATACATTCAAATCTGAAGTGCATTAACTGGTTTGTATATTGAGAATGGCATTGCCAAATGAGGTCTAAAACAGCAACAACTTTAAGCAACAATTTTCACTATGGAAACCAATCTAATTCTCCATGTTCGCATTGCTTTTAAACCACTACACAATCTGACCATCCTGTAATGTTGATCTATAGTAGTTAATATTACCCAAACAGCTGACCAGATGGGCTGGACATTCCTGCTTGCTGGCATGATGCAGCTGTGTGGAGGCAATTAGACATGTCTATCAATGATCACAGGCGGTCACTAATTAATCAACTACTGTCCAGTAATTAATAACAGCTCAATGCAGCCAACAGAAAATAGAAGTAATGTATTAACAGGATTGTAGTTCTATAAGCGATGCATGTTTTACATAGGGCTTCATCAAGAGAGGTTATCACCATGACTGGCTATCAGTCTCAGTTATACTAACAATTAATCTATCTATGGTTGCACCAAACACTGCTATCCCATTAATCATTTAATTTAAACCAGGATTATTCTGCTAAATCAGAGCTGCCAACCCCCAGTTAAAGAAATCAGTAGTTTCAGGTGAAAAAACATGATTTTCAGTAGTTTCACACTCTTTCAGTTGTGGATTTTCAGTAGTTTGAGGAACCTTTCAGTAGTTCAGTAGTAATTAAAAAGCAGCAAAACACATGATTTTAAACAATGCGAGATAAGAATATCTACCACTGGAATGATTGACTGTTATCGAGCCAGTCATTCCGGTGGTAAAATGTAAATATAGTCATCTAGTATTGTGTGAGCTAATTTACCATTACATTTTTGGATACATTTTTTTTATTGATTTGCAATGTGCATGTACATGTATGTATCACCCTTCTGTTCTTTAAAACCGGTCATCTTTCTGTATATTCTCGCTTATAAACATGTCTTTTGAACTGTTTTTTTATTGGTATTGCAGCATTATCATGTTGCGCCGAGTTCTTCCACGAAGTTTGGTGATTATTTTCCATACTTAGACACCAAAATCAGAAAACAAAGACTGACATTCACTGTGCACAAAATCTAATACCGCAATCACGGAAATATATATTATCACGAAATTCATGTTACAATATTTCGGTAAAGACTTATTATATTAGAATATAAAAAGATTATTTTGAATTTCTCACACTTTGAACGGACAATTTCCGATTTACATCAGTATATTTATATAGTTTAATTGCATATCTGTAGCCATCATAAACAAACAAACATCCGGGGTTCTCGCATAATGCTAACTTTCCCAATCTATTAATCCAACGCTGTAATAAGGCGAAAAATGCCGATTAACTAGATTAGAGAATCTTGGCAGGCTGTTTCATAGATATAGAATTCCAAAGCGTGTGTGCTAATTCTATTACGTAGTTAAATAAATTATCAGATTAATAAAGCCAATACAATTTCATTTCTCATAAAAAATATATAAATTCGCCTCTATTCAAATTCTCCATCCAATTATCAAGAGAATCGAGTCCCTTTTGGAGACTGCACGTATATAATATGCCAAAACAAGATGCCCAAGGGGATTGTGTCGCTCACCTGGAGCACCATCAATTTTTGACAAAATTGTTGGTTGGTGGTTTAGCAGTCTTTTAAATGAGTTTGTGGACATTTTTGCAAGTACAATATGGCCGCCAAACACACTACATTTGGATTGGCCCACGGCGCCCATGTTTTTTTGATGGATCAACTTCCCGTGAACAAATTTTATTGGCCCAAATTTCGGCCTGATCCCTTCAGTGGTTCTGGAGGAGTCATTTTCGTGAAAACCAGGTCATCCAAGATCGTCGCCGAATCATTTGGTCAATCGAGTCCGCTTGAACAAACTTGGCTTACCTCTTGGCCTAGATGAAGATTCCCCAAGTGGTTTCGGAGCAGATTTTTAAAGACATTTCCTGAAATTGGCCGAAATCCAAAATGGCCACTGGGCAAATTGGCCGATCGGGTTCATTTGAACAAGCTTGGATCCTTATGCCCTAAGGATGCTTCCTGCTAAATATAATTGAAATCGGCCTGGTAGTTCTCGAGAAGACATTTTAAATTTCCCATTGCTTTAGCATGGGAGCTTTTGACGAGAAAATTATGCAAGATGGCCGCCAAACCATTTATGCAACAGTTTCGAAAATTGCAAATTTGAGCTCAGAATACCCAAAAACATATATAGAACCAATTTTGGCCTCAAAACCTATAAAATAAAAAAATCCAATATGTCTACCAAACACGCTACATTTTGATTGGCCCACGGCAGCCATGTTTTTTTACGGAGCAACTTTCCTTGAACAAACTTTAATGGCCCTAATCATATCGCCCAAATTTTGGCCTGATCCATTCAGCAGTTCTGGAGAAGTCGTTTTCTGGAAAACTAGGTCATCCAAGATGGCTGCCAAACCATTCGGTCAATCAAGTTGTCTTGAACAAACTTGGCTTATCTCTTTGCCTAGATGAGGTTTCATAAGTTTTGAATCGATTCCCCAAGCTGTTTCGGAGAACGAGATTTTTAGACATTTCTAAAAATCAGCCGAAATCCAAGATGGCCACCGGTCAAATTGGCAGATCGGCTTCGTTTGAACAAAATGAAATCTCTATGGAATAAGGATGCTTCCTGCCAAATATAATTCAAATCGGCCCAACAGTCCTCGAGAAGACATTTTAAATTTCCCATTGCTTTAGTATGGGAGCTTTTGGCGGGAAAATGATCCAGGATGGCCGACAAACCATTTATACGACAGTTTCGACAATTTCAAATTTGAGATCAGAATACCCAAAAACCCATATAAAAACAATTTCGGCCTCAAAAGCCATTAAATAGAAAAATCCAATATGGCCGCCAAAGATGCTATATTTTGATTGGTCCACTGCATCCATGTTTTTTGACGAATCAACTTTTCTTGAACAAACTTTACTGGCCCTTAGTCCCTAATCATATCTGCCAAATGTCGGCCTGATCCCTTCAGCGGTTCTGGAGAAGACATTATTTTTGCTAAAACTAAGTCAACCAAGATGGCTGCCAAACTATTTGACAAATTAAGTTCCCTAGAACATATTTGGTTGTGCTCTTGCCCTACATCATATTTCATGAGGTTTCCTTGAATCCTTCGGAGAAGATTTTTAGACGTTTTCAAAAATCGGCCAAAATCCAAGATGGTCGCCGGCCTAATTGGCCGATCGGCTTCATTTGAACAAAGTTGGATCCCTATGCCCTAAGGATGCTTCCTGCCAAATATAATTGAAATTGGGCCAGCGGTTCTTGAGAAGAAGTCGTTTAAAGGAAAAGTTGACGGACGGACGATGGATAGTCGCCGCGACATAAGACCACTTGGCCTTTCAGGCCAGGTTAGCTAATAAAGGTATGAGCATAAGCACTCTACTGCCATTTTAACTCTATGGGATGGTCTCAAATGTCGGCTAGATTGAGCAATTATTACATCTTGACATAATGGAAGCCGACGTGTTTTGATAAGTGGTCGCCTTTTTATAGACCCACAAACGGAAATTCATAATTTTACCACCTTGTCCGTATTACAGTAATTGTGCAATTTTTTATTTCCGTATTTTCACTCACCACCCGTACATGCGTGGTTTGGATGCTATTTCCGTACAAACTACGGACAATCCGTACGTGTTGGCAGGTCTGCTAAACTAATGTTAAGATCTTGTAGAATACATGTACATAGCTTTCAAAATGGAACAGGGTGGGGGGGGGCAGCATTATCTCATGAATATTTATGAAAATGAAGTCTAACTAATCACATATTTTCTACAAATGTCTTACTGTTTGGGTTCCTTCATCTGTCATGTCTGTGCAATAATGATTGATCGGTTATATGGCAACATCTGTTCATTAATTAACCATTTACACCTATGTATATTTCAATCATGGTTCTAATGTACTGCTCCACTCATTTTACATGTACATAGGAGTAATGTTTGACAGAGCCAACCAGGAAAGAGATTGCACAAGTTTTCAATGATAGCTGTTGGGCCGTTCCGATGAGAGCCATGGGTAACTAGTTTAGCAGCCACACACATTATTACTACCCAAGCCCAGGGGACAGAAGATTAGCAAGTGGGTGTTTTCACACAAAATCTGTCGAATTGGGGAATTTTTTTGGAGGGGGGGGGGGGGGCGGCTTAAAGCTAACAGTTGAATATATGTTTGTTGTGCCCATGCCCGAGTCATCGCTGTCCTAAACAAAATGTGAACTAAACATTTCATCAGAGAATTGATGCTACTATATGTCAATACATGTACATATACTGAGCAGACAATACGTTGAAATGAATAAATGCTCTAAGAATTATGAAAGTATCAATTGTCTGGTAAGGAAGCACAAAAGACATACATGTACAAGCAATATCTGGAATGCGTTTTGGTAAACTATTCTTTTCATCTATAAATAAAGATAACGATTTCAGAAATGAAATTATATTTGACAGTTACTTTGTATCTGTGAAACTAGTAATGAGCTGGCATGGTAACTTGACCACTAAGTTAGTTATCAGGATACATTGTAGCTTTAATCATTTGACTACGGCACCAACATCTAACTAAGCCAAACTGACCAGGTGAACATCTTTATGTGATTAAAACTCTGTTTATTTCAGCGAGACCAAGTACATTAATAGACATTGTTAATATAAGACCAAATTCTACCAATACATCTATCTCTCCCCTAATGTCATGGTCACTATATACTGGATCATACTAAATTATTGCAAAAAAGCTGCATTATTCTACGACAGCTCCTAGCAACCAGTGACCTAGCGTATGTTCCCTAAAATCATGTAATCTACCTGATAATATTGGAATATGTATAACTCACACAGGTGTAGTACATGGATGACAGATGGAGGATTCTATGATTAATAAAAGCTGGACTAAGTTTCTAATAGGACTTCATTTAACCATTTGACTCACAGACCAGAAATCAGATTCTTTATGGCGCAACAAATATTCTGTTGTATATTTTGAAAGTAATTTGACTGATAGTTGTTGTTGCCTATGGCAGTTGCAGCACATGGAAACAATACATTCCAATCAAATTACATTTTATATTCTTTATCAAGCTAACTTCTTAAAAATTGGCTGAGAGCACCATACATGTATTCCAGTGTGGGGGGGGGGCCCTCCAGATTTTAGGCTAAGGGGTCCTGAACCACATCCACATATTTACATGCCATGTTAAGCACTGAATGTAGCTATATGCAGGTAATTTCACTTAACTAGTTTATTAGCCATAAAACTCTTGAATATTTTTTAACTAATTTGACCGGAATATGCCTATTTAGTCTCAAAATATTCTACATATTTCTTATAACAAGAGATCTTAGAGGATGTGGAAATTATCTGGACCACACGTCTAGCACACCACACTCTTTTAAGTCAAGTTTAGTTAAATAAAATCATGAAAGGTTAATGAGAAAGATAGCTTAACCAATTTTTCGGCAATTTTCCGCAAATACAAGATACATATTTAGATGGGAGAAAAGTTGACCAATAAAAATTCTTTATACAAGGTTGGTAGTCTAATGCCATAGGGTCACTCGGGCCAGGTTTAGTTGAAATCGGACAAGCGGTTAATGAGTAGTAGTCTTTAAAGTAAAAGTTGATGCTTCGGAATATGCAAGATGAAGACACGAAACACTGACCAATCAGATCTTAATACACAAGTTCAGAAGGTTATGAGCATAGTGTCCTTTCAGACAAGTTTTGTTGAAATCAGGCCAAGGGTTAATGAGTAGTTAACTGATTTTCACCAAATTTTTGAAAACACGATGGCTTACACAGAATGGACCAATCAAACCAATCCTTGAGAAACTAAATTCTTTACGATATAAAACTTGCTACGTTGAATATTTTGAAATTAATTTGACTACCTTAAGCAGCAACATTTTGCTGTCAAATTAATTTCAAAATATTCACCAATTTTCCTTTATGGTTGCCCTGTAAGTGAGAAATGGCGAATTCATCGATGAAATGGTTAACGGTTATACCTGTAGTTAGTCAAAACATCACAATATCTGATTACTGAACATTTTTTGTAGGCTGACAGAAGACATAAAATTCACCAATTATCGAGCCAGTCATTTCTAGGTAAAATGTTTGAAAACAGTTTTGTCTTTGCTGTCAAATGAACATTTTTCATAAGCATGGTAGAAGCCGACTTTCTGGTCTGACCATTAACCCTTAGCACTCTGATGTCAATATTCTATATTTTACTGTGTCAATATCAAAGAAACTGGTGTACATTTTTCAACAATCTTGCTGGAAGATGTTGCTGTCGTAGCACCATCTCCCACCAAATTTGTTGAAAAATGTACACCAGTTCATCTTTTACTTTAATTTGAAAATTAAACATTTTGACACCAGAGTGGTAAGGGTTAAAGGGTTAGCACAGCATATCTGAACTCTGAATAACAATAGAACATTCTCCGGAGAACTTGCAATGTTCAATAAGACAAGGTAATAATAACTATTCATCATCTGTTCTCAAAAATCATAATCTGACTACAGGTAACATTAATTATATACAATTACAGCGAGCCAAATTACACAGGAACTCGTCAACTCAAGTACCTCAACAGGCAAATAATTATGTGTACAAGTATCCATCTAATAATCTTTCTGGTCGATAGCACTTAGAGCTTATAAATCCACATTCCTAAACCTGTGTTACTATTACTGATCATATCATAAGTACCGCCAAATACTACTGTCTTAACACATTCAAAACTAAAAACTTGATTATAATTCTAAGAAATATTCGGTTGAATGTCATAAGAAACTGGTGCCGTTTCTTTGCGAATGGCGGGACCCGATACGTTACATATCATCTGATGCTATAATCAATGGACCTTTTCACTGTATCAATTTATCATATGACGTCATAACCAACTACGTGATGTGTAGAATGACATCACAATCAATGACGCCATGAAAAAAGTAGATAAGTACATCACGACCGCATATCTGAAGATGGACTATACGTTGTTGTACAAATTCTATGTCTAATTAATAAATATCATGTTGAATATTTTGTAACTAATTAGTTTAAAAATATTCAACAACTTACCGGCATAGTTTTCAGGAAATTGACAGTCAGGACATTTGGAGATCGATCAATCCCGACACAGCGAAGTGTGGGTGGAGCTTAGCTAGAGGCGGGCGGGGTATAGCTAATACTGGAAAGGTTTATTACGTCGCTAGTTAACTGATGTCACAATAACAATATTGTCATGATTCTATGTCTTCGATGGATTTACAATTTATTAAACATCCTGCTGAATATACATGTATTGAAACTAATTTGACTGAGAGATGTAGCCTCAAAACTAGTTTCAAAATATTCACCAGCTTGTACCTTTATACATGTACATGTAGTTGGTCTTTCGCAATTTCCAATCAATTGCTATTTTTTAATCATAGACGTTCTAAACTTCCCCTGTTCCACATGCCGAGTAAAGGGTACCTAGATACATCAGAAGTGTCAGTGCGCCACATGTCAGCTACATTCTGCCAAATATTTGTACAATAGACACCAAATAACATCAGTCAGTCACCGACATATCAAGAAACTAATAACATTTGTCCTAAAATGAAGGTCATGAATTTTTCAACATTTTCTCCAAAGCTTTTACTGAAGATGTAACTAAAAAAATCCATCAGTTACTTCAGTATGAGAGCATAGTTTTGATGATTACAGGTGGCATTGGTTAGCAGTACAGCAGGTGCAGGGAGACATACACATGTATCGGACAGAGCAAACCTTTTCTTGTCAATTTCTACATGTCAATAAAATGCTTAAAAGCAAGACTGTTGTTTCCAGACAACGCTGACTAGCGATCAATTAAATTTGTAATAATAACAAGCCAATAGTCAATGTAACAGTCAGCAGACTGATCTCAAGAAGGGACGAATCCTCCAGTAACACCTCATACATGTACTATCAAATTACAAAATTGTAGGCTAACCGGTGTTCACTTTGAAACTAGTTTTGATCTAAGCAGTTGCTGTCTAAGACAGCAACAGTCTACATAAAAACCTTTTTCAAAATGATTATCAGTAAGCCCTTCAACAAGGTGTTAGAACATTATGGGTCTTTTTTATCTCATCAGCATATAGAGGTAATGTAATATTGCTCCTGCGTGTTGTTTGTTAGTGAAACACATACAGGTTTGAGGGAGAATTCATAATGGCAGAATGCCAATCATAATCATTACTGGCATGGCAGCGCTTATATTTTGGACACAGACTTCTGGGTATGTAGTGCTTTTTCTTTACAGCACACACATTGCTGATGAAAAGCTGGTATGCCAAATATCATAAACTACAGCAGCATTGACAATGATTTATGAGGATAACCTCCTTCAATTGCAATATGCTTTAAGGTCATTGACGGAAATATTTACAATGGATAGTAGAGTGAAACCCCCACAATATGCGGAAGTAGTCGCTTCAACATGCTTACATGTACATTAAATTAAATGCATGTAGAGTGAATATTGCAAGTTAACCCACCCCCCTCTCTCCTCTCCCTGCCCCACCTTGTTTCTGTGGCTTTATATCTGTGAATGTCCAGCATGATTACCACAATTCTACTGGAGGGAATCTAGAGCAAAAATTAGGTGAAAGGTTACCATTCATGTTATGAAAAAGCTTCCTTATTTAGAGGTCAAAATGTCAACGGTCAATGTTATATAAAATGGCAGCCAGCTAAGACTGAATTCTTCTTTATCTCGAGAACAAGTTTACAGTTACATTGTACTTCTTGCTCAGCACATTGCTCCTAAGCATTTGACAAATGCCAAGAGAATAAGCAAGCATGTATTGTATGAATTTAAACATTTTCATCCTTGAAAGCTCAATATCTGGTGTCTTAAACTTGGCATATCTTATTTACATCCAGTCAAATTAGTTTCAGAATTTTCCCATGAATTCTGAAGTTGCAAATAATGTTTGTGTTTACAGGAATGGCAGGATTAACACCTGGTCAATATTGACCAAGAAAACTTCACTTGTCCGCTAGAAAATGTCCATTGCAAACTAAAATATATTTGAAAGTTTACCACTGATATGACTGGCTCTGTTTACCAGCCAGTCATTTCAGTGTTAACTTGTCAAAAACACTTCTCTTGGTCTGCAATTAGATGTAATTTTTGGCCAGCCTGACCATTAAAGGGCGACTACTATCCTGACGCACACACATAACACGATGAAATGTGACATCGTCTAACAGTGCAATACACTTACCCTTATCACACGAAAAGGATTAGTTTGAAATAAATCACACACAAACCCGCCAAATAGACACCGACTAGTGATGCATGTAATGATAGTTATTAATTTGCATGACACAAGAGGATTATGTTAGAAAGCTACTACTACTAAGTACGTCTTCTAAATAAAATCTCATGAAAAACACAAATTATGTAAGACCTTTTGACAAGAAAGAGACTAAAATGGCAAATTGTACGACAAACATTATGTAGCGAGGCGCTTCTGACTCAAATTCATGACGCAACTTAGTAGCATAACCTAATGTCATGAGTTGTTAGTTAACCGAAGAAAGAAATCAGCAGAGAAGATACTGTAAAACAACACAACAAACACGTGTGTGTACTCACCAATTTCTGAACTCAGTCCTGTACATATGACCATACCACGGCATTTTCCAATGGCAATATTGGTACCCTAGAATAAATTAATCAAAATATATGGTAGACAGACATAATCAAGAGAGACAATCAACTAAGACAAAAAACTTGCTACATAACTTAGATCTTTTAAATGTCAACAACTTTGTGATAAATACCTTACAGGAACATGGTTGGTTTTTATTTTGACTCATAAATATCGAAGCCTGCTAATAACCATTACAGGATTTACTGGTGATACAGTACCGCCTACAACCATCTTTAAAGCACTAAAAAAACCCATAGGCAAGCCTAAAATTTAATCGCACACACACGAATCAGCGCTTTTATTTTGGCTGAGCTAGAAAAAAGCATTTCGTATGTGATTTAGTAAATGTACATGTAAACGAAACTGGCACAATCGGGAAATCGAAAAAAATGTCCTGTTACTCGAATGCTTCCACGTCCTTAAATTGAAGCATCGGAGGACGCCATAAAAAGCTGAAATATTTCCAAGAATGAGCTTTTCACGAAATTCATCTCGCTACAATAACCAGATTGAGCTGGCCATGCGGTTGGAAAAGAAATCATGTTGCTAAATCTGAGACAATCTGTTATTTTCGGATTAATTACATCATATAATAAACAAATTGAAAGCAGCTGATCTCGGTAGTTATTCTAGAATATAATGCATGCACACATGTTGCATAAGACGTGCCAAATTTATACTGTGAAGTGTGCAAAAATGAACTTCTTATCTTGAACATCCTTTTAGAATATGATACACAACAACCACGGCACATGCATGAAAAACGTGCTAAATTTATACTGGGAAGTGCCTTAAAAACGTACGTCTTATCTCCAAAACTTCTTTTCAAACTTTATTCCGAGCAACGACCATGCAACATAACACGCATAAAATTTATATTTTAAAGTATCGAAAAAACTAAACTCTTATCACGCCCATTCTGTTTAGAATATTACGAACGACGGCTTTAAATAACTAATTTAGCCATTTTAAAACTATGTCATTTCATAAACATTTTTCTTTCCGAACACAAGGCTGTGTCCAAAGAAGAATGGCTCGTTATCAAAAATCTGTCGAGTCAGCTTTTGACTTTACATTTGTTAAATCGGTACATGTACTATGTATATCATTAAACTGGCGTGCTATGGGCCCACAAAAAAAATCTATACTTGGATACTAAACCAATGACTTACTGAGAATAGTACATTCTTTTTATCCTGGTTAACAGCACGAGGATCGTCAATCGGATCTGTATGTTTCATCACGCTAACACTCTCACCTGGATAGTCGACACACAAATATATATACATGTACAAATAGTTATGCAGAGATATAATTAGCACATGCCTTCCTATAATCCCAGAATTCTGGTGTTTCAAAACAAGAGGCCCAAGGTGCCTGTATCGCTCACCTGGACCATAGGCATTTCAACTAGAATGCTCTTTATCAACAAAATGGTCCCAAACCATTTATCCGACAGTTTCAAAAATTGCAAATTTGAGATCAGAATACCCAAAAACACATAAAACCAATTTCGGCAGCAAAATCCATCAAATAAAAAGATCCAATATGTCCGCCAAACATGCTATATTTTGATTGGCCCACGGCGGCCATGTTTTTTTGATAGATCAACTTCTCTTGAACAGACTTTAATGACCCTTAGAGCCCAAATCGTATCTGCCAAATTTCGGCCCGAGCTTCTGGAGAAGTCATTTTCGCTACAACTAGGTCACCCAAGATGGCCGCCGAACCATTTGACCAATCAAGTTCCCTTGAACAAACTTGATTCAGCTCTTGCTCTAAATCATATTTCATGATGTTTGCATCAATTCCCCAAGCGGTTTCAGAGATTTTTTAAAAACATTTCTAAAAATCAGCCAAAATGCAAGCTGGCCACCGGCCCAATCGGACGATCGGCTTCATTTGAACAAACTTGAATCGCTATGCCCTAAGGATGCTTCCTGCAAAATATAATTGAAATCGGCCTAGTAGTTCTCGAGAAAACATTAAAAATTTCCCATTGTTTTAATATGGGAGCTTTTGGCGGGAAAATGATCCACCGCCAAACCGTTTATCCGACAGTTTTGAAAATTGCAATTTTGTGATCAGAATACCGCAAAACACATACAAAACCAATTTCGGCCTCAAAATCAATCAATTAAAAAAATTAAATACGGCTGCCAAACACGCTATATTTTGATTGGCCTATGGCGGCCATGTTTTTTGACAGATCAACTTCCCCTGAACAAATTTTAATGGCCCTTAGGTCCTAATCATATCTGCCAAATTTCCGCACGATCCCTTCAGCGGTTCTGAAGAAGCCATTTTCGTTAAATAGTTTTTAGTTCAAAATGGCCGTCAAACCATTTGACCAATCAAGTTCACTTGAACAAACTTGGTTTAACTCTTGTCCTAGATCATATTTGATAAGATTTGCATCAATTCCCTAAGTGGTTTCGGAGAGGATTTTTAAAGACGTTTCCTAAAATCGGCCTACATCCAAGATGGGCCGATCGGGTTCATTTGACCAAACTTGGATCCCTATGCCGTAAGGATGCTTCCTGCCAAATATAATTGAAATCGGCCCAGTGGTTCCTGAGGTCGTTTAAAGGAAAAGTTGACGGAAGAGGGACGGAAGTTCGCCACGGCATAAGCTCACTAGGTGAGCTAATTAATGGAAGTCCTGATTTAACATTTTTAGCATAGAAGCATGGACACAACATATTCACCCCTCCACGAACAGACCAAAATAATAATAGGCTTCTTTCTAGCTCTAATAGAAGATAGTAGAAGCACATTTCTCTTTAAAAACGTTATTTGACACTAATTTAACTCTAACCTATAATCCACGTACAAATGCAGCCATCAAAATTTGGGGAGAACGATCGTTTCGTTCGCGTGTCGGTTACGTGAAGTAAAATTACCGTGAACGAAAAAATGGTCGCGTAAGTGACAAAGCCCAGAACGCTAGTAATCTCTGATCGTGGAAAACAGAAGTTTCAACAAGTTTTTCATATGAAATATGCTATTTACAACGGAATTTAGCATTTTCAACCATTAAAAGATCAATAACATCTGTCTGTTAAATTCTATAAGTAAGCGACACCACGCATGTGTCAGAGACAAACTTCCGTTGTATTTCTGCTAGCTTTACTACATAGGCTGGGAACTAGTCTCGCTACACGTTATGCATCAACAACGGACTGTTCAATTATAAACCGTTGCATGCAAGTATGTGCAACCGTCAGCTGGCTATGGTCGAGGCACATTATAGCGATTTATCAAATTAACAGTGGCATTTAGCAATTGATTTAGGCCATTTACTGCTCAGAATTTGCATTATGTATTCACAAATATATGCTTAGAATAATATCATACCTTAGACAGCGTAATGGTAATCAATATGAATTTTTTCACAGCCTGAGAACGATCTAAGAAGAAACTTCTTCTTATATCCGAAGTTCCCAGTAATTGGAAATAAAACACAAACATGTTCCCGGTCCAACTCTGCTTAGTGGTGGCATGCTCCCGATGTATTATTTTATATACGCGATTGGATCCCAATATAACATAAGGAAGACATGCATTGTTGAGTGAGTCTCGCAGTATATTCTCCTTGAGTTTCAGTTGGTTTGTAGAGACAGCTATGTTTAAGCATTTATCTGTTAAATTAAACTTGTACATTCATAGATCCTAGCTACTGTGTCAGTGTGTATTTTTCCATGACACACATCATCATCAAGAAAACATCATGTTTCATTAATTGACCATGAGGTGAATTCACATGCGGCGGATGCCATTTGACATGATAATGATTTTTTATGAAACCATGTTTTTAAAAACATATTTTATCTGTAAATTAGGTAATTGGTGGATAAGTCCATGCTGTAATCAATATGCTAATGATAATTCAGCAACATGCACTTTAAATTCATTATTAACTTAATATACAGATGAAATATGTTCAGATAAAGCAGGTTTGAATAAAAAATGGCATAAACAATTTGCACAACCAATTGGTTACGCAAACTGGTTTTGCGTAACCGAACAATTGGTTACGCAGACCTGAAAACACGGGACCCAAAAATGGGTCTCGCAAATATTTGAAATTTTGAGAGCTAGCTGCAAATGTAAGCTTAGTATGTATCACTTTATAGCCATTTAGCTTGAAAATACATTTTACATCAATTTATTATAATGGGTTGATTGAGTTAATCAAATGAATATGACAGTAAGTGGAGGCTGTGAGAACACAAGAAGGTCTCTCACAGTACTATGCTTCTGTAGTTTGCTGTTTGGCTTGTGGGGCAGGCAGCACATAGAACAGCGTTACAAGATAATACATCGAGAACATCTGCTCCAAACAAGAACAGGATCCAGCATGCAGCCGCTAAGCCAACAAGGATTATAACAAAAAATCTGTTTGCAATGCAACCATGAAGTTCAACTTTAAGAGGTTGCTATGAACTATATAAAGCTCAACTTCAAATATATATATTTCTACCTATAAAGACTGAAGGATAAATACAGATGGCCTAACACTACACTTATCAGTGACCATGACCGTAACGGTTTGACCTTTTGATTGCAACATCATTGCGTTATCCCCTTTCATTACAAGGAAGTATATACATGTATGTTCAACGTGATTAAAGAAACAGGAGACAAATAGTTAAGTTCAGCTAAATGCATAATGTTAATGTTGAGAAAAACCAATGTTTTGATCAATGTCCTAGTGATCCTGAACTTTGACTATATGAACCAAGTCATTGTGTCATGCAGTCTCATTATAGGGATGTATGTGGTCACTTTTCGGTGCACTCTGATTAACGCATCGCAAGACATACACGATTAAGCTGAGCTTAGCTCCAAATAATAGTTTAGAAAAAAAACCTAAGTTTTGTTCCTCTCACACAGACCTTTGACCTTTTGATGCCAATATGATAATGTCATATCAGATCATTATCAGGAAGCATGAGATGCATACAACGTCAAGTTAAATGCAAAAAGTTTATGTTAAACTTTATGTTAAGAAAAAAATAAGTTTCTATCATGGTCTTAATGAACTTTTAAGACATTCACCCCAACATCATTGTGTCATCCCGTCATATTACATTACAAAGAAACAGGTGTCCAAGTTTGGGTCAAGTATGATTAGTCAATATGAGTCAATATAAGTTAACTGCAAATTGGATGACGACAGCATCGCCGCCACCTGACGGCGCTGACAGTATCACAATAGCTCATTTTACTATATAAAGTTGAGCGAAGAATCACCATTATGATCATTTTGATGTGCACCTTAAAATTGATGACGGCAAAATTGGATGACACAATCTTAAAAATCTGGATAGGTGGATGGCAAAGTGTGGACAGGTGGATGGCAGTGTGGACAGGTGGATGGCAAATCTGAACTGGCTTGATGGCAAAATATAGCTGGACAAACAGCAACAAAATCATAAGCACTTCCAGCACTTGTTTTCACAAACTGGGTTAGAATATTAGTACACGAATACATGTTCTTACAGCGGAGCTTATGTCCAATTTTGATATTTTTACGCTTTAAATTTTGGTCAATTAAGCCGATTTCGCATTTCATACACATACTTGGTATTGAAAAAACAGGTCTTTGGGGATTTGTACTGAAAGGGGTTAATCAAATAAATATGACAGTAAGTGGAGGCTGTGAGAACAACACAAGGTCTCTCACAGTACTATGCTTCTGTAGTTTGCTGTTTGGCTTGTGGAGCAGGCAGCATATAGAACAGCGTTACAAGATAATACATCGAGAACATCTGCTCCAAACAAGAACAGGATCCAGCATGCAGCCGCTAAGCCAACAAGGAAAGGTAATTAACATGATGTCTGGCTCGAAACACATACTATCTGGACAAAGGGAATGGCAAAATCTGGACAGCTGGATGGGAAATCTGGACAGGTTGATGGCAAAATCCGGACATACTGATTGCAAATCTGGGCATGTTGATGTCATAATCTGGACAGGCGAATTGAAAATCTGGACAGGTGGATGGCAAAATGTGGACAGGCGGATGGCAAAATGTGGACATGATGATGGTAAAATGTGGACAGGTGGATGGTAAATCTGAACTGGCTAATGGCAAAATATAGATGGATGAATTGCAACAAAAACTTTTAAGCACTACCAGCCCTTGTTTTCACATACTGGGTAAGATGTCCAGAGCTTTTCCCCATTTTAACATATTCTCACCAATAAGATTTTGGTCAATTAAACTGATTTCATATTTCATACATGTACCAAGTTGGTATTGCTAAAACAGGTCTTTGGGGATTTGTACTGAAAGGGGTTAATCAAATAAATATGACAGTAAGTGGAGGCTGTGAGAACAACACAAGGTCTCTCACAGTACTATGCTTCTGTAGTTTGCTGTTTGGCTTGTGGAGCAGGCAGCATATAGAACAGCGTTACAAGATAATACATCGAGAACATCTGCTCCAAACAAGAACAGGATCCAGCATGCAGCCGCTAAACCAACAAGGAAAGGTAATTAACATGATGTCTGGCTCGGAACACATACTATCTGCACAAAGGGAATGGCAAAATCTGGACAGATGGATGGGAAATATGGACAGGTTGATGGCAAGGTGGCAAAATCTGGACATACTGATTGCAAATCTGGGCATGTTGATGTCATAATCTCGACAGGCGGATTGAAAATCTGTACAAGCGTCATGTTGGTGTAAATCTGGACAGGTGGATGGCAAAATGTGGACAGGCGGATGACAAAATGTGAACAGGTGGATGGCAAAATGTGTACAGGTGGATGGCAAAATGTGGACAGGTGGATGGCAAAATGTGGACATGACAATGGTAAAATGTGGACAGGTGGATGGTAAGATGTAGACAGGTGAATGGCAAAATGTGGACAGGTGGATGGTAAATCTGAACTGGCTAATGGCAAAATATAGATGGACGAATGGCAACAAAAACTTGTAAGCACTACCAGCCCTTGTTTTCACATACTGGATAAGATATCCAGTGCTTTTCCCCATTTTGACATATTCTCACCAATAAGATTTTGGTCAATTAAACTGATTTCATATTTCATACATGTACCAAGTTGGTATTGCTAAAACAGGTCTTTGAGGATTTTTACTGAAAGGGGTTAATCAAATAAATATGACAGTAAGTGGAGGCTGTGAGAACAACACAAGGTCTCTCACAGTACTATGCTTCTGTAGTTTGCTGTTTGGCTTGTGGAGCAGGCAGCATATAGAACAGCGTTACAAGATAATACATCGAGAACATCTGCTCCAAACAAGAACAGGATCCAGCATGCAGCCGCTAAGCCAACAAGGAAAGGTAATTATCAGGATGTCTGGCATATCAATGAGATAATTTAAGAATCAATATGATTTAGTCATGCAATTTTAAAGCAAAGCTAATTCACCTGTCAGGATGGCTTGGTCTACACGAACGGTAGTGGAATGGATCTTGATCATACGGATATCTGCCGGAACTTTGTCACCAACTGCAAACATAAATGTAGAACAGAATAGATGGATCCATCTTAGAATCAACTTGAAATTTTGAAACCTGAATTCTGAGAATCTAAATATTAAATTACACGTATATCTACGAATCTGATATAACTATAAGATGCATACATATACACAATGTCTCAAATTGATGCAATTCTGTACCTGAAGTCCCAAAAAACAAAACACCCGGGGAGTGGGGGGGGGGGGGCGCTTTCTTTTCTGAGTGATCTCATGATATGGATCCCACATAGCATCATGTAACGTATTCAACTCCTAAATGATAACATTAGATCTTTATTGATAGAATGTCTCAATCAATAGGGGTTGCTGCTGGCAGCAGTCTAACCAAATCTGTCATGTGATTACGAAACTAATCCAGTAGTGGGATCGTCAAATCCTGATTCTCTACACTTAGCTCATAGGATCATGCAGAAACTAAACATCTCAGATGAGTCAATATTGCTCAATTGATATTTTGTCAGAACTTAAATGTAAACACACCCGTTGGATATTTACAAACGTAATTTACGTACCAGCTACTTCAACAATATCTCCTGGAACTAGCTCCTTGGCTTTAATTCTTTGGACACCTTTCGCGTTTTGCCGGATAACCTTGGCAATCTCTGGCTCATATTCTTTAAGAGCTTCAATAGCATCTTCGGCATTGCGCTCCTGCAGAGAGAATAAAACAATGTGCTGATTATACATTACATGCACTATACCGAATATGAACTTTAACACAATGTACATGTATATTGTTGTCACTTGACACCGTCACAAAAGCATGTCACCGCGCGCCCGTCTCCACCACACCCACCCCACTTAGTTTGGTTGTAATATGGTGAAGTGATGATTTTATAAGTGGCCCAAGAGGTCTGTAACGCTCACCTACAAAACTGGCATTTCAACTAGAAAGGCATGTTCTACATGTAGAGCCGTACACAATTTTTTGCAACAAATGCAACAGTTCTGGATGCTTCCACGCAAATATGGTTGAAATCTGCCTAGCGCTTCTTAAGTCATTTTAAGCTCATTCCCATTCATTTCCTATAATGTTTTCAGAAGTTATAAAATCCAAGCAAAATTAATTTTCCGGATAAAAGGTTTCCATGCAGATACATGTATTAACAAGAGGTTCCTCCATACAGGCCTGTGCTGTAATATTTCCAATTGTAAACCATAAAGGTTGACTTCTACGTTGTAAGGCGACATATGGTAACCTAAACCTTACAGCGCTCATTGATGCCCATACTAAAATCAACAGATTAAGGTAACCTGTTTCGGGTCCCCTAAAATAAATTAAGGCAACCTCATGGAGAACGTTTTCAACAGGATACCATAACAGCACAGGTCTGTACATTGTATACATGTATGAGCATAAATTTCAATTATTTATGTCTTTAGAGCATTCATCAATGGCTGTTTAATTATATAGAGGAGACCTGGATTATTGATACATTCAAAGCACATCGTTAATTATAATAATTATATAGGGAACTAGATATATACAGCTAGTGCTGAAGAAGTGACCGCGATGGTCACGAAAGCTACACTCAAACAATTTCTACATTCCGGAGAGGTAACTAATCTTTCCGTATTATAGATATGTATACAGTTTATAATATAATATCTCAATAAGAAAACAGAAGTAATATATATTTCTCAGGGCTTGACAATGATTATTTAGATATCTACAAGAAGTGCATACTTGTAGGTATAAACAAACAAAGTGACCATATCTCACCAGGAATCAAGCCACCAACTGTTAAGTTTATTCTCGACCCATCACTAATACTCGTAAATCTACAGGAAGTAGTCAGAGTTATCCTACATGGTCTATAACCATGCTCTCACGTAGGCTGTTTTATTAAGACGTCTATAGGATTATATGTAAACAGTTTGACTTTCAAGCTACAATTTAAAATTTTGCTAAGACATGTACATGTACACAATGTACTCTCTTGAAGATACCAAATACAGCCATAGGCCTACAACCTACTGGATTGATTATTCCCTGTATACACATGCCATATAAGCTTCAAGATGGCTCAAGAAAATAGAAATCTTTGCTTAGAGAATCCGTCCATTTATGGCCAAGCCAGAAACTTTTTGAAAAATTTCAAATGGACGACCTAATTACGTACAGAAGAATGCCAATAGAGGGATCCATTTCCAGTTACATCCCACCCAATATCTAGCTAAGCTCCTCCAACCTTTTCCCGTTTTTCTGAATTCCCACAATCCCAATTTCAAGATAAATATACAGGCAAGCTGTTGAATATTTTGAAACTAATTCGACCGTGTGCTGTTGTTGAATTAGTTTCAAATATTCAATATTTATTAAAATAGTAAATTCATATTTAGACATACAATTGGTACATATGACAAACTTTTCTATGTTCATGACTGAGCTAGATACGTCACTTCATGTACACATTGCAACATTGGCCTACATGTGACGCAATGATGTATTATGTCATACTTGAGTGACAGATCAGATCTGTCCATTCGCAAATTCCTATAGAAATTTATTTTGGCTGACTTGACCATTAAAGTGTTAGGATAATCCTGCTGAGCAGTACTGGGAGAACATGTTCCGGATAGTAATGATTTGACAATTCAGCTGTTTTTAATAATTTCTCTGTGCACACATGATTGGGCATGTCAATTGGCTACCAGTATATATCAATAATGAAATGATAAAGCGGACGGAATTCAAACAAATTTGCTATGTGACTGCTCACACACACATCCCTCCAGGGTGGGGGAGGTGATGGGAGAATATCAACGTTGGCGAAAGAAAGATTTGCGGAGGTGCGCCATCGACTACGCATTCTAGTTGATATTGCTAAAAGCTACACTATACATCAATTCTTGGCAATCAATATGCCACGTTTTTCTAAGTCACTACATTTACTTAGATGAACAGTGTTTCCTATAACATGTATATGTACTGCCGTATTGGCTTATAGTGTGATTATATACATGCAGATGAAAATCACACAATTCACCCTGCCACAATAGTAATTATAAACATATCACTTTTGCATAGCATTAGCTTCAATTCCTGATATCTACAGTACATGTACATGATGAAACCATGACGTTTCACTGACATACTCATTGAACATGAGTTTAGCCTTTAACCCTCAAATTTAGTCAAGAAAATTTCTATTTTCTCATAGAAAATGTCCATTTGCAGAACAAGACTATTTTTGAAAATTATCAGTGGAATGACAGGCTCGGTTATCAAGTCAGTTATTCCAGTCATAGATTTTCAACAATAGTCTTCTCTTGGTCTGCAAATGGGCATTTCTCAACATCGCTGCAGAAGCCATTTTTGGCTGATATGAGTATTAAAGGGTTATGTAGAAAAGCTCTAGGGAATTGAAAGTAATCCAAAACCTCCATGCACACTGCTATGGATTACACAGTATAGCAGAGAGGCTGCAATGGGCTCTCGCATTGGGCTCTCTGGCAAGCAGGAAAATTGATTTAGTTGAGTTCGGGTTGTCAACCCAAAACAAGTGCGATTAGTTGTTAGTTAACCTTGACGCTTGATCCCCCAAAAATAGTACTGAATTCCTAGATCAGTGATAAGAGTACAAATGTACCCATTAAGATTTATCATTAACAATACATCACCGCTGTCCGTAAACAAAAATGATCTGTGTTTGGCCATGTGTTAAGGATGCCAGGGGACACATCAGGACAGTGCGCCTTGGAATTTGCCCTACTGGGAGCCAGTAAATACAAAGCCATGAGAGGACATTGCATAAATCTGTTAAGCATGCTATGAGGTGACCTCAAGAAAACAGTACACTCAGATCAAGAATGGACCTGAGGAAGCCAAAGATTTTGGCTGAGGACAGGACAGTGGGCAAAAGCGAAGAAGGACTAATTGCAGCTGTAGAATGTTTCTACTACTATAGCCACAGAATACAGTAATCATACATACACAGTTGGACACAACCAAAGACATAATCACCCCCACCACCACAAACAAAATGAGCAATAGGGCCATCCTTAAATAAGTTTGGTTGTCCTCTCCCGACCAACCCTAATATAAATAAAACCTGCCGACTCTAAATCTTTTTTTGTAGTTTCCTGCGAAGAATTTTTTATTTTCTAATGTAAGCCCATTGGGAGATTTAATTGACTCCATTCATTAAAATGGGTTCAATATAACCTTTAGAAACGGTTTGCTTTATAGCTTCTGTTTCAAGTTCAAATAAAAATCTAGTTTTGTTCTTCTATTTCAGCTAGTAATAGAACAGAAGAATTTCCTATCTATCTACATGTACATGTACCTTACTCCAACCATCAGGGTCACTCAGGTGAGAACCAAAACAAATCTTTTATGGATGGCCTAATATTAACCATTAAACCTCAAATTTATTCCTGAAAAATTTAATTTTCTCATAAAAAATAGCCATTTGCAGACTGGCAGACCAAGAGACTATTTAAAAAAAATTTTACCACTGGAATGAATGGCTGGCTCTATTATCGAACCAGTCAGTCCGGTATTAAACTTTCAAAAATAATATTCCATTGGTTTGCAAATGGACATTTCTCAATACAACAGCAAAACAGTTTTTGGCTGAGTGTTAAAGAGTTACACGGCCAAGGCGACAAAACAGGCCTTTACAGTGGTCTTGAGTAATGTCCATTTACAGGCCAAGGATATTTTGGAAAATTGACTACTGGAATGACTTGTTAGATAACTGAGGCAATTATTTTGTTTGTATATTTTCAAATATAATCTTTTCTTGGTCTATAAATTTTAATTTCATTTTAAGCATAAATGTAAATTCTCTTGACCAATTTTTACCATTAACCCAGAATTCCAAGAATCTGAAGTCCAAGGCAACAGGTAAGATGTTGAATATTTAGAAACGTATTTGCTAGGAACCTATGGCCGCAACAGCTCCCAGTAAAATTAGTTTTAAAATACTCAACATAATACTTATTAACCCTTTAATGGTTGAATTTGCTCAAGAAAATTTAAATATCTGCCTATTGAATGACCATTTACAGGACAAGAGAATAGAATTTTTGATAATTTATCACTGGCATGACTGGCTCGGTTATTGAGCCAGTCATTATAATGGTAAACTTTCAAAAACTATTCTCTTGGCCTGTAAATGGACGTTTAAGACCATAACAGAGGCTTGTTTTGGCCGGTATGGCCATTAAAGGGTTAAATTGTAAAGGATTTTGGGGGTTTCCGTTTTTGGCCTCCAAATTGTAATGGTTAAACCGTTTTCCTGGAAATTTGCCTTAAAATGTACATGTAAGAGTGGGATTTCTTCAAGAAAGAGTTATTGAGTTCATTCATCACAATTGTCCATCTTGTGTTGCTTTAAGCTGTTGCAGCCAGACAACATAAAACATTTATTGAACTCAAGCGTGCCATCTAATTTCAGAACGCTGATCAAATTAATCAATGATTACTGGTAAATCTATTCAGAAGGCAAAGTATTCACTAGGCACCATCTTGATACAAACATAATTGGAAAAAGTCTATTTTCAACTAGAACAAAGAAATTACAACAATCATATGAGGTAATGCTCAATTGGCCATAAAAGATTCATCCAGCAAGCACAAACAAATTACCATTAACGCATATTATATATATACATACATTAACCTGTAGGATTAATTTTTCATGACCAATTGAGCATTAGCTTATTACGAATCTATCAAATCTGCAGAGACCATCTAGCTAAAATCGGCTGACAATCGATTTACGTTTCTGATTTATTTGCTATAACCCATGAGGAAACCGTCTCGCGCGGTTGATTTGCCTCCAACGTGCATGTGCTAATGGTATTACTTCAGGCAGCCAGTACACAAAAATCAATGCTTGAAAGCTATTTCATACATTCAATCGCGCCAACTGCATTTTAAACCCGCTTGCTGTGGTTAAATTGTCAAGCATAATAAGTGTGATTAGTTGTATATTGCTATGCTGTTGATTATCTTGAAATCATACCAACTGACAACATTTTGCTGTGTAACCCTTTCACTGATGAATTCCACATCTCATTTTCAAGGCAAATATACAGGAAAACTGAATATTTTGAAATAAATTGACTGTCATTCCCGTGGTAAGTTTTCACAAATAGTCTCATTCTGCAAATGAACATTTTCTATGAGAAACTTTTAGATTTTCCCGATAAAATTTGAGGGTTAAGGTGTTAATGAAATCAAAATCAATAATGCCCTTCACATTATCATATATAAACATTAATCATATATTTAAAGCCATTAGAAATGATTTAATTTAATTTTTATTTTATCCACCTTGAATTGCGGGAATTATTACGCTAAATATTTTGAACCTAATTTGACTGGGAGCAGTTGCTACCCATACAATGGCAAATAAATAAGCTTCAAATATTACCTACAGTATGATTGCTTTGAACATTTTATCGAGATATCTTGGGATTTCCTGTCTGAAAATGTTTAGTTATTAGGACTGTCATTACGACCAGTGGTCTGTTATGAGTGGTGGTCTCGTCAGACAGTCTGTTATGATAGGAAGTGTCTTTTGGAGCCACGAGATGGCAACCCATGTTAAAACACAAACTGGCCAAAACAGCTTCTGCACTGGTCTTCAGACATCTCCATTTCTCAATTTCAAAGTATATATACATGTTTATGCACAATTTTACAAGTACATGTATTTTGTGAAATACTTTAAAAATAATTACTTCACCATTTAGTCACCAGCCTCTATGTATTCCATTTTTTTACCATCGACCGTTGTATACAGGTGTGTCTATGTGTCCTAAGGCAGTAACGGCATCCAATCAAATTGATTTCAAAATATCCAACAGAATAATTTCTATAAGTAAATGAGCATGTTGAATTCTGTTGCAGGAACAGATCATACTAAAGACAACAGATTAAGGCAAACCTTTCATTTGATATCAAGAGAATGCCATTTTTTACAACCGTCCTTAGTTTAAATCCCACCTAAATTGCATGAATGGTGTTGGTGTTTATGCTAGGCATGTACTCATGAAAATTAGCAATGGATTGTTTTGGTCCAAACAGGTTTGTCAAGAAAATGACATATCACTGTGCACACTCATCACCCTGGTTACGTGATGTGTAATTTGTATAAACAACTCAAAATATAGCTTAACCCCTTAACTGTCAATTCAGCCGAAACCAGCCAATACAGTTGTCTTGACGAATGTCCATTTGCAGGCGAAGAGAAGACAATTTTTGACAATTTACCACTGGAATGCCTGGCTCGATAACCAAGCCAGTCATTCCAGTGATAAGTTTTCAAAAATACTCTTCGCTTGACCTGCAAATGGACATTTAAAATGCGAATATTTTTCTGTCCTTGGCCATTAACGGTTAGATGTGATGCTGTCGATAGCTGCTCCAACTCCATTCAGAGGAGCATCAGTATGAACCAGAGGGAGAACAAGCTAGTACAGATACATGTAATATTGACATATCACCTTTAGTTACGTCAACCACATAACTCTTACTGATCTGTACAGAAGCAAGCTAACAACATGGCTAAATATGTATCAGATATAGATTATCACTCTGAACATACAAAAAAACAGACCCTCGCCTTCCTGTTTTTGTCATAACTGTAAAATGATTTCAGATATTCTATATAGATTTTCAAGGCTTTTGGGATTTTTCTGGATCATGCCCAACATTGAGAATCCTAGTGTAGAGTCACACACACATACTTTCATGACATGAATCATGTGTTAAAATTTGAGCCAAATCAGACCTGTAGTTTCTGAGAAATCTACAGTCCAGAATTTGATCCTATCAAGATTCATGGCCAGTCTGGAAATCCTCTTTCACCGCAAGTTCCTTCATTGTGTTCAAATTTGAGCTCAATTGGATCACTAGATTTGAAGATAGAGCGATGGACGAATGGATTGACACATAGACACACCCGTTTACAATACCCTCTCCTCCTTACAAGGGGCAACGGTAAAAAAACGAAATACATATAGGCGTGTGATTAAATGTTGAAATAATAATTTGACTCACATTTTAGTAATGCTCGCCCGTTAACAACATAAAAAAATGCTGGCACATTAGCACGAACTCTGTTTTGACAGATCGCTGGTCAGTAATACATGCCACTCTGAATTTTAATCGATTGAAATGAAATCTAGTTGTTCAATATTTTGAAAGTAATCGAAATACATTTTTTTTAATCAAAATACTTGTTAATAAAAGCAGCAACAATATTTGGAAAAATAATCAGTACTTTTTTATTTATGATTTATTTTTTTCGTCATGTAATATTTTTTAATAACGTACGCTGAACATGGTTAGGACTTAGGATTGACCACTGATCGTAATGAGTCCTAATAACTAAACATTTTCAGCCAGGAAATCCCAAGATATCTCGATAAAATTTTCAAAGCAATCACATACAGGTAATATCTGAAGCTGGTTTATTTGCTATTGTATAGGTAGCAACAACTCCCAGTCAAATTAGGTTAGAAATATTTAGCATAATAATTCCCGCAATTTAGGGTGGATAAAATAAAAATGAAATTAAAGCATTTATAAGAGCTTTAAATATATGATAATGTTTATATATGATAATGTTTATATATGATAATGTTTATATGTGATAATGTTTATATGTGATAATGTTTATATATGATAATGTTTATATATGATAATGTTTATATATGATAATGTTTATATATGATAATGTTTATATATGATAATATGAAGGGCTTTAATGATTTTGATTTCATTAACCCTTTAATCATCAAATTTTCTCGGGAAAATCTCAAATTTTCTCATAGAAAATATTCATTTGCAGAATAAGACTGAAAATTTACCACAGGAATGACTGTCTCAGTTATAGAGCCCGCTATTCTAGTTTTAAATGTTCAAAAATAGTCTTCTGTTGTTCAACAAATGGACATTTCCCAAGACCACAACATAAGCTGTTTGTGGCCACCCTCAGTGTTAAATGGTTAATGCATTCTATATACCCTCTAGCATTCTATCAACTATTATTGTATTGTACTATGGGAGAAAACAAGTTATTTATCATCTAATTTCACTAAGGCGTCTTTTAAAGATTAATCTTGGTGAATAAATTGACAGTTATGTACAGACTGATTTATTAAACAATTTTATTTACCACTGAAATCCCAGTATCTTTTAATTACATGTAAAAGCACAATAGTTTCATTTTTAAAACTGCAGTAATTTGAAGTTAAGTTCGTTTCAAAACATTGAACATTATTTCTAAGCATGGATGGAATTTGTTATGATTTCATCGAAACCCAAGTATACCACTGCCTCTCCAAAGAGTTACATTGAAATATGTATAGATTTCACTCATTAACTAAATTCAAATTTCAATAGATTTCACTAGATTACAATTAAATGTAAACTACCCCAAGCCGGATATGCTCGAGTCATGAACTCTCTTTAAAACATGTAAAAGAACTAAATTAAAATTAAATCATCCTTTTTAAATAGTTAGATCAAGAGGACATAATGTATTCAAAGATAAATGATGGATCATTTGAAAATACATGTAATATATATATTATGATTTTATACATTTAAGCCTTTAACATATTGGTCAAGAAAAACTAGGTTTTTTTTAATTAAATTCTCTTCCATGCCTTCTGTTGAAGAATTAATACATTATGAAAATTTCCAACTGAAATGACTGGCTCGGTTATCGAGTCAGACATAACAGTGGTCAACTTTCAAAGATGGTTTGTGTGTGCGCCTATGTGCGTTGATAGTTAAGCCTGGGGTTAGTTTGTTTAAATAAACCTTAGTTTAGATTACTGCATACAGAATTTATAAACTAGAGGTGAACCATCTCGATCGTATCAAAGATTTCAAGGGATGCAAGAAATCTATTTTGGCATCCAGTTGATATGTAAAATCCATAGTTTATCTCATCAAAATGGATGCAGTGTGGTCAGCCTGCCACCCAGGAACAGGAAAGCAATATAACCAAACACTTAACATGATTATTACGACTATACTGAAGCACATGCTTATCGTAATCAGGTCAAATTATCCTAATATCCTGCTACATGTTTAACTATTTAATGGTCAAATTTCATTAAGAAATACAAAATATTAGCCATTTATTTGGGCATTGAATGTCCAATTGCAGGCCAAAAGAAGACTGAAAATTTACCACTAAAATGCCTGGCTTGGTTATCGAGCCAGTCCTTTCAGTGGTGAATTAAGTCTTCTTTTGGCCGGCAAATGGACATTCAGTAAGACTACTTCAAAGGCCTAATTTGGCCGGCAAATGGACATTCAGTAAGACTACTTCAAAGGCCTATTTTGGCCTGCAAATGGACATTCAGTAAGACTACTTCAAAGGCCTATTTTGGCCGGCAAATGGACATTCAGTAAGACTACTTCAAAGGCCTATTTTGGCCTGCAAATGGACATTCAGTAAGACTACTTCAAAGAGGCTTATTTTGGCCGGCAAATGGACATTCAGTAAGACTACTTCAAAGGCCTATTTTGGCTGGCAAATGGACATTCAGTAAGACTACTTCAAAGGCCTATTTTGGCCGGCAAATGGACATTCAGTAAGACTACTTCAAAGGCCTATTTTGGCCGGCAATTGGACATTCAGTAAGACTACTTCAAAGGCCTATTTTGGCAGGCAAATGGACATTCAGTAAGACTACTTCAAAGGCCTATTTTGGCCGGCAAATGGACATTCAGTAAGACTACTTCAAAGGCCTATTTTGGCCGGCAAATGGACATTCAGTAAGACTACTTCAAAGGCCTATTTTGGCCGGCAATTGGACATTCAGTAAGACTACTTCAAAGGCCTATTTTGGCCGGTTTGACAATTAAAGGGCTAATCAAGAAATGGCTAAAATTGGTCCAATACATGTCTCATAGATAACCTTCAATTAACAGAAAAGTGAATATTTAATGGATGTTACAAGCTGGCCAGCAAGCTGGTCAAGGTCATTCTTGAGTGTTAACAGCTGATCAAATACATGTATTCACTCGCTACACAAATGTATGGTACATTTCACAATGGACATGTCCACTTTGCCCAGCTTCAACATTAAACAATTCACCTTTCCAGAGTACCCACCCATCATATGACGCCATAATGAACTGCGTGGTGTGCGCAATGACATCATAATGAATGACGCCATGAATGACGTCGATAAGTACGTCACGAACGCATATTTGATGACGGTCTATGCGTTGTTGTACAAATTGTTTGCTTTTACTATTTAATAAATATTCTGTTGAATATTTTGAAACTAATTTGAATGGGCGCCCAGTCAAATTAATTACAAAATATTCAACAGCTTCCCTGTATAGTTTTCAGGAAATTGATAGCTAGGGCATTTGGGGATCGATCAATCCCAACACGGCGAGGTGTGGGTGGAGCTTAGCTAGTGATGGGCGGGGCATAGCTAAAAATGGAAAGGTCCATTGTCTTTAGTTTACAATCACACAATGTAAGTTTTAATTTGTTATGAATTTACCTGCCAGACACCAACAATTGCATTGGCAATGAGAATTGTAAGAATGACAAATGGCTCCACAAACGCGGTCACCTGTTCTTCTGATTCTTCAAACCAAGCTAACACCTACAAAAATGAACAAATAAAATATATATTAGACATTTATGAACAAGTTATAATGAGTGGTTACACTGCTATTTAGTCATGACTTCAATAGAAATGTGTTAGAGCCGTCAGTAAATCCAACAAGATCAATAAGAGATTGCAAACCCTTGTCTCTCACTTGTCAATTTCTTCTCTTTGATTTTCCTGATTTTATGGCTCATAATGATTACATGTATGTTGTGGAAACCTTGTTTATACTAACACCCTGTCTTCTGTCCACATTTGAGTCTAATCAGACCACTAGTTTCAAAGCTTTCCATAAATCCAGAGTATAAACTGATCCCTTTCAGATCACAGCCCATCATCTCACGCTAAGATCTTTTGTTGTGCTAAGACTTGAGCCAAATTGGAACTGTAATTCAGCTTCGGACAGACAGACAGACACATAGACAGAGACACACATGTATGCATGCATGCATGCAAACACTTCCATTTACAGTGTGATAATAGTTTTATAAATGTAATAACCATTAATCTATCACATAATAATCTAACTTTAGAATGGGAAGAGTGCAGTGACATACATGATTACATGTACATAACCAAATAATATTACATCATAGAAAAAACCCTTTAGGAACAATGAAAAACTCAAGACTATTTATTACTTTGATGGTTGAGTTGATCGAGATATTTTTGAAAATCTAACACTGAAACGAATGTCTTGATAACAGAGCTAACATGTAGTCAAATCAGGTTCCAGTGGCAAACTTTTCTAAAGTCTTCAATTGATGACTCCACTTTTAGCTTTGCCCCACCCATCTCTAGCTAAGCTCCGCCTACACTTGCCAAAGTTATGATCTATCATATGCTGAACTACCAGAATTTCAATTTCCAGAAAACACAGGTAAGCTGTTGAATATTTTGAAAGTAATTTGACTGGTTACTGGTTCTGCCTATGGCGGCCACAGCGTCAAGGCAAATTGCTTAAAATATTCAACAGAATGTTTATTAAATAATAAAGACGTACAATTCGTACAACCTGATGGACTACATTTTTGAATTACGCATTTAAGGACTAGATCGAGTCATTCATGAAGAAATTGATCACGACGTCAGGCTACGTGTACATGTGATATTAGTTGATTACTAGGTCATATGATTGACTAAAAAACTGGATTCATCAATAATATTGATAGATATGCAGACATACATGTACAGTGCAAAGTTTTGTGTCTTATAGTCAAGACACTATAGCGCCCAATCTAATTAGTTTCAAAATATTCAACAGAATGGTGATTACATACATATATATTATATATAGACATACAAATTCGTACACATGGCAGCCTATTAAGAGTTCCTGGCGGACATTAACATGATACGCCATTCATCATGTATTTTAATTATGGCATCAGTCTATCTGTGACATATTTTATTATGACATCATATACATGTACTTGACTGACAGATGGGATTCCCCTATTGACCTTATTAATGGACATTTCTCAAGACCACAAAAAGCATAGCTTGGCCCCGACGGCCATTAACCCTTCAACTCTCAAATTTGTTGGTTTTTAATCTAAATTTTCTCACAGAAAATGTCCATATATTGCAGACTTTAATTTTAGAAAATTTACCTCTGGAATGGCTGGCTCGGTTATTGAGCCAGTCATTCCAGTGGTAAATCTTCAAAAATAGTCTTCTCTTGGTCTGCAAATTGACATTTCTCAAAAACAACTGCAGAAGCCGTTTTTGGCTGATATGAGTGCTAAAGGGTTAAGGAATCTAAAACATGGAAAATTTTTACCAGCAATCATTTCTTTTCCATTTTATACGGGACACAAACTTCAAGGAGAATTGATATTTGATAAGCTATCTGATATTATCTACAATTCAAATTGACCTAAATCATAACTACTTATTGGAATACATACATTTATATATAAATATCTTATTCATTTAACACTTGAGCTTCTGCAGTCATGCCAGTTCTCTTGAGACATGTACATATACATTTGCAGAGCAAGACTACTTTTTAAAATTCACCACTAAAATGATTTGATTGAAATTGTCCTAGAAGTTCTTGAGAAGACATTAAAAGGAAAAATTGATGACAGATGGATGATGGCATTGCCAGCTCACTTATTCCACATGAACTAAAAATTCATTTATGTCAGGAGTGCTACACAAGATAATTCCTGTTTATCAAGCCAGTAATACTAAGATGCTAAAATTTTCTTGGTAAAATTTCAAAAATAATCTTGTGACCTACATGTACACATTGACAGTTTGAAATAGCAGAATGAAGAGCCAGAATAATCAAGTCGACTATATATTTCAGGCTGGTTTTGGTCGAATTGGCCATTAACCCTCAAATTTATTCAAGAAATTGCAATTTTCTCATAGAAAATTTGCAGATCAAGAAGACCTTTTTTGAAAATTTACCACTGGAATGATTTGGTTGTCAATCCAGTGGTAAATCTTCAAAAATTGTCTTCTTTTGGTCTGCAAATTGACATTTCTCAAGACCACTGTAGAAGCCGTTTTTGGCTGATATTAGTGTTAAAGGGTTAACCGCTTAGTGGCCTATAATTTAGTTTACCCGCTCATTAAATCATTCGCTCATCAGCTCGTTCTAACCTACATGTAAATGTATCTTTGTCCTCTAAGTTTTATTCTATACTGTTGTTGCATCTGCAGATATGATAATGGCATTGAATAAGTATCATACACATATATACCAAGTACTAAGCATGTACTGTACCCATGGCAAATTTCAAGGAATTCCATATATCTACATCAAACTGTAATCTATAGTCATGATTAGGACAAGTTTATTTTTTTTAATATTATCACATGAAAATACTCTTCTCTTGACCTGCAAATAGACATTTTCTACAAGAGAAAATTGAAATTTTCTTTGACCAGATTTGATAACTAAAAAGTTAACTATTTTCATTTGCTACACCGTGCCATGGTGTATACACTTGCATAGCATGGATGGAACACAATAGGAATCCTCTGAAAACCGTATATATATATATATATGCGTCCACCTAATTGTCATGCTCGTCACACTTCTGCCATTTTAGATAAATTGTAGGTCATATGCATATGTTAAATTTATTTTGAAATTGATCTCAATGCATTGACAGCTCTTCTGTTACTGACAGTATTTCATGTCAGCTAACCTAATATTCATGTCAAGTAATCATTTTATACCAAATGAGAATGTTATGATTCTTGATCAAAATATTACCCGTAACACTCCTATCAGCCAAAAACGGCTTCTGCAGTGGTCTTGAGAACTGTCCATTTGCAGACCAAAAAGACTAGTTTTGAAAATTTACTACTGGAATGACTGACTCGATGACCGAGCCAGTCATTCTAGTAGTAAATTTGGAAAAATTGTCTTCTTGGTCTTCAAATGGACATTTTCTATGAGAAAATTAAAATTTTCTTGAATAAATTTGAGAGTTAAAGGGTTAGGGTTAGGGTCATTCCTGTCATGTACAATGTAGGAATTCCATGAAACTCATTAACATCAACATAGTGAATGCATAGGCCTCCCAGTATCAGACTAGGGCTGGGCGGTTTGGCCTAAAAGAAAACCGGTGACGGTATCACTAATTAAACCGGTATTAACGAAATACCGGTTTAAGGGGTTAGAATGATCAAAAATAATTTGAAATATGAAAATATGCCGTTTTCATTAGCTACAGTACATGTATTTCGTGATTTGACATCTGACGTAAATTGCCACGAAATTAGAACGGTAACTACGTACAACTGCTCACTTCGACGCTATCTATCTCAAAATAGTAGTTAAAATAAATAAAATAAATAAAGTCTGGTTCATGTGATGTCATGAAAATAACACTAACTACTAAAATGTAGATTTTCAACACTGTTATTAGGTAACTATTTTCGAAAGCGTAGTAAAATCTAACGCGTGTAAGTAGGAACCCGAATATGAGAGCGAGTTTAGGCTCCTAGTAGAGTACCGCACATACGGTTAGAGTTCGTATAACCACCTACAGTATGATCTAGTCATGTGTTTGTATTTCGAGGACTCTGGATTTAGTAATATTCCTCAATAAACTGTCGCTCAAGTGGGTGATTGTCATTCAGCACGTAACTAAAGAGTAGTCATTTCCCGGAAATCGCGCCTCAAGAATTCTCACAAAAATTGGACTATTTTTCGAGGTTCATATGTCATATAATAAAGAGATTATGATAATTTGACAACATAAATGCAATGATTCGTGAATCTAACTTAAATCTACTTAAATCAACACTTCGTACTTGAAGAGATACGAAGACGAAAAAGACCGGGCTGTAAAACAAAACGATGTGATTCTAACGCCTATCGAGCAGAAAAGTCACGTGATAAAAAATACTACAAATTTCATTCATAAAATCGATAGTAGTGAATATCCCGGCGGAAGAATTTGTTAACAACCAATCACATTACGCCTGCTCGTATTTGAGAGGCTAAGGTGTGTATTTTACTTGTAACTACTCCGCCAACGTAAGAATCGACATAATCGTTTTCATTTCATAGTCCGTGATGGATCATTTTGTTTGTCGAAATCTAAGGGAAATAATGATCTGTTTGGAATGGGAGTTCATTGTATAGCGACGTTGTTTTCGCAGCGCGTTTGTTAACTCGAATTGAAAAAAGGATTATTTGTTGCAAAGAAGAACTTTTGATTTTCAAATTATTCAATCTTACATTGAACCCGCAGAGCTTACGTCATGTAAAATTCATTGCTGGCAAATAAAATCATATTTGCCGAGGATCGTCCTCGGCCGATTTGTTGGGATTTCACCAACACCCTTGCTTTCCCACGGCTAATAGTTAAAGATGACTGTATTTTATGTCTCTAGTAGCAAATGGTTACACTAGATGATAATATTAAACTGCAAGTCAAGAACAAACTAGTTTCGGACAGTCACAAGATTTTGCGCAATGGCGATCTTATGGACAGTTTTTCGGTTTTTTATTTTCGTAATGGTTTTTAAACCGTCGCCATAAAAACTGTGAGACGGTATGAAACCGGTATACCGCTCAGCCCTATATCAGACACTCTGAAATGGACAATGATACAGCTATACAGCACCCAACACTGCAATGAGAAATTATAAAGCTTAGAGCTGTGTATTTATGGGCACAGGAATGACTGGTTCGATGACCGAGCCAGTCATTCAAGTAGTAAATTTGAAAAAATTGTCTTCTTGGGGTTCAAATGGCCATTTTCTAAGAGAAAATTTAAATTTTCCTGAATAAATTTGAGGGTTAAAGGGTTAAGTGTCATTCCTGTCATGTATGAAACTCATTAACATCAACATAGTGAATGCATAGGCCTCCCAGTATCAGACACTCTGAAATAGACAATGATACAGCTATACAGCACCCAAAACTGCAATGAGAAATTATAAAGCTTAGAGCTGTGTATTTATGGGCACACTTTAACGTCTGCCTGCTGAATTTCTGCACACTACATTTCTATGCGGTTTTACTCTGGATATGGTGAATATTTACAAAACTTTCAAAGCTACAAACAACTTTCAATCAAATTGGTTTCAAAATATTCAGCAGGTCCATAGTTATTGCCCATTGAAATTATTGTCTGGTGGCTTGCAGTAGTCGGACAGCGAAGCATGCTATCTGAATTGCCATCCGCAAGCAGACAAGTGCTACAATATTCTTGCAATAGGTGAGAAAATTCATATAAGTAAAACCACACCAGAGCATCTGCAGCCGTAGTCATGGTGCTGAGGATATGAGGCTATGGAGAATTGTATACTGTGTGAAGTACAATAGTCCGAGTCAAAAATAGATTAATCCTGTTCTTCATACCCATAGCGTGCAAGCTTTAGGTAGGAAAAAGTTCACTGATGTTTCATCCAGCAATAGCAATCTGTGGGGATGAGAGAGAAGTGGGGGAGGGAGGGAGGGAGGGAGGGAGGGGGGGGGGGAGAAAATACATTTCTCAGATAATAACTAAGCAGGTATTTCTCTGTTGTGCTCACTAGCTTCTTCCCAAGAGCACCCTCAGACACAGACAGGTTGGGAAACTTTTTTATTGCAAACATATGCAAAAAAGCGTTACTACTTCAAGAATAACTCTACCATGTCTACAGTAAATACTGTAAAACTTAAAAGGTACAGAATTTGAGATTGTAGTGTTCAATCCAAGATATTAAAATCAATCTTATTTGACTCAAGGGCAAGGGTTGAAAAGCTTTTAAAAGATTACCTATCTCCGGTTTCAGATTATTTTTAGTACCTGGATAAGTCATCCCAAGATATTACCTTCAGGAACAATTAACTTCAGTCACTGCGTGGCTCAGATAAATTCATGATAGGCGTTAACACTTTTTTGGGATTTTCTGGATGTTGTTCTGGGTAGTTAGTTCACTGGTTCTGTGTTGCCTACATCTATATGAAGAGAGCAGATTCTGGTGAATATTCTATATGTACAGATGTTTTATACTATTTCTTCTTCATGGTTTCTGAGTAAAGGCCACTTACATAGCAATTTGGTCACAAAATTTGACACAATCTTTAAGCAGGAGTCCGTAGAATTTTACAAGTTATCGATTTTGATTGGTCAGAGTAATTTATGCTTGAGCTCGGCTCTATTTCTCTGGTCTTTCAGATTGGAGCAAATTGTAACTGCAAAAGTTATTAATCCAACCAAGTCGCAAACAAGTTACCAACTGGTGATATTCAGATAATCCCTAGCAAAAGATTATCTAAAGTTATAACCCGCGCACGAACCCAACTTTGGCTTCATTCCAGCAATAAGTGTTTCATGTTATTTATCTCTATGATCCACACACAAGGAGGAATTTTGCTGGCACAAATTTGCATGTTTAACAAGTCTTAAGCATTAAATAGAACCACCCATCTAGCTCTTCATGGTTAGATCTCATTATGTCCGCGAGACTACCTGACTCCCATACAGACTACTGATAGTCTATTACACAGGCGAAATGGAAGACGGAAAACCATCAACTACCATGGTTTGTCCATGTTATGGGCATGGACTACAACCATTCTCATTTGGTCCTACAACCTTGAAAGCAGTGGTCAATTAAACATGACATAACATGTTCTTTATGAACACCTATACAGGCTTGACATGGTCATATGACCAGGAACTACCACAGCTTTTCATGTTAGTACATGGGTGTTTAGGACCCGGGTTAACCATGATGGACCATGTTTTGTTAAATGGCCCATTTTTCCCAGGTGAGCTAACATTGTATACTATGGTATCATTTGTGGTCCTATGACCATTAGTCTACAATCCAGCTCCACTTTTCTGAATATTTAAGACTATGAAAATATTGGAGGCAATCGTTATTCAAATGTCATAAATAATGATGATTACATGTGTAAAATAATTTAGACTTCAAATATAAAACTTGTGTTTAAAATGAAAAAGTTGTCTCCCGTATTAAATTAGATCACCCATGAGAGGATATGGTCGCCCATTTTTAAAGATTAACCATGTTCAACACCTGATTGACCAAGGGTCATACATAATTTTCAGAAATTTACTTGACCATCATGTCCAATCTTTTTTACCATGGTTAGATATTTTACAATGGTTTTGTTCCTTAAGTTCTTCTGTTGTTCCTGAAAATCTTCAAGAACAGTTTAGGAACATTTTAAGAGTTTTTCCAACTTTCTTAAAATGTTCCTAAACTCTTCTAAATTTTATTGTATCATACATGTAACGTAACCATATAACTAATTGTCACGCTTATTATGGTTAATCATGGTATTACCAAATGTAATAGCTGGGTACCAGTCACAGCCATCAACCATGGTCTAGGTAGCTTTATCAGTCATCCATGGTCTGATCTTAATAATGATTGACCATTATTTGGCAATAATTAGGAAACCACGGTAAAACATGGTCATGTCAGGCTGACCATGGTTTGGCAAGCCTGGCAATAGCTGCAACCAAGGGAAAACATAAGTCTTATAGGTTAGATCATGGCCTTACCAACTGGGCAACTCGTTCAACCATGGTAAAAACATGATCTGACCAGTTGACCATGGCCTGAACAGTTCGGCAATGGTTGAAACCACTGTAAAGCATGGTCTGGTCAGATTGACATGCCCACATCTTAACAAGCTCGGAAATGGTTGTGGCCATGGTCTGATCATCATCAGTCTGCCTACCTCCATGATGGTTTCAACCATGGTAAAACATGGTTTGGTCAATCATGGTATGGTCTAACCTGGTAGAATCAACAGGACCACGATTGTTTTGACCACAGTTGAATCCACAGCATTTCATTACCAACCATAATTCAGGGTCAGTTGTAAAATCCCATGTTGACCATGGTAAACCAGCCTGTGCTCTGTTCATCTGAGCAAACAAGTCTGGTGGACTAGTGTAAAATATGTCAAAATTATCTAAGGCTTGTCAATAGGAAATATTAAATGACATTGGGAAACGTAATGCATAACATTCTTTTTTTCCTAAAATGTTCTAGAACATTTTCAAGACCTATTCATGAACCTTTCTAGAACTTTCACTGTTCTTAAATGATTCTGGAACAATTTTAGAACTGTTCAAGAACTTAAACAAAAGCGTAATTTTTCATAAACTGTTCTTGAAAATTCTCAACAACAGTTCTAGAAAGTGTTATTTAACATTCACGGACTGTAATAGAACTGTGGCAAGAACAGATGGGGCACACAGCTCAAGAACAGTTCTTGAACATTTATTCCAGAACAGTTCAAAAATAATTCTTGAACAATTCCTATTCTTGAACACTGAACAGTTCCAGAAAGATTCACAGGAGCAGTCTTCACTGGCATACAGAACCACCAAAGTTATCCCCCTTTCATTTAGTTCTTCAGACATGAGTTTCCAAAGTTGTGAATATGTATTGGACAATGCTAAAATAATGTTTTGCCACTTTGCTCCCAAGTACAAAGTACAGACCACAATGTTTTCCTAGTTTGTTGGCAGGCACCGCATGTTCATGACCAACTTTTGAAGGAAATTTTTTATCAAGCTTACTATCGGAAATATTGTTGTAGATTCAATTTTTATGTTGCTCTCATGTCCGTGACCGGCGTAAGGCAAAAGCTAAGGCATTTGTAGATGTTTTACAGAAAATGGTGGCGCTGCTCGTAGATATCAATGAACTAGTTTCTCACCTTCTAAAGAGGTGCTTTATTAGAGATGTAATGTGAATTTTTCTATCACAGCTTGTTCTAGCATGGTACATGTAAGTTAATTTGAACATGTATCTAGGCTATGTATTGTTATACCCCTCCATGAGGCTAAATTAATGTATACATTCTTTAGAATAGATGTACATGTACAGGGATTATAGTGTCATAAACTCTTATAATCTGTGCCGCATTCCAATCGTGGAAGGAGTCATTATATGTACATGTACAGATCATTAGCTTAGTAACACATTCATCACTGAATTTTCTGCTTTAATTATTTGCAGGCTTACACAACAAGAAGACTATGGCCTGTGACGTTCACCTGAACTATTAACATCTTTAAAATAAACATGAACAATTTTCTGAATATCCAAGATAGCCACCAAAATATTAACAAATCAAAATTCTCGTTTTTTATATGTTGACGCCTACCAGGATAGGATTATTTCACCCAAGGGTTGTTGAAATTAGTGCATTGATTAATGAGTAGTCTTTGAAATGGTTCCGGAACATTTTCAGAAAATTCAAGATTCAAGTCTGAGTTTTACCACACTAGTTCGTCCCAGCAAAGGTTGATCTTAATCGGTCAAGCTGATAATGATGAGGAGGCTCTAAAAGAAAATGTTGATGGACAGGCTACAGACAGACAACAGATGGACAATCGCCATGGCATAAGTTCACTTGGCCTTTTAGACCAAGTGAGCTAATAACTGGTGTTCACCTTGAAAATGATGTAAAGCATTCAAATAAATCTAGTGATGACAAATGTTTTGTGCACATACATGTAGTCATATTGACACAAAAATTTATATTTTTGGTATAGACATTGAATTTTGGCGAAATATTTAATATATGTTATGCCATGAGAGCTCTTTCCTAATTGCACCAATCTGGTATTTAGAATATATCTGGTTTTATTACAGTGAACATTATACAATACATGTGTAGGTATAGAAATGTACATCAACTATTTCCGAAAATGTTAGTCCCGATCCCAGGATCCCACTCAAACAATTTCTACATCTTGCACAGGTAACATATTTCTTTATTATACATCAACTATGTTATCATCAGAAACACCTAAATAAATGAGACTAAGAGGTACTTGATTTGGGAAGTTTTAGTGAATACGTCTACCACAGCCACATATATGAACCTAAGATGTATGTATGTCAAACATGCTAAGGGCCATCTGCTTTTAAAGCTTCATGAGAGGATGGCTCTAATATGAGTGGGTGGAAGATCACCTATTTTTTATGGAATTGCCATTTCATGACCCCACAAATTAAGTAATTTTTTTTATGGTAAATGACTTGCGTTAAGCCACCAGCTGCTTTCAATAACTGCTTTGACAATGTCCACACCTCACAATGGACCTTTCCAAGTTTATTGTGGTGCCAGGGTTCGATCAATTATTTGAAAACTATTTGACTGCAAGTTGTTGCTGCCATGCGGCTGGGAACTGTGCTTGTTATCTTGAAACCATTTCCGTGAGAGTTTCTACAGCAACGTCTTTCACAGAAATGAAACACAATTTCCAGCCGCGTGGCAGCAACAACTTGCAGTCAAATAGTTTTCAAATAATTGATCGAACCCTGGCACCACATTATCCACCAATCATGACATATGGCAGCAACAGCATCCGGTTAAATTAGTCTCAAAATATTTAACAGTTAACGTGTACAGTTTTCTGGAAATTGATAGTTAGCACATTCGGGGATCGATCGATCTCAACACGATCGAGGTGTGGTAGAGCTTAGCTAGAGACGGGCAGGGCATAACTAAAACTGGAAAGAGCCATTGTTTGACTGTACGCGTACTCATCATTTTCTGTGAACATGTGTAAACAAAGTCAGCCTCAAGATAGATGCAGATAATAACAAGTGGGATTCACTTCTGACCGCAACCCAATTTATTCAGAGATAGTCATTATATTCTATCAGTGACTAGTCAGAATCTCCGGATATTTTGTAAACTTTGTGAAGTGGACATGTTGTTTCGCCCGATATCTCTACATGTATCAAATTGAAAATGGAGCTCTTAGCAATATACATACATGTACATGTATCAATCATTGATTATAGAATAATTAGTTAAACCCTTTCAACCCTAGAATTCTAGTTCCTATGATCAAATAGAGAAAAGAAAGATGTTGAATATTTTGAAACTACTTTGACCAGATCATGCTGCTGGCACAAGCAGCAGAATTTCCAGTCAAATTAATTAGCTACAGAATCTTTGCCAGAGTGACAAACCATTAACCCTTTCCCCGATGAATTCTACATACATATATCTCATTTTCAAGGCAATCATACAGGAAAACTGCATAATAATTTGACATTAATTTGACTGAAAACTGTTGCTGCTGCCTAATGCAGCAACAACTCCCAGTCAAATTAAGTTCAAACATTCAACAGACTATGTTTTAGAGAATTTACTTTTACAGGATTTGTTAGTTTAAGGGTTAATCAATGTATGTGGATGTTAAAATGGTTAACCTTTTCACCCTTACAAACCAGGAGCAACAAAATTCTTGACACTAGGAACATTCTCTTCAATATTTTGAAACTAATTTCGCCGGGAGCTGTTGTATGGCAGCAATAGGTTCAAGTCAAATTAGCTTCAAAATATTCAACATCTTTTCTGTATATGGTATTTTTGCTAGTGATACACTGTAATTTCATGAGCTAAAGCTTGCAGGGTTAATAACATTGTACCAGACTTCTCCCACCAGTTCCCATAATATTCTCATTCTAGTCACCTCTGCTCATATATACTTGCAGATGGTAAACAAAATGTACTAGTTTATCTCCTGATAGATACTAAAGCTGAAAGTTTAAGTACACAAAGGGAGAAGAGGAGGCAGTAGAAGCTGCATCCTCCCTCTCATTGTGGCGCCATATGTCAAATTTACTGTTATTTTCAGCCCTAATTACAGCAAACTGCCAGGGAAGCAGCTAACTGCGAGTGAGAGCCCAGCATACCTGTGCTCATGAACAGATCAGTCTTCACAACTGATATACTCACTGATTTTGTTGTATTTATGTGTACGTTATTTTGAGATATAACAAATGTAACATTGTCTACAGCTGTAAGGGTAAAGACTGCAATGGCAAACATGATTGGCAATTTTTTTTACCAGATGCGATCCAAGATACATTTTATCACGCCACATGAGCATGGCTTCTGCTTGCGCTTAAACTATACATGTGCGATTGTGTTGTGAGAGGACAACTCAAGTACATTTAAGTCAAACAGACAAAAAACACAGCAAAAATAAACGTTAATACATCAATTGAAACAAGTCTTAGTGAATTCAAAGTTAATTGTTGACCATGAGCCATGACCGCATCTTCTGTCTGATTAGTGTGTCCTATACGCTAACAAATAGAAAATCTGATTTTAAGTCAATGTAACGTCTTACAGAGCTCTACACGTCATAATGTACATACATATACAGCACCATGTCTGCCTCCAGCGAGGCTTGCGCAATTATATAGTTTTTTAATCACGATTAATTTGAGATTTAAACAAGAGGCCCAAGGTGCCTGTATCACTCACCTGGACCATAAGCATTTCACCTAGAATGCTCTTTATCAACAAGATGGCCACCGAACCATTTATCCAAATTTAGAAAATTTCAAATTTGAGATCAGAATACCCAAAAACACATAAAACCAATTTCGGCCCATGGTGTCCAGGTTTTTTGACGGATCAACTTCCCTTGAACAAACAATGTCCCTTAGTCCCTAATCATATCTGCCAAATTTCGGCCCGATCCCTTCAGCGGTTCTGGAGAAGTCATTTTCGCTACAACTAGGTCAACCACGATGGCCGCCAAACCACTTGACCAATCAAGTTCCCTTGAACAAACTTGGTTCAGCTCTTGCCCTAAATCAAATTTCATCAGGTATGCATCAATCCCATAAGCGCTTTATAGACGTTTCTAAAAATCGCCCAAAATCCAAGATGGCCACCAGCCCAATTGGCTGATCGGCTTCATTTGAACAAGCCGATCGGCTTCGTTTGAACAAACTTGGATCTCTACACCCTAAGGATGCTTCCTGACAAATATAATTGAAATCGGCCAGGTAGTTCTCCAGAAGAAAACATTTTAAATTTCCCATTGCTTTAGTATGGGAGCTGTTGGCTGGAAAAAGATCAAAGATGGCCACCAAACCATTCATCCGACAATTTCTAAAATTTCAAATCTGAGCTCAGAATACCTCAAAATACATACAAAACCAATTTGGCCCTCAAAATCCATCAAATAAAAAAATCCAATATGGCCACCAAACATGCTATATTTTGATACCCCCATGGCGGCCATGTCTTTTGACAGATCAGCTTCTCTTTAACAAACTTTAATGGCCCTAATCAGCGTTTCTAGAAGTAATTTTCGCTATAACTAGGTAAACCAAGATGGCCGCCGAACCATTTGACCAATCAAGTTCCCTTGAACAAACTTGACTCAGTACTTGCCCTAAATCATATTTCACGAGGGTTGCATCAATCCCCCAAACGGTTTCGGAGAAGATTTGCAGACGTTTCTAAAAATCGGCCCAAATCCAAGATGGCTGCCGGCCCAATTGGACGATTGGCTTCGTTTGAACAAACTTGAATCTCTATGCCCTAAGGATGCTTCCTGCGAAAATATAATTGAAATCGGACCAGTAGTTCTCGAGAAAAAAACCCATTAAACATATCCCATTGCTTTAGTACGGGCGCTTTTGGCGGGAAAATGATCCAAGATGGCCACCAAACCATTTATCCGACAGTTTCGAAAATTGTAAATTTGTGATCAGAATACCGCAAAACACATACAAAACCAATTTTGGCCTCAAAATCCAGCAAAATAAAAAAATCCAATATGGCCGCCAAACACGCTATATTCTGATTGGCCCATGGCGGCCATGTTTTTTGACGGATCAACTTCTCTTGAACAAACTCTAATGGCCCTCATATCTGCCAAATTTCGGCCCAATCCCTTCAGCGGTTCTGGAGAAGTCATTTTCACTACAACTAGGTCAACCAAGATGGGTGCCGAACCATTTGACCAATCAAGTTCCCTTGAACAAACTTGGTTCACCTCTTGCCCTAGATCATATTTTATGAGATTTGCCTCAATCCCTTAAGCGGTTTCGGAGATTTTTAGACGTTTCCTAAAATCGACATAAATCCAAGATGGCCACCGGCCAAATTGGCCGATCAGGTTCATTTGAACAATCTTGGATCCTGATGCCCTAAGGATTCTTCCTGCCAAATATAATTGAAATCAGCCCAGTGTCTCTTGAGAAATCGTTTAAAGGAAGTTGACGGACAGACGACGGATGGTCGCCACGGCATAAGCTCACTTGGCCTTTGAGGCCAGGTGAGCTAATAATTACGATAATTCCATTAATGGTAGATATACTGGGGGTGGGGGTGCATTGACAAAATGTCAAGCTTTCAAAACTGCTAGTATTGACAATATCTGAATAGAACTACAAACTTCACGTCAAACGGAAATTACTAACACCGCTAAAAGAACGAAAATTGGTGTCACTGTCCACACCACTAAAACGCCTCCAGTCTAAATGCCCAAGACTAATAAGCGACATTTAATATGCTACAATCTGGTGAAACCTGAACGGTGCCAGTGAAATGAAAATTCAGCCAGTATGGTGCAGTGGGCTTTCTGTGGCGCAGCAAGCAACATTTTTCTAATTGGATTGTCTACATATAATATTGTTCAAACATAGATGTTATTAACTAAAATAATTACAACAAATATGCATTGTGCGATATTTTATGTTTAGTGCAAGTGCTTAGTTTTAAAAACATTTATATTCTGGCCAAATTATTCATGTTTCTTGGATGAAATGGCACAGGTTTGAGTCCCCTGAAAACTGTGGGTAACAAACAAGAGATTAAAGGGCCTTGTATCAATTACCTGGAACAAGGACATTTCAACTACAAAGGCCATCGCCTATAGGTAGAATTCTAAAGTCTTGACGAGAATTGCAACAACGACTAGGTCATCCAAGATGGCTGTCATATAAATCAAACCATTAGGTTCTCATGAACAAACCAGTTTTAGCTCTTGCCGTAGATGAAGTTTCCATAGTTTCACATCAATTTGCCAAGTGGTTTTGGAGATTTTTAGACGTTACCAAAAATCAAACACATTCCAAGATGGCCACTGCCAAATTGGTGTACCTGCTTTGTATGAACAAAACTGTATCTCTTTGCCCTAAGGTTGCTTTCTGCCAAATAGAATTTAAATCACCCTAGTGGTTCTCGAGAAGACATTTTAAATTTCCTATTGCTTTAGTATAGGAGCCTTTGGCGGAAAAAATATCCAAGACAGTCGGCAAACCGTTTCTAAGTTTCGAAAATTTTAAATTTGCAATCAGAATACACAAAAACCTATATAAAACCAATTTTGGCTTCACGAATCCATAAAATTAAAAAAATTCATTATTGGCCGACGGCGATCATGTTTTTTTACCTATCAACTTCGCTTGAACACGTGTTCAATCTTGGAAATCAAACATGTACTGTACATCACAAGATTATCCCAAACCACTTTTATTATAAAGGTTGGCGAAAGCCTATCATTGGGAAATAGGCATATGAGATGAATACCCATTTGGAAGAAAAAATCCTGAATATTTGAACATATCGTACAGCACAGGAAAAATACAACTTTTTGCAAAACCCGTTCCACTCAAAGATTGTTTAGGAAGCTCTTTCTAACACAAGGCTCAAGGGGCCTGTATCGCTCACCTGGAACATAGGAATTTCAACTAGACCGGCCATCGCCTATAAATAGAACCCTAAGGAGTCGACCCGAATAATAACAAGAACACAGCGTCCATGTTTCTTTATGTACATCCACCTCACTTGAACAAACTTTAATGGAAATAAAAAAAAGCCACGATAACTCTGGCTAACATATACTCACAGAACTATAATAAATAAGAAAATCTAGAATTACTAGAATTACTTATTTACTAGTTTTGGTTTAAAAAGGTATCTGTTACTCACATTACCGTTACTCGCGTTACAATTTGTTTGTACTGTTTGTCTAAATGATTGTACAATGGTCAACCTTCTTCAAATTCATACATATATCTCTTTATTTGTGAACATAAGCTCGAGTTTGCCATAATTTTGGAAGAATTCAAAATTCACCCTCCAACCTGCAGTCTAAAGCTCATACGAAAACTTGAAATGACCATGACTGCTTAGAGGAATTGATTTATTAAGGCTTTTAGCAACTTGCACTCTGCTGTAGTATATGGCATCACGAGTAGATGGCCATTTCCTGTTCTTTCCCGCAGGCACCATAACTGACACTTTTTAATATCTCTCCTGAATATCAGCATTACAGCACACTTGACCTGTGCCTTCAACTTATCTTCAAGTTTCTGGAGTGGAGATGACATTAGCTACATCTTTTGTCAGAACAAAGGTGGCCCCTTGTCTTCAATTAAGCATATATGGTGGAACTGAGCTATCACTGGAAATGGTTCAGAGTTTAAAAAATTATTCTCCAGATTGAGAGAAATACTGGATGCAGATTGACTAACTGGATGCAGATTGACTATCATGTGAAATTTAGCAGATGACAGCTATTCTTGGTGCTGTCACATAAAGTGAGATAATTGTGTAAATTGTCATCTAGATATGTAGACAATAGACAACTTAATTATCATTGAACTGGTTGTTACTCGCAATGCAATGTTGTTTCTCGCGTTACATTGTTACTCGCATTACACCTTATGTGCCATGAATTTGTAGTGAACTGATGAATCTTACGGATGCTAATCTATGTTCCAAGAGTTATTGAAAAATCAGAGACGACAGAGCTGGAACGGCTTTTACCTAGATGGAGTTTTAAAAAATACACTCGCTGCGTTACACGGCCATGTAAGGCAAAGTGCTTATACAAATCTACTTCACAAAGTAGTGTATAGCAAGAATTAAACTGGTACAAGAAAATGTATACGGTCTGTGGATTAAAAGCACTATCTCATTATATTTGCTGTTCTTTGACAGTGTATCATATCTTTGTCCCTTTTACACATTTTATTACATAATTTAGCTATTTTTTTCTGCATTTCTTATTTTCTTAAGACATCGACACAACCAACAATTTTGCTGCTATTTGCATATAATTTGTTGATTTAGTACTCTGAAATTATGGAGTTTATGATCATATGACAAGCAATCATATACATTCAATATAAAATTTTGATGCCATGTCCATAGTTGCATGGAACTGGCCTTTAAATGATTTCACGCCATTTTTCAGAAAATTCAAGATGTCCGCCGAAAAAATAGACCACTCAAATTTCTGTACACAAGTTCTGAAGCATACATCTCTAGGGTGTTTCCAACCGAGTTTGCTTGAAATCGTCCAAGTGCTTACTGGAGTAGGCTTTTAACTGATTTCCAGAAATGTTAAAGAAAATTCAAGATGGCTGCCATAAAAATTGACCAATCAAAATTCTGTATACATGCTCTGAAACCTATCAGCCTAGTATCTTTCCTGGCAAGTCCGGTTGAAATTGACCAAGCAGTTAATGAGGAGCAACATTTTAAACTTTCCCAACATTTTCCAGAAAATTCATGATGGCCTATGAAAAAATAGACCAATCAAAATTATGTAGACAGGTTATGATTTATGAAGCATACCATTCTAAGGCCCTCCCAACCGAGTTTGCTTGAAATCGTTCAAGCTGTAATGAGGAGTAGCATTTTAACTTATTTCCCGAAATTTTCAGAAAATCCAAGATGGCTGGCTGCCAGAAAAATTGACCAATCAGTTTTGTAAAAATTTCTGAAACCTACCAGGCTAGTGTCCTTCCAGTCGTCTGATTGAAATTGACCAAGTAGTAAGTTAATGAGTACCATTTTAAACGATTTCCTGACATTTTTCGGAAAATTCAGGATGGCCGCCAAAAACATTGATCAATCAAAATTCTGTACACAATTTCTGAAGCTGACAACTCTAGGGTCCTTCCAACCGAGTTTGCTTGAAATCGGCCACGCGCTTAATGAGAAGTAGGCTTTTAATTGATTTCCAGAAATGTTCAGCAGATCCAAGATGGCCATCAGAAAATTTAACCAATCAAAATTCTGTATACCAACCTAGTATCCTTTCAGCCAAGTCTGTTTGAAATTGTCCAAGTAGTTAATGACGAGTAGCATTTAAGAAAAACTTCCAACATTTTTCGGAAAATTCAAGATGGACGCCAGATTGCCAGAAGGAACATAACTGTACAATTCGGTTTTAATCCATCAAGTTTACAAAATGTGTCCCAAAGTGAACATTTTCCCCACGTACATGTAGGCTTCAATACTTTGAAAATCTAACAAGGGGTATAATAAGTCCATTACTAATGACATGGTCATTTCATATTCATAGCTTAAACAGACTTGTCCAAATTGGTGTAACCCATTTTGCATTGGCGCCAAAGGTTACGCAAATATTTCTGACAATATTTCATGTGCATAAATAAACATGAAAAATGGTTACGCAAAACAGAATGGGTTACTTAAAGGAAATTTGCTAAACACAAAAATGGGTTAAAAACACATTTTCAATTTTGACAGGCATGTTAAATAGATGTTGCCTAAAAGGAACATATCTGCCAAATCTGGTTTTAATCCATTGATAAATGACGAAACGTGCCACAATCATATTTTCCCCATCTAGGCTACAATACTGAAAATATAACAATGACGATAACCGCACTCTTTGAAGGCGTGGCCACTTCATATTCATAGCCCAAATAGATAATGCCTAAAGGAACATATATCTGCCAATTGCCAAAATTGGTTTTAATCCATTAACAAATAACTCAAAACTAAAAATCTATATTGACCTCTGAAATATAGAATTTATAAACTAAATCATTTAATAATACATGTGTATTTTTACTTACGAATGAAATAATAGCAGCTAATAAGAGGATCTTGACGAGTAGATCATCAAATTGTTCTAAGATGAGCTCCCATAGTGGCTTGCCTGAAAACAAGAATATGGTATTTAAACATCTTGAATTGTCTGCAAATGGACATACACTGGGGAAAATTAAAAAATTTTGTCAAAAACTTGCCCATTAAAGGGTTAAGATATTTTGGCCTTTAACATTCAAGCTGGCCAAAAGTCTTCAGCTGGGTGGTTTTGGGAAATGTATATATCTGTAGACCATGAAGGCATTTTTGAGAATTTACCACTGGAATGGCTGGCTTGATAATTGACAGTTAATCCAGTTGTAAATTTTCTAAAATAATCTCTTGGTTTGCAAATGGACATTTTCTATGAGACCATAGTTTTTTTAACAACTTTGAATGTTAAAGGCTTAAAATGGAACAGACCTCATCTCTATTGAGTGGCGAATGAACATAACCTTTCCATGATTAAAATTAACAAATTCCATTACCTCCAAGAATCAACAGCAGGTCCAAGACAGTGAAATGTGTTTCAAAATGTTCAACAACATATCGTGAATCATATGGAATTCACTACAATGTACTATATATATATATATATATCCAGGGGAAAGGCACAACATTTATAAATAGAAATTTTGAATGTAAACTTTTTCTGGAGCCTATGTATGATCATAGCCATAGGATCCTTTCAGCCTAACTTTGTTGAAATCTGTCAAAATGGGACATGTTAGAAGCAATTTGACCATTTCCAGTAGATTTTTAATAAAATCTAAGATTTTGACCCAAACAAGTGCCTATCAACCCTTTAACAAAAGACAAAAACGCCTTCCGTAGTGATCTTGAGAAATGTTCATTTGCAGACCAAGAGTAGGCAATTTTTGGAAATTTACAACTGGAATGTTTGAGCCACGCAGGATGCCATTCTGGCCAGGTAAGCTCATAAATGTAAAATTTATACATATATTAAGTTAGGCTTGCGCGATTTCGCGATTTAATCGAAAATCATGATTTTGAAATAAAATCATGATTTTCTACGATGTAATTGAAAAGAAATCGAAAAATTGTGAAAAAATTGAGCTGACTAAGATTTTAAAACTCATCAATCAGCAGTAAAAGAATACAGTTATGATCCATTCACGCATGTATCCATTGTTTTTTCTTGATTGCTTCACGAGTGTGTTCATGAAGTCCTAATCAAAACACAAAGATCTATGGTAAACCAGCTAACAATAGCGAGGTAACAGCTTTGTCATTGAGAAAACCAGCTAGTTACTCCGTCCAAATCGCCATATAATTTTCCTTCGTTCGCTGCAGACCCCGAGTCTGTCGTGAAATACCAAGTATATACTCAGTTGGAGAGTGTTAGGCAATAATCATTGAACATAATTCTTTTTAATTCTTTTAGCAATTTCAGGCTGTGTACTCATTTTTGCCTAATTAAAGAAAATACCGCAACAGCATTCCAGACTGTTGTATTTTGAACTGTGTGTTCTGTTGATTACTCGTAAATGTCAATTGTACATTCTGAAAGCAACTATAAACTGCACTATTGGACGAGTTTACGCCGTTACTATCGTAGCTACTCAAAGCTACCGTCGTATGTATATGGATTTAGGCGTGCGCGATTTTTCGATTTAATTGTGAAGTTCGATTTATTTTTTAAATCGCGATTTTTACCATGTAATTGAGGAAAAATCGAAAAATCATAAAAAATTTCATGTTTTTTTTAAAATCTGAAGTGTGCACTTTTCCGTCACATTTTATCAGTACATGAGTACAATTATAATCAATTCACACCTGTGTTCATTGTGTTTATATTCCGCTGTGCCAAATAATTACTAATCACAACACAAAGCACTACAATAAACAAGCTAACAATAGCGAGTTAACACCTTTGTCATTGAGAAAACCACCTAGTTACTCCGTCGAATCGCCATATAATTTTCTTTCTTTCGCTGGTGAAATGCCAAGTATATACTTAGTTGCAGAGTGTTAGGCAATCAATGAGCATAATTCTTTTTTAATTCTAGGGTTAGCAATTTCAGGCGGTGTAATAAATTTTCCTTTTTGATTCGGTTGTCATGTCAAATTAAAGAAAATAAAGCAACAGCTTTCCAGATTGTTTGATTTTGAACTGCGTGTTCTGTTGATTACTCTTAAATGTAAATCATACATTCTGAAAGCAACTATAAACTGCTCTATAGGACAAGTTTACGCCGGTACAATCGTACCTACTCAAAACTCCCGTCCTATGCATGAGGATTGCCCAGTATCTCCCCGGGTACTAAAATTAACGTCTTCGCGTTACTCTGATAATGACCTAAACTCGCCCTACAAAGGGAGGCTATAAGTGGAAGCTGATACATCCTGTAATTTATATTATTTTCTTGGCGACATTTTATCTCAAATTCTGTTGAAATATATACTGTTTATTAAACTATACGCGATATTTAGGCGGTCCCAATTAATAATTTCACTCCCGCGATGATGGATATAATGTATACATTAAACATAGACGTAGGATGGTAAGAATTCGGTGCATGAAAATGTGTTCTAATTTCGTGCTGTTTTTGTATCATTTATTTCAACTTTTTCTAGAAACAAGTCACGTTACCCCGGTTTATACTTTTGGGAATTTGGACCTACGATTTAATCGAAAATCGCGATTTTTTTTATAAAATCGATCGCGATGTTTCAAAGCAAAAATCGTGCAAGCCTATATGGATTGCGCTGTATCTCCCCTGGCACTAATATTAGCGTCTTCGCGCTACTCAGGTAATGACCTAAACTCATTCTACAAAGGGAGGCTAAAAGCGGAAGCGGGATTTATATTTTTAATCGATGACATTTTATGTCAAATTTTTATGAAATAAACGATGTTTATTAAACTATACGCAATATTTAGGTGGTCCCAATTAACAATTTCACTCCCGTGATGATGGATATAAGGTATACATTTCATTTCATTACATTAGCGTTGTGCATAATGCTCTGGTATACATTAAGCAGACGTAGAATTTTAAGAATTTGTCGCATGAAATTGTGTTCTAATTTTGTGCTATTTTTGTATCATTTATTTCAACTTTTTCTAGAAATTCCAAGTCCCAGTTTTGGGGACTTGTCATGTTACCCCGGTTTATACATTTAGGAATTTGGACCTACGATTTAATCGAAAATCTTTTTTATAAAATCGATCGCAATGTTTCAAAGCAAATAACCCTATTACGTCCCTTGTTATCCCCACGTTTTAAAAAAACGTCGGGGATATTGTAATAACCTCCGTCCGTCTGTCCGTCACGCTATCTCCTCCCAAAACATTGGGTGGAATATAATCAAATTTGATATGTGGTTTACCCATATGATTCCGCTTTGCAAGACGATATTTAGATTTGGCTCTACCTCCAAGGGGGCATAGCAGGGGTCAAAAGATCAAATTAGTTGTAACAAAACCCCTCTGAAATCATTAGACAGAACTCAACTAAATTTGATATCCGAGTTATCCATATGATTGCGGAGTGCAAGAGGCCATTTAGATTTTGCTCCGCTCCCAGGGGGTCGGGGAGGGGGTCAAAAGGTAAAAAAGTTGATTGCAAACCAACTCCTTTGACACTGTTGGACGGAATTCAACCAAATTTGGTATGTGAGTTACCCATATGATCGCCGAGTGCAAAATGACATTTACATTTGGCTCCGCCCCCGGGGGTGGGTTGTGTGTAAATGTCATTTTACACTCGGTTGTGTCAAAAGTTTAAAGCAGTGAATGTGGGGATTTGCGATGACGCATACTTGAATGACAGGATCTTCTCTTGGCCTGTAAATAGTCACAGAGAACAAGCAAAAATTACGTTTTCTTGACCATTCTTGACAAAGGTATGATTAGAAGACGAAATCTATAAAATTATTCAACTGTCCCGAGTTACAGATAGAACTTCGCTGTCATGGTCAGAGTAGTATATGTACTTGTTCAGCAACCTTGGTGTAGGGGACCAGATATGAAATTTTATCTCAAATTCAGGGCAATGGCATGGCGGAGCTGTTGAATATTTTGAGAATAATTTGACTGGAAGCCATTGCTTCCTTAGGTAAATTATTCTACGGATATTTAACAGATCTCCAGTCATTACCTATCTCCCTGTGTATGTACATTGAGATAACAGGGCTGCATCATTGAAAGGGTTAATAAAATGTACAATCATGGTAAATGCATTCTAAGGCTGTGTTCTTACTGGAGAGTTAATTGGGAATAACGCCATATCTCAGTATTGCGTTAGGCCGGTTAAGTCTCTAGTGAGAACACAGCCTTACAGTATCCTACTCATGACTGATTTAAATCTCTACAAGTGATATCTATTTTTATCCCCAAATTTTAAAAATTGGTATTGTAATCCCCTCCGTCCATCTGTCACGCTATCTCTCCCCAAACCATTGGGTGGAATTCAACCAAATTTGGTATGTGGGTTACCCATATGATCGGGCTTTGCAAGACGATACTTAGATTTGGCTCTGCCCCCATGGGGTGGGCAGGGGTTAAGCAGTCAAATCACTTGTAACAGACCCGCTCTTAAATATTAGAGACGTGGACTACCTCATAAGGATTTTTTTTTCTTATTCATATTTAGAATCGTGTTCAAGAGAACCCTTTAAGTATCAATGTTAGACAAGAAAATTTCAACTTTCTCATAGAACTATAGAAAATTACAATTTTAGATCAAGATTTTTTTATCCTCTACCACTGAAATTGTTCCAGTTATACATTTTCAAAAGTACGCCTTTCTTGGTCACCAGATGGACATCTCTCAAGACAATTGCATTAAAAGCTGTTTTGTCCAGCTGGAGTGTTAAAGGATTAAGCAAGATTTAGATGTATTTGACATAACTATAACATACAATCAAACATTCACAGGCTTACCTTCTTCAGCTGGCAATTCTGAAAAACAAAACAAAAGCAGTTACTAGTAGAAATAAAGTACACGTACACAGTTTCCTGTGATAAATACCCTCCAAGCCAATCACGTTGACAGATTCTCGTGACCTAACATGCCTAATCCGTAAAATATAGCTCACTGCTGTATACTACTATCAGTACTATGTAATTTAAATACGATACTATGATCTCACAGAACTGTGGGTAAGAAGACGGCTATTGGCAGGTATCCAGACGAGAGTATGAAAAGGTGCAGTGGGCCCAGTTCTGAGACCACTGTCGGCGCCACACCATAACAGGGAGATACATGTAGGCTCGGTCCCGTGCTGTTTACATCACTACCTTGATATGTACAGTCGTGTCATCTGTGCCCGAGAATATTCAACAATGATCATATACTATTTCTGCTGGTGCAGTGATGTACTTTGACAATCTTATGTAACTACAATCTGTAGTCTGTCATTATTTGGCCAATGTTTCTTGTCCTCGTCCAAGTCTCTAGAGCTCTCCCCTACTCCTTTTTGGTCCTCAGTGTTTCTTTAAGTACATTTATCATGTTTATAGTGGCGTCCTCTACAAGCATTATAGGTGTTGGCACAGTACATCAAATACACAGGCTCTCTGTACAGTGGATTCTGACGGCATTCGCAGTTGCACACAGAAATCTGGATATCTCGGAAACCATAGACCCGATCAAAAAGAAATGTAATAGCATGATAGGTGCTATGGAGTACTAGAAGTTGGTACTGATCGGATGAAAACTGTAGGAGTTAGGTGGCAAAAAACGGGGCCACTTTCACTACAATGAGACGGAATGGAGGATTCCAGTTTATCTATCAAGCAGATACTGACGTCATAAACAACAACATGACGTGTAGGATGAAATCATCATCAATTACGTCATGAATGATGTAGCGAAGTTCATCACGAATGCTAAATTGATAACCAACTAAGCATTGTTGTACGAATTGAATGTAGTTACTATTTTAATAAACATGCTGTAGAATATTTTTAAATAGCAGCACAGTACCCAGTCAAATTAGTTTTAAAAATATTCAACAGCTACCTGTGTAGTTTTCTGGAAATTAAGATTCAGAATGGTACCCAGGATTCTGTAGTGGTCAATGGTACTAAATCAAACTTTGTCGAGGTTGTCTGGTGTACGTCATGGACACACTACAATGCACATAAATGATACAGTTCAGGACATTTCCTAGATCAGGATATAAAGGCAGTTCTAGCTTGATGCATGTCATCTAAAACGCCTTCGTACATGTACTATCACCCAACTGTCAACACTGATGGACAGACAGACAGACTGAAGGAAATGTCAATTTCGCTTTCTCCGAGATCTAACAATACTCACCATTCTGTTACTTCTGATATACAGCTGGCCTTGACAGCTGGCTCTAGGACTATAGACTTAGAAAGCTTTACCGACTCCTTGGAACTGGGTACTCGGCTCCCAACTGCCGAGTACCCGTCTACCATAGAGCTCATATTGTTTGCATAGCCACCAAACAGGAGAAATCCATGGCTTGCCGCTGGGAGGCTGGGTTCGTAACAGAATGGCGAGTATTGTTAGATCTCAGAGAAAGGGAAATTGACATTTCCTTCATTCTCCTTCGATCAATACTCACCATTCTGTTACTTCTGATATACACCAGATTTGATAAGTAACCTGGTGGGAAGGGGCAAGCCATAAATGCTACTTTTGCCGCTTGGAGAAAGATTTAGACTTAAAACTTGACCAACGGAGACCTAAAAGGACCGTCAAGTTAACGGAACCGAATCACATTCGCATCACTGGTCCCCCTTTTTTTCTCCTAAGAAAAGGGAGAGAACTCACGAAGATGTATCTCGCCTGAAACACAAATATGCCAAGAGGGTTAACTGCTCCTTGCATATTCACATGTATTAGCCTGGGAATGAGCATGAATATATAAGATGAATGAACATGATATATAGACATAATACAAAAAACTCTCATATTGAATACCTTATGATAATTGGACTTCAGACGTACCGCCTCCAACCATTCACTGGTCCGGCCATCAGTGACACAATCTGGTTGTCATCCTCTCGCTCGACCATGCCTGCTTTAGATTCTTTTCTTACCAAAGTAAAAAAAGGGTGAAGAGCAGTGTGGTCACTTAACTATCGTCTCAAAACAGCTAAAGCGAGTGGATTGCCTGAGTCTGACACATCCCTCATACAGGGTATGAAATAATGGTCGGACATCGGTCATGTCCGATCAAATCTGGATGGGTAAAATTTTTTTACTGAACATGAATTTTGGGGAAAACCTGCAAATTTTGGAAAAAGAGAACAAGTGAACAATGTTGGTATCGCACTCAAATACGATAGATCGATCGAGCGTGAGTTTGTGCGTCATTTGCACATTTCTAAGTGAAAACGATATTCACCTTGGTTACCAGTATTCGTGATCTGTCAAAACGCGTCATACCGGCAAATTCATCCTAGAGGGTGGTCTTACAATAGCTAATTGTCCCGGGAATAGTGTAAACCTTTTTTTTATACTGGCGAATTTTCTGATTTCTAATGAGGGATATAGACCGTGAGTGACTTGAAAATTAAGTCATACGGCGAATAAATGACAGATAAAATTGCATAGAACATCTGATAAATGATACCACTCAAAATCTTGTCATTTCGCTAGTCTGAAAATGATCGAGTCGATGCAAAATTAGCAATGGCGGATCTACAAAATCTGCCACTGCGCACGAGTTAGTGATGTGTTCTTACACACCTTCTGTCATGAGAAGAGAATTTGGTCTCGCAATTTCATTGGTTGTTGGACATAATTATATCTAGAAAATCCAATGACATTACGTGAGAGATTTTCACAGAAGTTTGAGACGCGTTCTTTCACGCCTTTGATACTGATGAAGCTAATTCTTCCTCGCGATTTCCTTGGTAGCTGTATATAGAAAACCAATGAAATAGTGGGCAAGTTCATAAATAATCGCACTGTAGAAGACACTTGACAACACGTGCGTTACCATTATATTAGCATTCTACAATTAACCATTTAATCGTCAAATTTGCCTAAAGATTTTAATTAAAAATAGTTAATGGCCATTTGCTGGTCAAGAGATTATTTTTGAAAATTTACCACGGGAATGACTGTCTCAGTTACTGAATAAGCCATTTCAATGGAAAACTTCAAAAATAATCTCTTGACCTGCAAGTGAACATTTATCAGGAAAACTATCACAAGCCTTCTTTGACTAATGTGTTCTAAAGTGAGATTTTTAAAATTTAATTGTACATGACTGTGACAGCAGTTGATGTGTTGCTAAAATGGCATCTGAGCGAAAAGTGCCCAAAGGGGTAACCATTGCTAAATGGAGGACCGAGTATAAGTGGTTAAGTCCTCATTTTCTGGGTCCTACAGTTGACTATGAAATTGTTCTATCTTTATGCATTTTCTCCTTTTTTCAGGACAAAATGGGTAAAAATAGAACAATTTCACAGCCAACCGAAAACCTATATTTTTCTCCAGAAATGCAGGAGATGGCCTCTGAGAGCATCTAGATTTAAAAAGGTTAGTCAACTTCCGCTTTTTTGTCAGATCAAATTGACTCTCCTTATTTCAGACCCTGCTCATATAGCAATCCGTAAATGAGGACTCACAGTGCCATTGTGCAACGGCCATGATGTCCCCTAACGGAACACCACTGTAAAGGGCGGTCGAGGCGGCTATTCCTCTGACATCGTGTGCCCTTACACCTTGCACCTGGTGCCCAGTCGCCCTCTCGTGAGTAGTCTGAATGCATTCGACTACCCAACGAGAGATAGTATCCATGGATGCGGCGCCAAAGCTTCTTATGGCAGATCCACAGATGTCTATCGTTCGACCGTAACGAGTCAGTCCGTTTCCTGTACTTAGTCAAAGCACGGACCTGGCACCAGACACTGGCATTACGATCAAACCTTGTTAACTTCGGTATTATGATCGGTTTGCCGGGATATCTCAAAGATTGATTCTTTGACATAAACTCTGCTCTTGGCAGAAGACGCAGACCCTCTCCGGAGACAATAAATCGGTCCCTCTCTGCCGAAAGAGCATGGATCTCACTGCGCCTTCTAGCTGAGGAAGCTGCCAATAGAAAAACCGCCTTTCGAGTCAAATGCTTTAGACTAGCCGAACGCAACGGTTCGAAAGGGTGCTTGGCCAGTACATTAAGCACTAAAGATAGACTTCAGGCTGGAATGACCACCGGTTGTCTCGGGCGGAGATTGCTCATTCCCTTCACCATCACATTTAACTGGGCCACCTCTGGACTATCCCTGTTGGTTAGACAAGGGATAACTGATGCCAAAGCTGACTTGTATCCAGCAATTGTGACGGGAGCTAGTCCTGAAAAGAACAGCTCACAGAGAAAGTCTGCTATTTGCTGAATAGTGGATTGAAAGGTATCAATACCCTTTTCTTCACACCAGTCTGCAAATCTGTTAACCTTGTTGTTATATCACTTGAAGGTTGACCTCCTTCTCGCAGCCGCGATGAAATCAGCAGCTTGTCGAGAAAAGCCTTCCGACGTGGAACGTTGTTTGATAACATCCACGCAGTCAATTGTAGGAAGCACCCCTTGGCCTGGGAGATTATGTTCGGAATCTCAGGCAACTGCACTGGGTTTTCCACCAGCAGATCCGTGAACCACGCCCTGCTGGGCCATATACGGCGCTATTAGCAGGACCAGACACGGGTCCTCCCTGATCTTCACAAATACCTTCGGCAGAAGAATGGTGGGTGGGTACGCATAAGCGTGCATCCCTCTCCAGCTTATCGCCAGAGCGTCTGTATCGACGGCATTTGGATCTGGAATCGGCGAGACATAAGTCATGATTTGAGCATTTTCCCTTGTGGCGAACAAGTCCACGTTGGGTTTGCCCCAATTCTCGAAGATCCTTCGTAGAACTGGAGGGTTGAGGGACCATTCTGTTGGCAGAATTCTGTCTGCGAGACAAAGCATCCGCCAGAATGTTCAATCGCCCAGGAATGTGAGCTGCTTTCAAAACAACCGAGTAATTCCTGCACCATTGAATCAAGTGCCACACTTTGATACACAGTGTGGGTGACCTGGTCCCGCCGTGGCGATTTATGTATGATACTACCGTCGAATTGTCCGACCGTATCAATATCACCTTGCCACTGATCATCGGAAGAAACTCTTCCAACGCCAGTTCCACTGCCATCATTTCCAACAGATTGATATGCAGCTGGCTCTCCTGGAGAGTCCATGTGCCCGAGACCTGGTGTTCTCCCAGGCAGGCCCCCCCGTGTACACGGACAGCTGGGGGTGGGGTAGGTGCAGCGAAACCCCATCTAGGAGATTCTGACGCTTTTTCCACCATACAAGATGCGACATTATCGGCTCCAAAACTGGCACCAGTTTTGACAGGTGTTCTGTTCTCTGTTTCCACAGAGACATCAGATACAACCGGATAGGTCTTCGCCTTATAGCAGCGTACGGGATCACCTGCTCCATGGAGACCATCATGCCCAGCATCTGAAGAAACCACCTCGCCTGAATGTGGTTTCCCACACGAAAACTCTTGAGGATGGCTAACAGACACCACACTGGGCTCTGACGGGTAAACCCCGCCCTCCTCGAGATCGAATCCCCAAATAAACGAAATGTTGCGTGGGTGTCAACTCGGATTTCTCCTTGTTGACTATCCAGCCTAGATCTGAAAGTAGCTTCAGAGTCAGAGCAGTATCCATGTTCAACCTGGCTGCCGAGTCTGCTTTGATCAGCCAGTCGTCTATGTAGGTGTGTGTAGCGCCACGTTCTCTTTTCTGAGAAACGCTGTCACCGCAAGGACCACTCTTGTGAAAACCCTTGGAGCTGTCGACAGGCCAAACGGGAGACCAATAAACTCCCATACTTGATTCTGAAACACAAATCTCAGAAACCTGTGACAACTCCTGTTCATTGGAATGTGGAAATATGCATCTTTCAGATCGATCGACACACACCACATTCCTTTCCTCAATCCCGCCATTACCGACCTCGGCGTTTCCATCTGGAACCGAGGCGTATGGATAAACCAATTTAATGGTACGGGTCTCCATCCCCCTGTGCTCTTGGGGACAAGGAACATATTTGAATAGAAGCCTGGAGTGTTCTGGTTCGCTGGTTTTATTGCTCCCTTCAGAAGCAAACCCGACACTTCGTTTTGAACGGCTTCTAACTTGTCTGGTTCCCTTGGTACGGGTGTCCAGACAGGTGCCAAAGACAGATTCTGCGGCGGAAAGTCCCACCACTCCGGCATGTAACCCTGGGATAACTATCCCAGGACCAGACTGTCTGACGTCACACCTCGCCAGGCCTCGACGAAACGCATGAGCCTTCCACCCACCATAGACGTCGAGGCTGGACTTTGTCACACGCGCCTGCACCCTTGCCAGCGCGTCCATAGACAGCACCAAGCCGTCATTGACGCACGAAAGCGCCACAGGTGGCACAGGGTGGCCTGCCCACCTCTTCAGCCCACACCAACTGAAGAAGGCGATACGAATGGTTGACAGCACTCATAGCTGCCCTCACACCCTCATCGCATAGGGACAGGACTTCATCCTGGTGTGCCTGGGACTTGTCCACAAGTGCTGGACCGGGGCCACGCGCTCCAGCACTCTGAACACCCAGAACCCATCGGTGACCGATGGTACCACACCATACCTGTCGTATTCCCCCCGTGGAATACGACACCTCGCCCGCACCTCCCTGGAGGCCGCAGGGAGCTGGCCCTTGGTCATGAGCTGCTTACTATAAATAGCCTCCAGCAACTCGATGAACCGTGGATCCAGTCCAACAGACTGGATCCGGGCCGCGGGCAAGATCCCCGTCCTAATCGATGCAACCGACGGACGGGGCGCATCCTCCTCGGCCGTGGCCAAAACCACAGACGGGTCAAGCCTGGCTAGCCAAGCCAGAGCATCCGACCAGTTTACTTCCGAGGAAGACACACCCGTGAACACATCACCCGTTGACGCGTTCACGGGCCTGCCAGCCACGGCCTCCCGGCAAGGAGCCGCGGCTGACACGCCAGGCACTCCGGCACCAAACGGTTCCGCCGCCACCCCATGAAACACACCAGTCCATGGGGTAGGCCCGCACGGAAAACCATGCGGACCCATAGCAGACGCGGAACCGTGGCCAGACACGGCCGCCAACAGCACCCCACGTCTGACCGCCGGACCAGGCGAGATAGGTGAGAACCACGCCTGGCCCGGCACACCCGTCGGCTGGCGTCAAACCAACCGTCACAGGACCGGTGCCTGATACCAGATTGGCCTCAATCACGGGCGGAGCCGCTGCCCTGGCTTGCGCCAAGCCAGACAGATGGAGGACGGTTCCGTTCAGGCCGGAATCGACCTCCATATTCTCCACCCGTGGCATCACAGGCCGCAGCAACCTCTCCTCCTCGTCTTCAGACTCCGAAGAGTCGTCACTAGACGAGGAAACCGTGGAGCCGAGCCGTCCTGGTGGACGGCTCCCATGCCTGACGGACCGGCCACCGCTACTGGACCACCCGGAGGTGGCCGCAGAGACAGAACCTGTCAGGCCGGAGCCCGACGGGACTGCCAGGGGGCCGTACGAGACGGCTCCCTCGGTGACCAGTCCAGAACCCTGTCCAAGGACAGGGTGCATACCAAGCATGGGGAGAAGCTGCCCCCCAACCTTCGGCAGCAGGGACGACACCAGCGTGGGCAGAATGCTATGCAGAAAACCCTGCATAGCCGGACCGAACCACGCCGGCGGTGCCATCTCCGCCACCTCCAGCTGGGGACGTGGAGTGGAGCGCCACCCCCCCCCCCCCCCCGAATACCAACATAATCACAATTACAACACCAAGAATGCGTCTAGTCTTCAGCATCATGTTGACAAGTTCATACAAGCTGCACACAATTCAGTAACATTGGCAACCTCGAAGACTGTTCCTTGCAAAGTGACACATGTAAAAGGTCCAAAGTGGAAAGCGTCACCAACAAGCATCTCCCGAGGACATGACTTGAATCGTCTCTGATATTACAATAATCATCCAGGTCCTGATCAGTGATCACCACGTCTCAATAGAATAGAAAACCATAAAGACAGCCAAGGTTACAGCAATTTGAATTTGAATTTAAATACATGTATACATTATTCTTTACATTAAACAAGATGGAAAACTAATTTCAAGCAAAATTCTGAATGGAAATTCTGGCGCCTATGATCATAGGATTATTTTATCCAAGATGAAGCAATTTGACAATTTGCGGTAAACTGTTAATAAAATGTAAGATTTTTACACCCACAAAAATTTGATGAATCAAAATTCTGAATGGAAATTCTGGACCCCCCATCACCACAGGATATTTTCAGGCAAGTTTTGTTGAAATCGCTCAGAATGGTAATGAGAAGAAGCAATTTGACAATTTCCGGTACAGTTTTCATAAAATCTCAGATTTTCACAAAATATTGGTAAATCAAAATTCTGAAAAAACGTTCTAGAGCTTACCAGTATGGCCATAGGATCCTTTCAGCCAAATTTGGTTAAAATCGGCTAAAATGCTAAGGAGAAAGAACCATTTTGACAATTTCCAGTAAATTATTCATAAAATCTCAGATTTTCACCCCAAAAATTGATCAATCAAAATTCTGAAAACAGTTTCTAGAGCCTACCACCATAGAATGCATCAAGCCAAATTTGGTTGAAATACGTCGAGCAGCTAAGGAGGAGTAGCATTTTGACCATTTCCGGTAGATTTTTCATAAAATCCCAGATTTTCACCCAAAAAATTGATCAACCAAAATTCTGAAAAAAATTTCTGGAGGGTACCCAGCTTAGGATCATTCCAGCCAAATTTTGTTGAAATTGGTCAAACTGTTAAGGAGAAGACACGATTTGATGGATGGACAGACAGGCGGACGGCCGCCACGACATAAGCTCACTTGGCCTTTCAGGCCAGGTGAGCTAATAATGGAAATTGGTTCAACATTCAACTTTTACAAACTTATTAAACACAACAAAACAAGGACCACGACTACAAGCATACTGAAGTAGAGCTTGAAGATCTACTTCATTTGGGCACACCACCTATCTGGTCCGTGATGCATCAATGCTCCTAGAAACTAGAGAATTTTGAAATCTGAGAGATTGAAGGAAATTTCAATTTCCCTTTCTCCGAAATCTAACAATACTCACCATTCTATTACTTCTGATACAGCTAGCCCTGATAGCTGGGCCATAGGACTATAGACTTAGAAAGCCTTACCGAAACCGGGTACTCGGCTCCCAACTGTCGAGTACCCGTCTGCCATGAAGCTTATATTGTTTGCATAGCCACAAACAAGAGAAACCCATGGCTTGCCTCCATGGGGCTGGGAGGCTGGGTCCGTAATAGAATGGTGAGTATTGTTAGATCTCGGAGCAAGGGAAATTGAAATTTCCTTCATTCTCCTTCGATCAATACTCACCATTCTATTACTTCTGATATACACCGGATTTAGTCAGTAACCTGGTGGGAAGGGGCAAGCCATCAATTGCTACTTTTGCCCCTTAGAGAAAGAGCTAGACTTAAACTTGATTAATGGAGACCTAAAAGAAGTTAACGGAACCGAATCACATTCGCATCACTGCCTCCCCCCTCCCCACCCCTTTTTTTCACTGTGATAAATTACAATTTAGAACTTTCAAAGTTTATATTTTCTATCTACCAGACTACCACACATCGATCAAGTGGAGGATTACATACAGAAGAAGATGGCATCTCAAGCACTTCATATATAAATATGATAAGAGTTGGTGTAATTTTTTTATGTCATGTTTTTCACCTTTTATTTAGTCATGGCGCAAATTCATATGTCTCTTTCTTCTGCTGTATTATCCGTTCCGTTTAGCTTCATTCAGATATCTTTATTGTGATAGGGATAGTGGTTTTCCGGATTTCCTAAATTTGTGGATTCAGATCCGTTTCAATTATATAAGAGGTATACCATAAATGTTAAGGTTAAAAATATTCACTAAATTAATAAATATGCAATATTCATATGTTTTCCTCGAATCTCACATAAGTTAATTTCAGATAACGCTCCAACTAAATTCATGTGAGATTATTTTTATTACTTCTTTATCAATTCGGCAATTCCGTCAGTTTTCTGCTGTGGTGGAAAACCACTGTCCTTAATTTTAGTTAGGATGCTATGCTATTTTAAAATCTGTGACGATGGCCCTCGTCCGGCAGCTGTTGACCTATCCCATCTGTTTTATTATTAACAGCTCCTTCCTTCTAGATGGATCCAAATCTATTTTTTTAAATTGGTAAATCCTAATTCTACCTTTAGCAGTTGAGCGTCAATGCCTGTGAGTTTTATGGTGTGCAAATTTTTAAGAGTGGATTTTTAGATAAAATTTTTAATTAAGTAATCATGTTTTTATAAAGGGGGGGCGAGTGTGGTGCTGGCGGTATCCCGCAATTCCGCAGTTCGTGTTTCGCGCCGTTTCTACGGACGCCCGGCAGTCGTACCTTGGAACTTGAACTGTGCACCTTTGCCGCTGGTTCCACGGGCCGATTCGAGACCTCTGTTGGGTGAGTAACCTTTTATACGTAGCTAAGTTACTACACTACCAACAAATATTTCACCGAAATATTGGGGGATGTATAGGAACCGTCCCCATCTACGCATCCCCACCACCCTTCCCCACCACCATGTTGAGAAAATGACTTGAAATTGTTTAATTTTTTAATTCAATCCTATCACTGATTGTGCACATCAAATGAGTAAGCCTTCTTGTCACCGTGACAGATTATGACCGCGTCATAGATGACCCATTTAAAGAGTGGTTAAGTGACGTGTGCATGCGCACTAAACGAAATCCGTAACCGTATTTATAATTATTTACCACGCAATAAATTATGATTCACACAGATATGACATACTCACCATTGAATCCATATTTTTCTTGTGATTTTCTAACTTGATCTTCCGAAAGTCCCGATAATTCGTCAACAGCAAAAGTCGCTAAACATTCGTCCACCGATCGGGTGTGTGCTAGATCCATATTGGATCAATAAAACGCGAAAGCACGCTCAGGCGTTGTAAAGATGTTGCCTATAGTATCACTGTTAGTGTATCAATATTTAATAATTCCGTCACCCTTGATACATATATAAAGCTAATCCTGACACTTGTTGTTGCGATCACAATCCCTTAGTTTTAAGATGGTTTATTCTCCTAAAATATCCAGCTAGAAACCAGGGAAATTTCTAGCCAGTTCCTCGATATACTGACTGACGCTTTTCTCGCGCTGACTGACGGATGTCCGAAAATGAACGGAAGTAATCTGGGATAAAGCAACCAAATGCATGAATAGGGGTCGTATGTTGAGCGAAAAACTTCGTAAGCAGCTTGGATTGTCAATTTGGCTCAACATTTAAATACATCGCAGCTTATGCAATTTAATTTCATCAGACAGTATTTTACTTTAATTTGCTTCTAAAGAAATATCAGCTTACGTGTCACTTAATCTTGAAAGGCCTGATCTATGGGCGCTTCTTTACGCCGAGCTAAATGTGTTGTTTTGTGATTGGCTGAATTGCGAGCACGTGTGCGGTAGCGCGGTGGAAAGCGTGGTAATGTCAAATTCTATGACGTCAAAGTGAGTATGGATGTACATAGATACCTCGCTATATTTGTCTTAATCTTACGAAGTAAATCCTGACAGCTACTGTTCGTATAATGGAGAAACCGATCCGCACAGCTGTAACATCCAGCTGCAGCGCACGATATACGTTATACATCTACTACGTTATATAGATGATTGCTATATTTTCCTGAATTATCTCGTCTATTAGCCCTTTCAACCCTGAAATCGCATGCACGCGCTCACACACACGTATATGACTCGAATATTTATAATGTAAAATGAGTGTAAGATGTTGAGTCATGGTTATCCAACATGCACCGGTATTCAATTAAATTATAGAAAAAAATTGTGTAAAATGGAGAGATAGACACTTTCTGATTGGCTCTGGCAATTATGTCACGTAATTGTTTATTTATTTAAACATTTGTATTGTTCAACTTAGTTACATCGACTCGCTCCGAATTACACAATAGATTATGATAATGACGAATATGTGCAATTGCTAAGAACTTATACCATAATGAATTAAGATTTAAATGAAAATTAATAAAATAATTAAAATAAGATTTGGAACTGTGTTCATAGGCCAATATGCGTGTATATCCCCGATAACATTCCTATTGGCCCAACGTTGGCTGTATCACGTGTTTGCCAACGTTTGGACAGCATTGGAAATTTCACATTAAATCAAACAAAATCAACATAATATTCAAACTTTAATTTTTAAATTATTATCTCTGGTGTGCTATTTGAAACATTTTCATAGATGTATGCCCGTTGGCTCAACGTTGGCCCAATAACGTATTGCGAACGTTGGGCCAATGAGCAAAACTACGTTGGCCCAATGTAGTGGTAAACGTTGGGCCAACGTGTGCTTGCTATCAGGGTAATTATCTTCATAGGACTTCTTAGGATTGAACCATGGACTCAGGCTATTGCTTAGCTTTTATATCCACCTCCATTTATGAGGCACATCTGTGTAAATGCTGAATTTAAATCTAGATTTTAATAGCCTATATGGGCCACATATGGCCATTCCCAGATCCCAGATGCCCAGATCCACCCATATGGGCCCATATTGGAATGTTATCAGGGATGCATGTACTTTTAAAGTGTCTGCATGATTTTAATAGTTAAGTGGTGTGTAGCATTGTTGTGATCCGTGCGTAAATATGTATGTAGAGGTGTGCCTGTTTGTGTGTTTAAAACAATAACATTCGTTCGCGGTCGCGTGCGTGCTTGCTTGCGTACGTGCGTGTGTGAGTATATTTACGCAATTTCATGGGTGCTTGCCTGTTGATTTGTTCCAATACGAGTGTGTGTATACGTGCTCACGTCAACCTTCTCTTAAAGGTGCATATTCACACCCAAATTCCCCAAGACGAGACTGAAGAAATGTAACACTTCTAGAGGCCTAAGTCGTGCGCACAGGTGCAATGAAACGAAACAGATCCCAAAACAGATCCCAAAGTATGACGCGTTCACAAAGCATAAGTCAATATAGTTTCTTGAGCTATGAAGTTGAATAAGAGACACAAGTCCCCAATTCAATTTCACAACAAAAAACAAAAAAAACAGCAACACATTAATTCATTTGAAACGAAAGCATCACATGACAAGACCTATCCCGCCCCGCCACACCTAGACACACAATCCACGCCTCCAAAAGCTCACCACCCCAACAATTTCATCTCCAAGCATATCCTGGTGCGAACATACACCTCGAAGTTTTCCTAGCTTTGATCAAACCTTTTGGTACTGAGAATACATGCATGGACATTTAAAAATATAAATATATTCTGGTTACTTTTGGGGTCAGCATCTCCGTTTAGCGGTATGTTCACTGACAGGTCGTGTGGAAAAAGAGGTCTTAGATCGTTTAAGAGCTTGTGTCTTGAATTAATATAATGATTACATATAAAGAGGTAATGGTTGTTATCTTCTATATGGTGGCAGTGTGGACAGTTTTGGTTCGCTACTATGTTAAAACGAAATAAGTGGGCATTTAATTAGCTGCATCTGTTTCTAAGTTTGGTGTGAATTACATTTAGACGTCGTTCTCCGTAAAAGTAGTGTGCTGGAACGGGGTTTCTGGGATTAAAGTTAATTTTTTGTCTAAACAGTGACAGTGTTGCTGAATTCTGCGTACTGGCATCCAATTCGTTCCATAGATGAGTTGTGCTTGGGAAGAATGAACGTCTAAATACTTCTAGGTTTCCGTGTTCTTCCTGGAAATTGTTTCTATTACGTAAATTGTAATAACTGACATCACCAACATGACGGGGTACTAATTCTTTAAGGTAGTTCTGGAACTCTTCATTTATTATCTTGTATAGTTGTATTAGCTTTTTGTTTCTCCGTCGTATTTTTACTTCCTCTAAGCCTGCTGAATACGGTGCTGAAAGTGGGGTAAATCTAGGCAGTCCAGTTATAACACGGAATGCCTCCTTTTGGAGGTTCTCCAGCTGATCAGAATCTCGTTCCGTACACCCGTTCCAGATCTGAGAACCATATTCTAAGAGTGGACGTAGATAGCACGTGTAAATATGTAAGAGCGTTTTGCGTGAAATAATATATTTTATTTTCTTCATAGATTCTAGAATTGTGTTTCCCTTGGATATTAGCCATTGGTTGTGGTTTGTCCATTTACGATTTTGGGGAAAAGTTATTCTTAAATATGTGTGTGTTTCGACAGAGATACTCTGAGTGGTATTAATAGTTAGGTTATTTGCATTTTGATTTGGTTGGTTTTCGACGAGCCACTGTTATGACCAAGTGTCTGTTTTAGTAAGTTTTTATTTAGAGAGGTTTCAACTTCTATTGAAGTATTCCCACGTGATGTTAGCAGTGTGTCATCAGCGAATAGCCTTAGGAGGCTGTCTATATTTTCAGCAATATCATTTATGTATAAAAGGAACATGAGCGACCAGATCTCAGAACCATATTCTAAGAGTGGACGTAGATAATACGTGTGTGTGTATATATATATATATATATATATATATATATATATATATATATATATATATATATATATATATATATATATATATATATATATATATATATATATATATATATATATATATATATATATATATATATATATATATATATATATATATATATATATATATATATATATATATATATATATATATATATATATATATATATATATATATATATATATATATATATATATATATATGTATATATGTTTGATTGATTCTAACCATTTGTTTTCTATTAAGTAAGTGTAGTTCGGATCGAACAGTCGGATGCGAGCCGTACCAGCTAAGCTGGGTACGCGCCGCCGGTCCTGGATTCGTTCCATGAACGCGCCGGCCCCCCCCCCCCCCCCCCCCCCGGGTAGAGCCAGGGGCTTATGAGAGAGGTTAAGACGCGTAGCGCGCCATGCGCGCGCTAACTGCTGCATTGACAGCACGTGTAGCACGTCCAGGAGCGGGTAGCGCTTTTAGTGTACCGAGTGGGTACATTGTAATTATTTATACTTGCTCGTTTCCGCCGAATCCGGTATCATTCAAGACCAGAGTTCGACGGGCTTTTCAAATCTGTTAACTGTTTTAAGATGGGTTAAGAAATGGTTGAGTTATCGCCGTTTTCCTCCGTCTAATTATGCTCCGTATATCTCCATAGCGTCGTAATCGCGCATATATAGCTAAATAATCAGTGACTTGTGTAACACGTGACTCACTACGTCATCTTCACATCTATATCTATCACGATATTTAGATAATTGTGTACACGTCTCAGTATTACGGCACGTTGATTTGCTGGTTCATCAAATTCTGATTGGTTGAGGCAGCCAGTTACGACGACATCATGAGTATAAAGGGGATGATTTATGAGGATCGGGAGCGTCGTCGGCCGCCGGTCAGGAACTTTCCAAGCCTGGAATCCTGACTGAACAACTGGAGTGGCGAAGACTGAATCCAACATCATCTCGGCACAACTTCAACTACCAGCACCGCTCGGACCGCAGGAAAAATCGGGCCACTGCACTGTGGACGACATCTTCATAGTGTTACATTGTTCCTGCTTTAATTACCAACTGTATAGGAACTAATATTACGGTGAACCCTTACGGACCAGATATGTAATTCTACAAAACGTAGAGCCAGCGATGCTCCTCGGTGGATAACTCACCGGATCTGCCAGACACGCTGAAAAGTGGACTTTCAACCGCCATACTGCATGTCGTATGTGATGATTTAACGTTTTGCTCGGTGTGCCTTAAGAGCTAATTGACACACCGGGCACCATTAAGCTTAAATAGTACGCTTAATTACACCGGGTACCGTTAAACTTAAATAGTGCGTTTAATTACAACTATATCAATAACCCTCCTGTTAATGGGTTATTTTAACTTTACCACGTACTGTTATTATTAATGGACACTTTAGTCATACCGCATCGTGTAGAACTTACTAGATAATCAGTAGACTATTCTTATATTGTGTTTCACTGTTCTGAGTTTGTACCGCTTCCGTCCTGGACCAGCAATACAGAGACCGTATCCTGCGGAACATCTACATGCAGGAACTGATCCAGTCCACAGAGAACCTGTCAACTCATGCCACGAGCAGAGTGACGTATCAATTTCAGTAACATGGTAGCTGCAATTAAGAACGTCTACTGGGTATTCAAGTAACTATACATGATATATTTAATTACACCGTCATTAATTACTTCTTAAAGATATTCATATAATTATACCTTAATTACTGTATTTTCCTCTGTAAACGGTATCGATGACTAACAGGTACCGTCCCGGTCTCCGGACCGCTAGTTATAATTTCTTTATTACTGTTCATATTATCCTTGTTTCACTGTAAGGTGTTTCACTAACCACACCATATTAGGTCTATCAACCTGTATTATTACTGTTCTAATCAATTTATGTACTATTACCGTTCTGTACTAGATTAGTTTAGTATATGGCAAGTAGCCATCAGTTGATAAGTTTTGTTTATTTGTAGAAAACCTAGGACCGCAGTGCACTTATGAGATACTATACAGCAACATTATATATGCATCACGTTTTCCCGCCACCAATAATATTTCACTAAGATCGTTGTCCGTGCTATTAACTCAGTTTAGCCCGGCATGCTACCAACTAAACCTGACTATTCAGCTCGATAGGATAGGTTTAATGTGATTAGAGACAATTTCTTCGTTAGAAGACACATAGTGTACGCCTCTTTTCCGAGTCATTGCGGTAATCTAGCCCTGCACCCCTGTCAAGGTTGTGTAAAATTGGCCAAATTACCTATAGGGCCTCATATTTATAAAGTTACTGTCTCTCTTCATGTTCCACTATGCCTTATGGCTTCTTAATTGTTTGAATGTCCCTATCCGCACCGTGGACTGATCTGACTCTGGGAAACTATAGGCGGTATCCGAGAGGTGATGGCCAAGGTACAGTGTCACATACACCGCCCCTGTGTCTTAGGATACTTACTTAGTTAGTTACCTTTGCCAATGTAGGAAGCACTGCGAAAACATTATTATTATTATTATTATTATTATTATTATTATTATTATTATTAATATTATCTTTCTTAGGATATATATCCCACAAGTGCATATTTAGGCAACTTGAATATAAACCTAATGTGAGGTCAATAACTTAGCTCCATAGAATTGGTGACAGGCGAGATATGTATCTCCACTGAATTCTGTACAAATGTCTGGGCAAGATGATGGAATCTGCCACGCCCTTGCGGGAAGGACATTTACGGTGGATATCCGTCTCTCTAACCCCCACTGTAATGACAGGCCAGTTGGAATAAATTTGCTTGTGTAAAAAGGTAGCCATCGTCCTGTGATGTTTTATGTGGTCACGGAGCAAGCTGTCTAGACTCTCATCAGGTTCGGATATCTTGCAAAGTGACATGTACGCATACTGTCTTGAGCACTGATGCCGTGGGGTATCTGCTCTCACCAACAGCCGTATCTAAAGCTAGGTAGGGTACCCGCCATTTGTGGTCTAAACTAGTTCTTGTCTTTTTAAAACCTAAATGGTAGGATCGGCATAGAAGAAGGCCCGCATAAATAAAAGCGGCACCTACTCATTTAGTATTCTTGAAATTACATAAGACGTGACTTGGGAATCCTATGGGAATCGCTTGTCTCGTCTTCACGTAAAACAGCACGCAACATTTTTAGTTATAGTTTCACTGGGATGGTCTTTTCTTGCAGCATCTTTTGGTTGAACACAGGATGGCCACTTTTGTGGCCATCTCTGTCCCTCTGCTTTTGCGGGTGGCAGCATTTTCCTCCGACGGAGGCCCGTGCGAGGCACTTGCCTCTCGCAAGGATTCAGTGATGGCGGCCCGCATGAGGCTACTACTCCTCACTCAAGGATACAGCACTAGAAGTAATGCCCGTGTGAGGCACAAAGCCTCTCGCCACTCAAGAGTTTCTTTCTCTTCTTCCTTTTCAGCTTAGAGGTATAATAACTTATATTAAGTTAATTAGTGATATCGTATGCGGGAGCTTCCTTTGTAGGGTACCTCTGCAGACCTGCATGCCTGTGTGGTACCTCCGGTGACTCCACGTTTAAAGGTTCATATGGCTGTTCTATGTTATGTATTATTCTCATGATATTATATCTCAACAATTGTATAAGAGATATATGTTAATTACTCTTTAATTATTTTAGCTCACCATCAAACTCTTGTAAGTTCATAGATCACAAAATCGCTATGAACAGGCATACCAGTAACACAAACTCATGGGCAGATACTGTGCAATTTAATGTTAGCGACAATGGTCGCACGGCCCCCACCGGAACGATTGAGTTCCACCGGCCTTAGGAGCCAGTTTTTGTTCCCCGCAGGTCAGCGTCGCTCGGTATCAGTTACCCAGAGACCGAGAGCTAGCCATCATGCGCGAGCTACATAAGTAATTTGTGATCCATTGGTGAACCTTGCCATGTATACCATATTGTTCTATTTTATGTAGTAAACCCATGTGACAGACGCTGTCGAATGCCTTTGAGACGTCAAAGAAGATGGTACAGGCATATTTTCTTCCATTTAGAGCCTTCGACAGGATATGACACATTTTGATTAGCTGGTGTGTGGTTGAGTACTTTGGTCGAAATCCTGATTGAAATTGGTATAGTAGGTTATTGGAATTCAGATGATTGTAGATGTGCTTATAAATAGTATCCTTTCCATAATTTTTCCTAAAACGCTTAGAAGTGAAATTGGTCTGTAGTTTCCAGGTTCCTGCCAATTTCCTTTTTTGAAGGGAGAGAATTTATGCAGCCGATTTTCCATGAGTTCGGGAAGATACAAGCCTGGAGAGATTTATTGAAGAGGATTGTTAAAGCAATATGTATTGTTTCTTGAGATATTCTTAGCATATGGTGCCTGATAGCGTCTTGCCCTGATGCGTTGTTTGTATTTAGAGTTTGAATAATATTGGTGATCTCTTGTGATTGGAGAAATATAGCAGTAAGGCAGGCATCAGTTGTGTGTATGAGTTGTGGTAGAATGTGACGTGAATCATCTATATTGGTCCAAGCTGGCAAAGAATGTATTCAGACAGTTTGCTTTGTCTAAATCAGTGTATGCATAGTCGTTATTGTTCAAGCATTTAAGTCATGGAATATTGGCAATCTCGTTACCCGTGATTAGGTGTTTTATTGTTTTCTAGTATGATCTTGGGTTTTGAAGGGAAAGGTCAGTGAGACGACTGTCAATTGTATCGTAAAACTGATGTTTTGCTCATCTTATTAGGTTAGTTACCATATTTCTGTGTTTTTGTATGTTTTGGTGCTTCTTCTTCTTCTTTTCGATCGCTGGTATCACACTTGGAGAGCCATTCTCAAGATGAAATCTGTGGTTTTCTGCAGTTCTTCCACAGGCCCATACAGCATTTCAAGAAAAGAGGTTGACAAAGGCCAGATCTCTTCTCTCAGCAGCTGATACATACTGCAACATTGAAGTATGTGCTCTGTGGTCTGTTCTGCTACACCACAAGGACAAGCCGGCGATGTCGTAAGGTGGAACCGTGTGTACATGTCTTGGTTTAGTCTGTTGTGTCCAGTTCTGAGACGAAAAATGGTCACTTGCTCTGGCCTCGAGAGATGATGGTAGGCATCTTCTGATTGAGGTGTTCTATAGAGTGACTTGATGATAGTCTTCATCTCTGTATGGGTAACCATGTTTTCTGTCTGATTCTGTTCTGCACCCACCTTTGCCATCTTGTTTGCTTCCACATTTCCTTGGTCTCCACAGTGTGAGGGGAACCACTGCAATGCTATCTGAAAGCATTTGATGGTTTGTAGTGCTTCTTCAAGTTGTGGCAGCTTACCTTTGGTAATAGCCTCAAGGACGGAGCGGGTATCAGATAAAAAGACAATCTGTGCAATAGGGTCTGCTGTTCTGCTGATGGTATTAGCTGCATGAATCAGTGCTTCGACTTCAGCTCTGTAGTTTGTGCAGTGTTTGCCCGTCGGTATTGCAGCTGACTCATGTTGTCCGTTTGGATACTGTATGTGCAGTCCGGCACCTCCGCTCCTAATTGCATCTTTGGCTGATCCATCTGTGTAGATCCTTATCCATGTCTCCTGAGGGTACATTTCTACCAGCATGGCTAGGGTCAGGGCCTTCTTGCTCACATCACTGTGTTCATCTTTGGTTGTGAGATGAGGTACTATGGTGCGAATAGCTATGCTCTCTAGTTTGTTTTCCCAGGGTGGAGGATCAAGGGTGTGGTTTGGGTCTTCTATTTGTGCTGGCACCATTTCTTGGTGTTTCCTTTGAAGTGCTTTTGTCTCCTTCACAAAACCTGATCTTTTAAGTCTTCCTGATGACAGCTGTGCTTGCCTGATCTTCATCGGGTGGTTGCTGAACGATTTGAACTTTGCAGCTTGGATCAGTGCGTTGCATTCCCTTCCTTTACTAAGTGGGGGGAGGGGGGTGCCTGCTGTCTTCTCCATTTTCTATATTGGTGTTGATCTCATTCCACCAGTGATGATGCGCAGTGCCTGGTTTTGTACTCTGTCACGGTTCTGTTGATGAGATTTAGCTGCTGTCATCCATGAGCTGGATCCATACTCAAGGTGTGGTAGTACGGCACCTAGGTAGATGGTCTTGAGGATCCTTTCATTTGCACCCTACTTTGTTCCTGCCAGCTTCCTCATGATGTTTAGCTTTCTTCTGGCCTTTGCCTCTGCGTTCTGGATGTGCTCCTTCCATGTTAATCTTCTGTGACAGGTGACTCCCAGGTGTGTCTGCTTGTCCTCGTACCAGAGTGGAGTACCGCCCAGTGTCAGATTGTCAACCTTGGTTTTGGTGGACAGTGAGAATAGCATGGCTGATGATTTTTCAGAAGAAGAGTTTTCCTGGATAACTCAGCCATTTCTCAACCGATTTTGAAATGGTTTACAGATTTAGAAAGCCCGTCGAATTCTGGTCTTGATTAATGCCGGATTCAACGGGAACAGACAATCAATAAGAATTACATAGTACCAGCTCGGTACACTATAAGCGCCATTCTATCTAGGTCACAACTACACGCTCCATAGAAACAGCATCCTGGCGTGTGCATGCACATAATGCGCTTTAACGAACTTAGTCATTTTTCGACACGCTCTCTCTCTCCCATAGGCCTATATATGCTTATAGCTCTACCCTGAGGGGCGTGTTCAGAAAACGAATCCTAGATGGGCGGCGCGTACCCAGCTTAGCTGGTACGGCCGGTAGCCGACCGGTCGATCCGAACTAAAATATCCCGTCCTCTTCACCTGTTACCTGGCTGCTGCATTGAAATCCATGCGGGAAAACTCGACAAGACCAAACCCTCCGGTGTCGGTACTGGGCATGCCGCTAGAGATGGAATATGCCGACAATGTGGACTTTATAGATGAGGAAAAGAAACCCCTTGACGAACTTCTCCCAATAGCTGCAAGCAAACTAAAAATTGAGAATCTCTATATGAATGAATCCAAAACGGAGTTCACCCACATATACCTATCTACAAAGCATGAAACTAAAGATAATGACGATCCACTCTATGGCGGCGAACCATGGAGGAAAAGTACAATCCTGGGCTCACTGCTTTGCAGTACTGCTGACATTGCTGCATGCTGCATCATGGGGAACATAGCTTTCCAGTCCTTCTGGAAGCTATGGATTCGTGGATCAAGGATGCCCTTGGTAAAAAGAGTATGTTTATACAATGCAACCTGCATATCCTTGATGATGTATAACTGTAACAGCTGGGCAGCTCCAAACGCAGCTCTAGACAAACTTGACACCTGCATCCGCAAACACCTACGCACCATCACTGGACACCGATGGCCAGAGAGCATAATTTCCAATGATGCACTATACAAGATGTGTAATACGCCGCCGCTGTCTGTAAAAGTCGCCCAGCAAACATCGTCCATGTTAGGGCATGTGCTAAGGATACCAGAAGACACACCAGCACAGAGAGCCTTGGAATTCGCCCTACTCGGAGCCAGCAAATGCAGAGCCAGGAGAGGACGTCATTGCATAAATCTGCTAAGCGTGCTACGAGGTTACCTCAAGAAAGCAGGATTAGGTACACTCAAGTCACGAATGGACCTGAGGAAGCTAAGGATTTTGGCTGAGGACAAGACTCAGTGGGCAAAAGCGAAGAAGGACTGATTGCAGCTGTAGGATGTTTCTACTACTACAGCCGCAGAATACAGTAATCATACATACGTTGCTATAACGTCCTAATCGTGTGCATATATTAAACTAAATACAGAGTGATTTGTACACGTGGTCGATACGTCACTAGCATACCAGCACGCTGAATGGCTGGCGCTCAGCTCTGACGTCACAGTGAATATAAAAGGGGTGAAAAATCTAGGATCAGGAGCATCGCCGGTGTGGAAGCCGGACCCGTGCAGGACAACTGGACCATGAGGATGACGGATGTAACTGTTGACCTACTGTGATCTTCACTTCAACCAGTGTCTTATGGATCCCCGCACATCCGCGGTGGTAGGATTTCCTCGGCTTCCACGGAATTTTGGATACTCCCGGACGGCCATTCGGGAGTAATAAACTAATTTAAAGTTAGACCTTCCGCATCCGGACTTTCCTAACGCAACTTTTGCGGGAGGGACAGTGCGGGCCCGGAATGTAATCCTACATGATGTAGAGCTACGGTGATTCTTGGTGGACAACTCGCTGGATCTGCCAACCACGCTGAAAAGTGGACACTAAATTCTGCACTGCATGTCGTGTGTGTTTTAATTAACTTTTTCACCACAGTGCGACGCATCCCTCACCATGTGCCAAGTTATGTTACTGCTTAACATTATATATCGCCCTCTCTGTTAATGGGTAACCTTCAACTTTACTACTTCCGTCGCCGGACAGAAAACCTTCTCACTCCCGCATAAATTGTGATTTAGTTACAGAGACTATCTAATAGATGTTACTTCACTGCGCTGTTTCACTATCCTGAGTGTGTACAGTATCAACCCTGCCTGGAGGAGTCAGCTTGCGGAGCCAACCTGCAGAAACCAGCTGCAGGAATTGCCTGCGGAAATCTCTCCAGCTCCAGAGAACGTGTCGACTCACGCTATGAATATGTTAGCGCCTCAATTTCAGTAACAGAGTAGTCTGTTCCGTACCGATGACTATTAGGTACTCAAGTAACTATACTATTGTACATCTAATTATTATTTCCGTATTTGGTACTGATGACTAATAGGTGCCTTCCCGGTCTTAGGACCACAATTTATAATTTCTTTATTACTGTTCATATTATCCGTATTTACTGTAGGTGCTTTAACTAACTGCACCGTTTAGGTCTTTCAACCTGATACTTACTACCTCATTAATTCGTATATAAATTATCATTGTTCATTGCATTGGTTAGTTGTATATGCAGATAGCCATTCTGTTGATATGTTTTGTTTAATTATAGAAAACTTATAGAAGACCGCAGTACGCTAGAAAATACTAAACAGCAACATTTATAACCTCATCACTTATTCCCACCATCATCAATTTTACACTGAGGTCGCTGACCGTGCTCTAATTGTTTGAGCCCGGCATGTTGCTGAATAAACCGTACTATTTTGCTCGATAGGATATGTTAAAGTGGTTAGGGACAATCTCTTCATTAGGAGACACATAGTGTACGCCTCTTTTCCGGTTGTTGCGATAATGTAGCCCCGCACTCGGGCAAGGTTGTGTAAAATTGGCCAAATACATATAGGGCATCGTATATATTAAGTTATTGTCTCTTTCCATGATCCACCAGCCGTAAGGCTTTAAAATTGTTTGGACGTCCCATCAACACGTTGATCTGATCTGACCCTGGGAAACTATCGGCGGTTTCCGAGCGGTGATGGTTAAAGTACTGATTTACATACATCTCCCCCGTATCCTTGGATAAATGTTAGCTAGATAACCCCGCCAACGAAGCAAAGCACTGCGAAAACATATAGTTATAAATGTGAGTTTATTTACCGGCCCACATTGCATATCTGGGCATATTGGAATTTAATCCTAATGACAGGTCAAAGGTTAAATCCATAGGAGGCGGTGACGGATGAGACGCGCATCTCCATCCAACTCGTCAGAGTGTCTGGGAAGGATCTTGAAATCCGCCACACCCTCACGGGAAGTACGCTCGCGATGGATATTCGCCTCTCAATCCCCGCCTTAGCGATATGTCAGTGATCAAACTTGCTTATGTGAAATGTAGCCATTGTCCAGGTGATGTTTTATGTGGTTGCAGAGCAAGGTAGCCGGATTTTCATCAAATTCGGATGCGTTGCAATGTAACATATACACATGAGGAGGTAGATGCTCTTTCAAAGCGATCTACGGGAAGCTAGGCGTCTGCGCCCATTGGACAGCTGTATCTAACAATAGGTAGGAATCCCTGGCACTTGCGGCTAAAGCTAGCTTTCGTTTATAACAACTAACAGGTAGGTTAGACTATAGCAGAAGGCCCGCATAAATAAAGCGGCATCTACCAATACAGCATCTTGGAACTTGGAAAGGCGGTGACATGGGAATTCCTCGGAAATCGCTCGTTCCGCCTTCACGTAAACCAGTATGCATCACGTTAATTATGGCTTCACTAGGATTTTCAGCACTTAGCCTTTTCTGGTGAATAAAAGAGTGGCCCTTTTTGCCAACTCTTTTCCTCCGGTGCGGCGTCGAAGGCATTATCCTGTGACGGAGGCCCGCGAGAGCACTTGCCTCTCACAACATCAAGAATTCCTGTGACGGAGGCCCACACGAGGCACCTTCCTCTCGCACCATCATGAAACATGCGGTGACGGAGGCCCGCGCGAGGCACTTTCCTCTCGCAGCAACATTGTTCTCTCTTTGTATGTTAGGGGTATATTAACTTATATTAAGTTACTCAGTGATTTCTTATGTGGATGCATCTCTTACGGTGATACCTCTGTGGATTCAAGGATCTGTGCGGTACCTCCGGCGACACCACATAGAAAGGACACCAGCTAGCTCTATATTGTGTATTATTGTGCTCAATTTACTGTCAAACGATTCACCTTGTTTGTAAAGTACTTATTTATATTTCTAGTATATTATTCTAATTGTTCCATTCTTTAAATTAGTATGTATCGGTGGACCAGCACGTACCCCCGCGAGCTACATTTTCAGTGTCCTGACAGGTAGCTTTCATATCACCGTGTTCGTGTTTCTCACATAGCTTAGTTATGTTGCTGTTATAGATCTGCGAGTCATTACTTTCATACCCACTGTCATACATTTTATTGAGTATATGTTGTATAGAGTTACTAGCTGTTATTAATAGTATTTGTGTCATCGAATTGGTCCTCATCACAGCCGTCATCGTTCTCATTAGTATAACTATCTTTGTTAATTTGGGTGTCATTATTATTTTTATAACTGTTATTACCGTTATCATCATCAGCAGTATTGTTTTGTATAAGAATTGAATTCTGCGTCAGGATTTTATTCGTGGGCAGTCCGGATTGGCATTCGTACTCCCCGCGGATGTCCTAGCTCGGATGATACAGCTGCCCATTAATGTAGAGCCTACTGAAGACTAGATTTGCGGTCCGATTATTCCTCCTAGCCTGCATCATTACTGGGACGAGCCTTTTTCGTTCTTCTCTAATCTCGAAAGGATACTGTTGCACAATACTAAAATTCGACCTACGTGACTGTTCAACGAGCCTTTTTCGTTCTTCTCTGATCTCGAAAGGATACTGATGCACAATACTAAAATTCGACCTACGTGACTGTTCAATTCCCGCTTTACACACGCGTTCATGGTCATTATATAGCACGAATCTACCAATGATTGGTTGCGGACGGTCGTCATTCGGCGTTTTCTTGCCTATACGGTGGCCGTTTTGGAATTGTCTTCAATCTTAAGTCCATTTGTGGTAAATTGATGTAACACGCCGCATACGTCTCCCCGTCTACTTCACGTATGCCTCGGAATAATAAATTATATTTCATAGATCTGTTTTCGTGATCTATTACGCGATCGTGTAGCTCTTTACATCTGTTTAGCAAGAAAGCATTGTCATTACACAGTTGACGTGTTTCAGTTCCTAGATTCTTGTCGCGTTTGTCATTTCCGCGAATTGTAACCATTTTGTTTGGTTTGGATTCGTTAACCATGTCAATAAAAAGACGAGTACAAATTTCACACGCTTCATCCATATCTTCAGAAATGTTCAGAAGAGCGTCTCATGGAGTGTTTCAAATTATCTCATTTAACCTAGACTTATCTGTGTATGCGTAGTTGCATATCTTTCTTAGATACATCTTAGTTTTGTGTGCTGGCATGGAAACAACTACATATGTACCTATGTGATCAAAATATTCATCAAAGTTGACTATGCCGGATTCTTCGGCGTTAATACCATTGTTAAAGGAAAGGATCAGGGAAGTAACATATGCTCTTGAATGACAGATTTATGTAATAATTAACCTATACCCACCAGTGAAAAACAGAAATAAATCAGAATAATTAGAAAAAGTAGCTAAATACCATTTATGGCATTTTGGCGGGAACCAATTAGCTATGAAGTTGGACCCATGCGCTCTGGTGTACGCTGAGCGAATAAATAATACCCGCCATAGCCGGTCATATAAGCTCAGGTATATTCGCGCTAAGCTAATTAGCCACTACTTCCTGCAGGTAAAATACTGTCTAGTTTTAAAACAATTTGACTGAGAGGGGTGGGGGTGGGGGGTGGTGGGGTGGGGTGGGGGGGGGGGGGCTACATTCAATAACCCGAATTTTAAAATATTCAGTAGACATCATATTGCGACCTTGGAAACCAACAGTGTATTTTGAAATCCTTTTAACCGAAACTTGTTGCTTCCACCAGAAAAAGTGACATTCAAATATAACGTTTTCAAAAGAATCAAAATTAGAATTAGCAGTAGCGAGCTAATTGCTCTACATAGAGGTCTATAGAGAATGCTACTTATACTGCTTACAAAACTATATTCAGGTGCACTTTCGTTATATTCAGGTAGGCCTATGCGGTATACCTGCACACACAGTTGACACATGGCTGAGTGAGAAGCACCAGCTTGGTCACTAATTGGCGCCGAGTTAAGCTCTCCTAGATTTAGTAAATGGCTTTGCGCAAATAATCCCGATTCATCTCTATGTTTACCGATGGTATTTATTTAATATTGTATGAAATTGCCAATAAACATCATTGGTTATTTCCCTTTTCCGTCCCCCTAATTAGAATTAAATCGATTAGCTTTGCTGTTGTAGGAGTTATACGGGTAGGCTCTTTTATTAGTGACGTTAGTTTACTGTTGTTTATAATCTGTTTTAACTTTGATAATTGAGGATCTAGTAAATCTTCGTTAAAATCACCTAATATTATAATTGGCAGACCTGTGTCAATAAGTGAAATTTCGATTGTTTCCCACATACCCCGTGGTGGTGGTGGGTGGGGGGAGGGGGGTGGGGTGCGATAGAGAACATAGATTTAAAACTGAAACTTGCCAAATCTTATTTCAGTTACCATATTTACTATGGTTATTATTTCGAGATCAAGTCGTCTGTTGCAAATTAGAAGCTCGGTTATATATATGCCTACCCCTTCCCCGTATTGATTGCTGTCTTTTCTAAAAGGAGGATGGTAGTTATGTGGGTGAAGTTCATCATTAATGACTGATGCATCTAGCTGTGTTTCAGTGAAACATACAATGTCGAATTCATTAACATCGTCACATATTTGATGGCGTTTGTTGCTTAAACTGCATATATTTAGGTGAAAGACAGAAATTGTTTCTTGCTCACACGAACTTGTAGGTCTTGGATTTGGGTGGACGTCGCCACTATGTGTTAGTAACTTATCTGTAGGAAAAGGTGTCAGTTGTATTGAAAGCTGCTGCACCAGTACAAGAATGTTGAATACAATCAATAAAAGTGTACAGAAATTTGTGGACAGCAAATGATTTTTTTTAAATCCTTGTGTTTTGATTTTGCTGTAAGACAATTTACTATAAACGGCAGCATGAAAGCGTCCTATCGACAATCTGTACTGTTCAATGGTATTACCCATAGCTCGGTAAGATTTTTTTTAAAACCCACGCTATGGCACCTCGTGGACATGCTGCGCGTTGTCTAAATAAATGGTAACTACATTTTAAATTTAGCCAGTATTTGTTTCGCACTGAGTACCATTTCTGATTCAGTAAAATGATGTAAGCAAAGTTTGTCCTGAGCACACATTGAAAACGTATATTAACAAATAATATACACATTATTAATGCATATACAAAAATGGTATGAGAAATCATGAGATTATATACAATTCTCATAGAGTAGAATGATAGGTAAAAAACAGAACTCATATGTACAGAACGTTAAACGAAAAATCAGAATATCGTTGTTTGTAGTTGGTTGGTCAGCGAAAAGATTGCACATTATTATTAGCTTTGTAGGCGTGAATTCTATGTTTGACAGATAAATGAGATTCCATTAAACGTTTAAAGCAGATCCAACCGTGAGCCGCCTATGCTCGGGCAACAGCAGCTCTCACCCAGGCCAGCTCCACAACAAACCTTTGTGCGGATGTTTGAGTTTTATACATTACAATAACAAGGCAGGGTGGTTTTTCCTTCCACTCACCCCACCCTACCCCACACCCAAGGCACCGCTCTCACGTTGACCGGTGTCGGTAGGTCGCGATCGCATCTCCTAGTTCCCAGGGGGAAACAAAATGAAATGAAAGAGAGGAGACTGGCTTTTTCGCGTTATTACAAGGGGCATGGCCTAATTGCCCATATATATGCAGTAGCTTGTACAAACACGCACACCAGAACACACCCGTTGGGTAATTAGGCCACGCCCCCTGTAACCGCGTACGTAAAGCACGCCTATATTGTACCCATACTCTTCGTTATTGGTCAGAGAACACGTGGTAGAGCTACACTGATACAGCTAGTAATGCTAAAACAGTAAAAATCTTGAAAAAGTCATTCAACCAATTAGCAATTAAAATGTACGTGGCTATTGCAACCCTCCTTTATATGTATATGCTTCTAATTCTATCTGCAATTACGATATTAGAAAAATACAAAGAAATACCTATACCTTAATTCTTCGCGTAAGAAGAAGAGGGATTTTGCAATCTGATTCTTTCATGCGGGACCATATAGTATGTGGAATAATTAATGACCTGTTTCAAAGCAGACTGTTAACAGACACGGATCTCATGTTACAGAGAACAGTAGATATTTGTCGAGCAGTGTAGGCAAGTGAATGTCAATATCAGTAATCCCGATAGACAAATTACGCTGATAGCGAATGCTTCAAAAGATGGACTTTGTGCGTGTATACTACAAAATTCTAATACCATTGGTTGGCCTATACATCAGGATCTTTCGAGGTGAGATAACACATACACGTCTTTGTAGTTACGGTAACACTTTATTAATATACAAGTTACGCTGGGGCACAGTCACTGGTTCGTTAGTGCAGTTGGTCATAATCCACAGTCTGATATTCACGTTTATGGAGTGGGACCAACTATCCAGACCATTCCCAACGCCAAACTCCAATTGACTGCCGTCCCATGTTCTATTAGAAACATGTGACGTCAGTCCTTAGTCACAAACCTTGGTGACAAACACCTGATCAGTGACAACACATTCAGTATGCACAGTACATATTTATAGAGTAAGAACATTTAAAGCATGAACACAATATATTCGACAATCCCCTTTCGTATAAGCCTATAGGGTGTATATAATCCGTAATAGTGTGTGTAAGTCAATAGCGGTGTGTATCGCTGTCGATGTATGTGAGTTCACTTGTATGTTTATCTGTGGGCGTGGCTTGTTCATTTATTCATGCATGCGATGTGACTGTCCTGTGCGCGTGTGCCTGGGGTCCTCTGTGTGCTCCTTTATGGGCGTGCGTGTATATACATTTCTGTCCTGGAGTGTGCTGTATATATTCCGTGTCCTGGTGCGCATGTGGTATATGTCTGTTTATCAATCGTGTGGTCAGTTGTGTATTCTTGTGTGTGTCTTTGTGCATTTGCTGAAACTCTCCCGTCCTCTGTACCATATTATCCCCGGCTTCCCCTAGTATCCTGTGAAAAGAAAAAACCCATAGAAGCAACGTTATAATTCATTAACATCAGGTAATTTTCAATGGATTCAGCACAAACAATCTGTCATCATATTTAACCTAGAAATAGTGGAAATAATCTTCTTAACAATATTTATACATTAGAACTTTAAAGGAGAATGCCGGACTCCATTATACTGCTTGATATAACATAAATCTACACTGTGTAACGTTTTCAAAGGTATAGTTATAGCCTCTATAATAGAATTAGCGGTATGAATATTCTTTATCTTAAATGTGCTAGCTTATCAAGCTTTCTCTTCCTGAGTGGAACGTATGACGTCATAGTTTGAACTAGCTGGCAGAAATTCATAGAGACAAAACCTTTTCACAATTTATTAGTCCTTAAATACCAATATCCCACAAACTTTTTATACAGAAGTTTCGACCACAGAATTGTGTGTTTTATTCAAAACTCATCTTGCTTTCTACCTATAAGCCAGGCAAGAACCTGATATATGGTTTCAAGTTGGTAGCAGCAACAGACAAATACATTAAAAGATATCGTTTACAAGTTTCTAGGAACATCTCCCATGAATACTATTTCCCAAAAGATTTTTCCGGATGCGAATGAAAGCCAGAATCGGTGGAGGTAGTATTGCGTGCACACAGTACTGCCATCCTAGATACCAGGATATTATGCAAGTAATCTTTGCTTGCATACCAAATCCATGCATATATCCTGCACGAACCAAGATACAGACACGGTTACATCGGATACTTAACGATTTCACCGTTAGATCATATACTGGACTCATTAAGAGTCACTTTGATACGATATACTCACCTTTATCATGGCTTATTCATTACATTATATACATATTATCATCGTGTTGCCTCCATCTCTTGCTACCTGTCTGTCCTGCAAAATAAAAAACAAAGAACACACAGCAGAATCATTTTGATCAAATACAGCAACATATGGTTTCTTTTTTTCAAGATGGCTGAATATTGGGGTATTCCTCTGCACATAAACAGCACTTGATTACGATCAGATTTAATAAACATATAGCTTAAATATGATACACTATGCGATACATATCACCTTTCAATTGACGATCGCAGGAAACTTAGGCAATCTCCTTCACTCATCGTTGCCTCTCTCCACCCAGGAGTATAAATGGGTACCAATATAAAAGCTGGGGTAGTTACCAATAACAGACTGAAAAAAAACCCCAGCCTAGAATGGTGTGAATGGGACCTGGAATCAGGGAGTCGATAGACGCCAATCAGCCCAATAACTTCTCATATTCTCCAGTCGGAAGGAGTCGCCTGAAGCCAGGAACATTATCCTTGCTTACTGCGTAGAGCTCGCCATTCTGGCAATCTACACCAACGCAGCTTATTTCAGTTCCTGTTCTTGTTTCAGAGATTCGCCAAGCACCGCAAACACCGACTGAATTTTTATAAGCCCCGCGCCAACAGGGGCTAATAAACTAAATTTAAAGTAAGGTTTCCCATCTAACAATTATAGGGACCTTCTAAGAGGCGCATCACCGTTTCAGCCAGAACATCTAAACCCATTATGTGAAATAATTGGCCTGTACTGATGTCTCGCCAAACCTGCCGGATCACCCCAACCAGTGGAAACTAGAATAAGCACATATCTAGTGCATCAATATGTTTTAATGTTTCGTTCCTGCCTGCCTTCAACACTGCTAATGAACTAGGCGATGCGGATCATCTTGTGCCGTAGACCTATAACTTCGCCTCTTCAGCAATAGAGGCATCTTCACTTCAGCACCAGGTTTCGTGTGCTTCAACCTCGCAGTAAATTAGACTGTTATACTATCTGTGTTATTAGTTGGGCGTCAATGACTATGAAGCGCTAACAACTTCGAATACTGCACTGATTCCAGAGAACCTCGCCAACAGACGCTAACCGGCGCTGATGACTAACAGACACCAACCGCCAGCTTCGCCAACAGATGCCAACATGCGCTGATGACTAACAGGCACCAACAAGACTTGTGTGCTGTACAAACGAACATTGCCCTGATGACTAATAGACGCCCATTTATTGTAATAGAGTTATTTTTTTTCGTAGCGCTGCTTATAAGTAAGCGCCGTAGGTCAGCTTGATCGTATTGGATTGTATAAACCTGTAATATGGCGAACATTGTTTTTAGATATTGTTACTTTTTGTCATTGCTTTTTTGTTAGGTTAAATAGTTATACATATATATATATATATATATACATATATATATATATATATATATATATATATATATATATATATATATATATATATATATATATATATATATATATATATATATATATAACCATGCAGATGCTTAAACTTATACTATACAGCTTCACTAACTACGACGCTTACTTTTCTAAACACCGCAATGCTTTTTCACTGGAGCCATCTCTCGTGCCTCGCCAATAGGCTCGAGATATGGCGACTAATCTTAACTAGTATTAAGCTCAGATATTTTGTTAGGATAGAGTAACTGGGGCGACTGCTCGAATGAAGGAGTGCTGTTTATTGTAAATCCTCTTTTGCGTCACTGCTGCCAAGTTACATAAGCAGGCCGGCTTTTCCATAATTTTCGCCGACAATTTTAAGGCCTCCTAAATTACTTCTAGGGCAGCTGTCTCTTCTATGACTCTCTGGACTCTGGCCAACTAATTGTCTGGTAGTCTGACCTGGGAAATTCACGGGGGTTTCTCGACGGCGAGAATCAAATGGCGATGCTTCACACACTTGCCCTGTACCTTCACCGGTACCCGTAGCTATCTTTAAGCCAAAGTAGGATTCACTACGCCAAAATTAATTATAGTAGGTACGTCCTAGCAGTGTACATAAGGGCAACTACATAGCCCTAGCGCAGGTAAACATTAACTCCTAGGGAGCAAATCTCATATGGTTCGCTCTCGATACGCCGTGCGCCAGCTGAAAACGTGGTTCGCATGCTAATGCCATGGTTACTGGGAGATGCTAGTCTGCCCTCCACGCTTTCTTAGAAGATCACAACCGTCTGCCACCCGCTTCTTGGGCCTCCACCGTAACTAGATACGCTGCTTTCTGATGCTTTTGTGTGCTGACACATGGTTAGAAGTCGCTCATCGGCTTCGGACTCGTCGACCAGCAACATGCACGCACCACCGGCCTGAGGGAGTGGTCCAATGGGTATGTGCCGAGATGGCTACCCAGGCTCATTCGCCAGGAAGGCAACCCGTTATTAAAGTTAGGTAGGCCTAAGCTGTGTGAGGCATAAACCATATGTGTTTGGATTCAATAACCAAAGGTTAGCCTAGCTCCTCAAAAGGGACCGCCAAAATAATGTGGAGCCGACTAAACCAGTGACTAGCTTAAGAGACGACGGCGTCAGTTTCTGTTGAAGCTGGTGCTCCGCCTCCAAGTAATACAGCGTGCATCCCTATATAAATAATTACACATATATATAATTTAACACACTTTAGCATTGGTCTAAATGAGAGTATGGTCTCGGCCGCCTTTCCCCTCTTCGGCATAGTAGGCATTTTCCTGTGACGGAAGCCCGCGCGAGGCACTTTCAACTCACAAAACCAATTTATTGGCCCTCATGAGGCATTAGTTTATATTAAACTAGTTAGCTGCGCTAACTCCTCCTTCACAGGAGTACCTTCCACATAAATAGGTATCTTTGACGAGATATAACACAGATGCGCCAATACGTCACTTTATTATATTGTGTATAACGATTTTTCATTGTTAGTTCAGCAGTGCTTTTCGGCTAGAAGCCAGCTTTCGACTCGCTGGGCTATAGTATATTCTTAAATTAAGTAACCAAACATGCAGAGAGACACCCGCTACACAATAGTTGGGATGGTACAGTGGTGTTCTCCACAGGCGGCAATGGTCGTCTGGCCCCACTGGAACGCGAACACCAACCTTCGAAGTCCATCTTTGTGGTCGCCGGTCGCATGTATGCTCCTCTCTCCATCCCGAGGATAGCTAACCAACATTGTCGGGCCGGCGAGTGCCTTGCATACTCTTCAGAATCCGAGGAGGAATTATGGGAGCAGCGCGATGCCGGAGCTACAAGTGTGTGGTTTACATTGTGCTAGCTATTAAGATATGCTATCTAAATATTTAACCATATTGGATATATAGGGAAAGTGCAATAGGTTATAGGTTTTATTCGAGGACCCAGCATGTGAGTACGTTTAAAGTATAATCCAAAAGGACTGTGTGAATCCATATATTTTGTTGGCATGTGAACATTGATTTTATCTCACTGATGTAAGTATTCCAGTATCCTATGAGAGTACATGTACAGTTATGACCTCACTTGTGTTGCGATGTGATAGACGTCCATTGAGTAAAAAATTATGTACTGAAATTATCCAAAAAAAACTAGATCTGAGAAGCATCTGTCTTTCAGCCTACGTGTAATCACATACTATTCTACCAACATTGTTTAAATATATGTTTGGAGACAGATTCATGAGTGAATCAAGGCATATCATGGGCAAAGTCCCTGCCATAGAAGGATCGAAAGAGCAGAAATCTGCAATATCGTCAAAGCACAAGTTGCTAATAAAACAATTTTAGGATGATGATGTAGAGCCTGATGTTTTGCGCCAAATATTAACAGATATGGATAAAGCCCATGATATTCCCAGCAGTAATAAGGGGTAAGAAGTTAATCCTAAGAAACATAGCGGTTAAAATGATAGAACAACTGATACAATTTGGCCATGTATATTGGAACATTTATGAAGTGCCAGATGCAACAAAACGAATTCATTAGCCGATCTTTCAATGAATTGGCGAAGATGAGGACATCTTTGAAATCTGAGACCAAGTGGAAGCTCGCAGAAAGCAGGTTAACATACAGCATGATAAAAAAGAAACGTCACTTAGAAGATAGGTGTTTACTTCCGTCAAAACATAGTAGAACATATGATGATTATAATGAAAATTTGTGGGAGAAATGTGGGCTTACATGTGGCTATGGACAAATTAATGAAAGACTTGATCATGTATAGATTACACAGGACATATCAATCTCTATGCCAACTGAATAACAGTGTTACATATGGTATATTCGGAGATGATGTGTAGTAGTACATCCGGGATTAAAATGATGGGAGCCTCCATTCACTGATTCACGTCTCAGTTCTCTAAATGGGCTCCAGACCCCATAGAATATCAAGCATATAGGAGCCCATAGAATATCAAGCATATTGGACTTTACGTACAAAAAGAATTGGCACAACCATAATCAACTTTATGTACATAACGAATTAGCCAATTCTTTACAGGTTTTTAGCCAATTCTTTATGTACACTCTGCAAATGATACCACTTCCTCTGGGAGCCTCCATTCAGCAATTCATGGCTCAGTTCTCTAAAGGGGAGAGAGGGTGTCACAGAGAAATCCACCCGTCGCCTGGTCATCGTGGGTGGGGTGGAACGGAGGGCGCTGCAGACAAATCCACCCACCCCCAGGTCATTACGGGTGCAGTGGGAGGGAGGGAGCTGCAGACAAATCCAGCCACCCCAATGTCATCGATCGGCCACCGCCTCTGGCTGCGCACACCTATCCTAAATATCAAGCAAAAGAACCTCCACTACATGAAAATCATCTTGATACCATCGCCCTCAGGGGGCTGCTGTTCCACAATCCGGGACATGATGGGATTATCCATAGTTTCTTCCAGGTTCCCTGGCAATGCTCACCTGGTAGAATGTTAACGTGCCTACGGTCTGCTCCATGGATGATCTGATGTTGAGAGGGTGTATGTCGTCTTGACAGCAGACAAACTCGGCCCACCTGCTTTGAGCTCAGCTGCCACATGGAAACAATCAGTCGTGTGCGGGCCGAGCCACGCATCATTCCAAGTACATGATCTCATCATGGAGACACGAGGTGGCACGAGGACGTGCACGGCGGTGCTCGGATGCCCAAGGTGGTGCGTGGCTGTGCAAGACAGCCGAGTATCTCCAGCCTCCATGTGGTGATAAGACGCACATGGGCCGATGGACTCATGCAGCAATGAAGTACATGATCTCAGCATGGACACTCGAGTCGGCGCACGAAGGCGCTCAGGCGCACAAGATTACCAACGATCTCATGCCATTGTGTGGAAACGGGATGCACGTCCTGTCCGTGTGGAGCAGTCCAAGTGAACATGATCTCTCGATGCATGAGGCGGAGATGAGACGTGCATCACCACTACTCGCAGGCCGGCTGTGAGATGGACAGCACCCCTCCTGTCGGCCAGGTGAGATACGCAGAACAACTCCTCTCGAGCTGGAAGTGAGGTTCGCATCACCACTCCTATCAGACTGGAGGTGAGATCCACAGCACTACTCAGGTCTCCTCGCGCTGTGGTCACTGTGTTATGCATTCTCAGCCAGCCAAAGAGGAGTGATGCGGTCTTTGTCTCTCCCAGCCATCTCGCACCTCGCTGTACCATGTACGTTTTCACTCGGCTGTCTCCTCATGCTGCACTCGCTGAGCTGGATTCTCATCCCATCTGAGAGGAGTGGTGCTGTGTTCGTCTCTCCGGGCTGTCTCGCACAGATCTGCTGCCCATACAACACTCACCCGACTGTCTCCTTGCTCTGTGCTCCACCAGCCATCTCCTGCCACACACTATGCGTTCTCACCCAGCTGTCTCGCCACGCTCGCTGTGCATTCTCACCCAGCCCACGAGGCATGGTACTGTGTTCGTCTCTCCAGTGGCCATCTCGCGCTGTGCATGCGTTCTCACTGGCTGTCTCGAGAGGAATGGTGCTGCCTCATCTCACGGCTGTCTTGCTCCTGCTTGCACGATGTGTATGTTCTAAACTGGCCCAAGAGGAGTGGTGCTGTGTTAGTCGCCATTGATGTCTCGTGCACCCGCCTTGTGGGCCCCATCTCATATGCCCATCTCGCTCGCCCAGTCTCACAGGGCTGCGCCGTGTACATTCACACCCAGCCTGAGGCATGGTTTTGCACATCTCCCCACCAGCCGTTTCACACCCCATGCTGCTTTCCCATCCAGCTTTCTCGAGAGTAGAGCTGCGTTCATCTCTCCCGGCCATCTCGTGTGGCCGTATCATGCCGCACGCTTAAGGCTGTTCGATTATGGATATAAATAATCGATTATGATGCCTGGAAAATAATCGATTTAATCAGATAATTGATTATTTAATCTTGGAAGTATCAACTGCTTAATGAGGGACTGGGAGGGTGGGAGAGAGAGAAAGCGAGGCTGGTATAGCTTTTTTTTAAATTAATAAGCTAAATTAATAATAAATAAATAAATAAATAAATAAAATGTCTGATTTTTCAGAAAAAATCACAGAATACGCAATTTCGTAAATTGGTTCCTAGTTAGGTTTATGTTTCGGTACCTCAACTAAGTAGGCCTATGAAAAGACCGCGAGATGCTCAATAGGACAAGCTATGTCATCCAGTCCTCTGATTGGCTGAATTCGAGGAACAACATCACTCAATATAATGAAGTCAATTTGGAATCCATTCGTTCCATTTAGATAATGGTTTTAAGAAACCAGCGTGTATGCCCAGATTTTCAAGCAAGTAAAAAGGCGCCAATTTCTTTTTAACATTGCATAGATTAACTTTTAATTATATAGAGCTCGCCCTTAGCGTCTATCTATGATGTTTCCCTACTTTCCAGCATTGGAAAATCTTAATATTTAAAAAAATCATTTGACTGCGGGTTATTAAAGCCGCTTTAAGTCAAATTAGTGTCTATCTACGATGTTTCCCTATTTTCCAGCATTAGAAAAATCGAATATTTTTAAAACCATTTGTGTTGCTGCCAGCAACAGCTGTAAGTCAAATTAGTTCCAAAACAATCGGCAGAATTTGTGAAAATTTGCATCGAAATTTTGTGACTTTACAATGAAAACCAGTAATTAATTTTTTACATTTTTTTCCGCAAAATGGCCACCAGCACTTCAGCCTATAACCATCAGAGGCAGATATTTTTTCCATAGACAGTGGCAAGTAAATGTTTCTGATCACTGGTATATCAAGCAATTACTTATAAAAAAACATTCACGCGCATGCATGGACTATGGCTCGGGAGGTGCAGGATTGAACGTCAGGAATAGATGTTTATACAAACAACTTGCTAGAACAATCAAACCACGGATGCATTAGCTGTATTCCAAAACTAAATACTAAACTATGCCTGATTAAAGTCGATTTTTGCTAGATTAAATCGATTTTTTCGATTTTTCGATTATTTTGTCGATGAAATATCTATTAACCAAACAGGGCTATGTACACTTCTTGCTGCACTGCATACATTCTCACTCGGCCGTTTTGAGAGGTGTGGTGCGGTGTTCGTTCACTAGCTGTCTCGAGATAAGTGGTGCTGTGTTCATTCACACCAGCCTGGGAGGAGTAGTGCTGCACGTCTCACCTGGCTGAGAGGAGCGGCGCTTCATGTCTCACCTCTGGTCTGAGAGGAGTGGCCATGCACATCTCGCATCTAGCCCAGGAGGAGTGGGACTGCACATCGCATGCCCTGTCTCGCACCACGCCTCGTCTCTGGTCCGAGTGGAGTGGTACTGCACATCCCATTTTGCCGACAGGAGTGGTGCTCGAGAGGAGTGCTGTGCATGTTTCACCTCAGGCCTGAGAGGAGTGGTCATGCACGTCTCGCCTAGTGGAGAGGATGGTGCTGGGCATCTCGCCTCTGGCCCGAGAGGAGTGGTGATGCATGTCTCACCTCCAGCCCAAGAGGAGTGGTGACACGTTCCAGTGAGGTCGTGCGACCATTGCCGCCGAGATTGAACCTCATGGTCTCATCCCAACTGTTCGTGTCACCGGTATGTCGGTCCATTAACTAATGTAAAAGTCTGGACATGATGATATAATTAAAAGTAATGACTATGCAAACAATGGTACTCGTTTGCTAGTAGATGAGGAAAATAATACAGTACATAGAACCAACAGGTGTTCTTTCTATGTGGGCTTGCCGATGGTACCACACAGATTCGTAAATCTGCAGAGGTATCCCCGCAAGGGAGCATCGCAACGAGGCTACTTGAATAGTTTAATATAAACCAATTATAGCCCTAACACACAAAATAGTATTGTTGCGAGAGGAAAGTGTCTCGCCCAGGCCTCTGTCACAGGAAAATGGCTTCATCACTGAAGCGGAGGAAAAGAGCTGGCAAAAAGGGCAACTCATTTGCTCAAACAAAAAGCTATGTGCTGTGGTCAATCCTAGTGAAGCCATAATTAATGTGATGCATGCTGGTTTACGTGAAGACGGGTCAGATGATTTCCGAAGAATCCATAGGTCACCATCTTATGTAGGTCCAATGATACTGAATTGGTAGTTGCCGCTTTATTTATGCGGGCTTCTGCTAAAATCTAACCTACCCTTTAATTGTTAGATACGTTTCCAAGCTTTGACCACAAGTGGCAGGGATTCATACTGATCTTTTGATGCATACATCTAACCGGCGAAGATGCCCATCTTCCCGAAGGTCGCCCCCGCATAGCATCTTCCTCGGAAAGACAGCGTGCGTACATGTTACGGAGCGACAGCTCCTGAATCATTTGATGATCCAGTCATCATTGCACCACAACCACATATAGCATCACTAGGACAATTTGCAGTTCACATAAGCAATTTATGGTGGGGAGTAAGAGACAGATATCCATCGCTAGTGACCTTCGTGTGAGTGCGTGGTGGGTTCTAAGACCTCAACCAGTCACTATACCGAGTTGGATGGAGATCTGCATCTCGTCCATCACCCGTGTGTTACGGAATTAGCATTTCACCTGTCATTAGGGCTATGTTCCAGAATGCCCAGAGATGCACTGCAGGCTGGTGTTACATAATATAATTTCTTTTCTCAGTGCTTCCTACATTGGCGGAGGAATCTTAACTAACTGGTATCCGAAGATATTGAGGGAGTGTATGTTAGATCGCCACTAGTTATCACTGCTCGGAAACTCCAAAAGTTTTCCAGAGTCGGATCCTGCCAGCGTGTCGATTGGGAGTCCAGACACTAATTAAGCCATGCAGCTGGAGGGGCGCAGAAAGAGACAATCACTAGATATTAATAAGAGGCCCTAAGGTAATTGACCAATTGTATACAATCTAGCCGGTGTGTGGTGTTACATATCCACTACAGCTGGAAAATAGGTGTACACAATGTCTTACGGAGAGATTGTCCCTAACTACTTTGAACCTATCCTATTGAGCTAGAATAGCCAGGTTTAGTCGGTCACATGTCAGGTTCAAGCATGGTGAGCATGATCAGTCACCTCAGTTTAAAATTGATGCTGGGGTAGTAGTGATGCGGATATAATGTTGCTGTGTAGTATTGCCTAGCGTACTGCGTCCTAGAGTTTATATATATAAACAAAACAGAATAACTAGTATAGCTACTTGCCATATTCATAACTAACTAATACAGTGCTGACAGTATATCAGGTCATAAGACCTTACTGTGCTTGTTAGTTGTAAGCATACAGAAATAAAGATAATATAGACAGTATGAAACGGAAAATATAAAAATGCGATCTGTAAGACCGGGTAGGTACCTATTGGTCATCAGTACCTATTACGGAAATAACGAATAGTACAATAGTATAGTTACTTGAGTATCTATTGGTCATCGGTACAGTAAGAGTTCATAAATCACAGAAATGGATATGCTACAGTAGAGTAGCGCGAGATAGCACGATTCCAAAGTTGCAGGGAAGATTTCCGCACGCAGACCTTTGATGCGGCTCACTCTCAAGGCGGTGAAGAAGAACAGTTATAGAAAGATGTCCATTAGATAGTGAGAATAACTGATACATAAATTTACACAGTATGTTATAAAGTTTCCGTCCGGTGACGGTAGTTTGAAAGTTGCCCGTAACATAGAGGGCTACAGTGGTAATTAAATATGCATTACATGCAGGATACGTCGCATAGCTCTTGCGACACACCGGGCAGAGTCCCACCAGACTGTGGTTTAAAAGTTAATTAACACACGACATGCTGCGCGGAAGTTTGATACCACTTTTCAGCGTGGTCCGGAAGATCCGGTGAGTTATCCATCAAGAATCACCTCGGCTCTACATTCTATAGAATTACAGCAGGCCCGCAAGGCCCATCCACAGAGAAGCTTCTCTGTGAGCATTCCGGAAAAGGGAGTTCTTCTATTAAATTAATTTGCCCGCTGATGGCCGTCCAAGAGCTTCCAAAATTGTATCGCGGATGTTCAAGGCTGCTCACCGGCGCAGAAGATCTCAATTCCGAAGGGCACTACTGCGGTGTTGGCACCACAGTCAGTCAACAGTTATCCCACGTCTATCACTGCGCTGGTCCAGCAACCTTGCTGTCATGTCGGCGCCCTCGTCGAAATGCTCTCGATTCTCAGTTTTTGGCTCCTTTTATACTACTCGTGATGTCAGAGGCAGGTCGCTCCAGCCTATCAGAGGGCGAGCAGTAGCCAAGCAGCCTGCAGCTAGAAAGGGTGACGTGGCGATCACGTGATCATCGCATTCGCCATTCATTTAATACATACACGTGATTACGACGTCAAAGCAATATTTTGAAAATAATTTAAGTAAGCCATTCAACGATAACTCGGCCATTTCTGGTCCGATCTTAAAAAGGTAAAAAGTTCTGAAACTCTCGTTTCATTCTGGTCCTGATCGGTACCAAGAACAACGAGAATAGTGTGATTTGAAGAAATCACTGGTACCAATTCGGTACCCTATAATCATACACTCTCTCCCAATACTGACACATGTTGCCAGGGAATCTCTGACGGGTGCGCATGCGCGCTATACGTTCTTACCGACAGCCGTTTTAGCAAAACCTCTCTCATAGGGCTTAATACACGTGTACTATCCTACTCAAGATGATGTGCTTGGAATGTACCCGGAGCAGTCGTTCCGTACCCAGCTTAGCTGGGATGGTTCGTACCCATCCGGTCGATCCGTGCTACACCAGGGCATACTGATTGACATACCAGCTCTCAGTGGCTTACTAGTTGTGAGTCGCAGCTAAAATATCCACACATCACTTAGGCCCGTTTTATAAGTCAGACTTTCTGTCACGCCGCGCTAATCAGGACTAGTTGATTTATATGTTGAACTAATTAGGACTCTGTCATTTTCAGGCAGATTTATCTGGCACGGCACATGAGAAGTTCGACTTATAAATCAGGTCTTAGTTGTCAAGATCCGTCTATTTTGCAGCATTATGGTATCAGTCCTATCATCACGGATAAGATTTAAAGAAGCTACATGAATCCAAGGCTGACATTCGGACTAGAGGCGTGTTGTCCAAGTGTAACTGATATCACTAAGCTAGAAATGCTACTGAGTGAAAAGCTGAAGCAAATCCAGTCACTTCCTGACAGATGTGCGGACGTAACAGTGTACTCTTTGCTCAGGGCTGAATCTGTCGAAGCCACAGTGGACATGCCAACTCTGTGTCTTTATAGGAACATCCTGGCACCAAGGAACATCCTCTGGCATGGCAACAAATTGCGCTAAAAAGAATCCAAGCTCATAGCTGGGTCTCTAGTGTAAAACAGACTTCTAGCCAAATACAATTTACCATCTGCAATATAATTATTAACCACTTCGTTGACCAAACATCAGTGGAAGATGAGGGTAAGACGTGTGGCAAAGATCTACAAGACCAAAGAATGGCGTTGTGAAATTGAAGGAAAACCACTACGGTTCCTAAATATAGATGCAGTAGAAATATGAGAATCTCATTATGTATGAAACATACTACAGATAGTACAAGAGATGGGAAAAAGCCACAATGAAAGTCTAATTGCTTACAGGCACCTACATCCTTCAGGCAATCCGAACTAAATTCAACCAGTACAGTTAAGCAGATCCCCACCTGCCTACCATGTCAAGAAGTATCGGAAAACAGGACATATCTAATATACAGGGGCCCATACTATGAGCGAGCTCGGACTCGATATGTAGCAAGAACAAAGAGCATATATGACAATGGAGAAAAGAGACAAAATTATTACGGATAAAGATAAACTAAAACAGATTACGATATGTTTTCCGGTGTAATTAAATACAGTGATGATGAAGAACAATGGGTTTAAAAATGTAATTGCGGTATTAGAACGATGCTTCTGTCAAACTAAATTACCAAGATTTTATTTGAATTGGCAGGATCTACACAATTGACTGAACTATGGCGGCTCGTGTCTATCTAGATACGGATGATGGTCGGCTGTGTACTGGATGGGATGGGGTTTGGTCAGATTCCCTGATAAGTAAAATGTATATATTTTTAATTAGTAACAGACGACATAACGCCCACTCATGAATGATGATGGTATTGCCGAGGAGTAAAATGACTTGGAAGCCGGCTACATGGAGAGATTCGTCATAATATACCATTTTGATCTCTTATGTAGCGAATGTAATGATGTGTATGCATGCGTGCGTGCGCGCTTGCTTGTGTGCGCGCGTGCGTGTAGACGATAAACGGTAATTACTCCAGGTAGTTAGACTACAGATAGTAATAAATTCAGGTAGTTCTAATGATGTTGTTGACGCTGCTATATTGTACATATCATGCAATAACTATGAATCCATAAGCTGTAACAGTGTACGTTCCCTAGTGGTCGTCATTAGTGGGCACATTCCTCGCATCTTACAGAAGAACAAATGGCTTTATGATGGAGTTACGTATTCAACAATCAGCACGCATTTGTCTCCTTATACTAATTACACAGAGGTATACCAAGCTATGTGCGTTCTCGAACTGAAGTTAGACGTAGACGTACATTTTGAGAGGAACGGATGAAAGTTGTTGCGGACAGCAACTATGCAAAATGTTTATACAGTTTTTATATCCCTGCATGAAGTACGTTCGTATTATGTGATGACATCCGCCTCCCGTCTGTCTATCTGTCTATCTAGGCATCCGTCAGTAGAGATGCGACCCGATAAACGACTGTTCTGATTGGCTGAGAGCTTGATGACGTCAACCACATTTGCATATTAGGCCACGTCCCTTTTTCTGGCCAAAAATATATTCGATTTTGATTGCTCAAGAGGTTGTAGCGGGATCAAAAGTGGGCGTTGTCTAATATGCAAATTAGATGACGTCATCAAGCTCTCAACCAGTCAGAGCATCCGTTTATCATGCCTCTGCTGTTTTGGGATGTAGATCTATTGACAGGTGCAGATGATTAACAGGTGCAATAGGTCATGATTGACAGGTGTAATGAGGCGTGAAAAGGCTGGGTGGGTCCAAAATGATGTCACACGACCGTTCGCAGCTAATCATGACAGCTATTTATATCTCAGATCATTCCTGAATAAAGCTACGAAGGCATTGATAGATAATTCTACAGCATTATAACGCGTTCGGGCATGTTCGGCCAAACGAGGTCACGCAACCATCGCAGCCAATCAGAACAGCTATTTATATTTCAGATCGAATAAAGATCTGAGGTGCGGAGGGGTCGTGAGGATAGGGATAGGATAGATCTTGCAGCCAATCAGAACAGCTGTTTATATCTCGGGTTGTTACTGAATAAAAACTACGAGGGAGGGTCAGGAGAGTAGGTTGGTGGGAAGTTCTACAGAGTTACGACGAGTTCGGATATTTTTGGCCAAACGAAGTCACGCAGCCCCTTACATCCAATCAGAACAGCCGTTTATATCTATGTGAGCCCGTCATTACAGGGGCAAACTCCAAATGAATCCTCTGCATGACGAAATCGAAAATATCATAAACAAATTTGGGATGTTAAAGCGTCAAAAGCTAAATTGAATATGTAGCAAATTCAAGGAAACCTTATCTCATTTTATACTAGTTGTTCCGGTTATGCAATATGCACTGCATAAACTACGCACAACATAACACCTTCCATCGTAGTGCGTGCGTGCGTGCGCGCATGTGTATGTGGGTAGGTGGATGGGTGTATGGGCGTGAGCGGGATTGGCGCTCAGTCAAATTAGTTTCAAAATCTTCGCCAGAATGTTTATTAAATAGTAGACATACTACTCTTACAACTGTCGACCTATTCAGCATTCATGCTGTGCGTGTACGCGTGTTTTGTCCGAAACGTTATGATTCCAACAACACCCACACTCAAATTTGTTTCAAAATATTCAACAGAATGTTTATTAAATAATAATAAACATACAATTCGCACAAATGTCGAGCTATTGCAGCGTCATCACCAAATGGACCCGGCCACACACCCAGCCCACCGACCCCTTCCCTTGGAAATTTGAAAACTAGTTGCTCTGAGAAGCCATCTCCTGCATATTTAGCAACAAATTCCATCCTAATATTTTTCTTAATTTTGGCTAAAATTCATCTGTAAATATAAGTAAATCTAAATTTGAGAGAACGGTTAACTGATCCAGTGTGTAATGAGTAAGATTAAGTTATTGAGTCTACCTTAAAGCTGAACGGTCATTATGAAACTAGGATATCTTTATAGCAAAAAAAAATAAGTTAATTATTTATTCATGTTTGCAATTTGTATCGGATAAGCGTCCGCCATATTGTTCTGCGGCAGATATTTTCTTTTCCCCACACCGCCATGTAATAAAAGAGCTTGTCAAATCTAAATCCGTCCCCACTCACTTTTTGATACCTCGTGTGTAAGACATCTAGCGAGCACCCCAATATTAAAGTTTCGTCACATAAAATACAGAGAAATCACGAACTGAGGACACAAGAATGAAAAGAATATGTTTGTAATTACTTCTATCCAGCATAAATATCCAATCAAAATTGGATATAAATGCGTACTTGTTCTTTCTCAGACGAGTTATTCCACAAACACCAAGATATTTTGGAAATATCAATAAAACTAATGTCATTGGCTGTATTCGACTGGGCGAAAAGTTAGAGCAGATTGGTTCCATCGAGTATATTTTTTATTTGACTGATAGTTCTCGGAAAAAAATAGAGCACGAAACAAAGCCAGAGCCAAAACGTGTGGCATGTTTCGTGAAGTATGTCACGTGGTGCAAAATTTGAAAATGCGGGAATTAGGAGCTGCATTTCACTATTATTCAGCATTCACTATGTCTGAAAACAGCGCTGATATGTGGATTTTATTTTCAAGATAGTAAAATTTTGGCGATTTAGTCGGGTTCTGAACCTTCCATACTGCTAGGGTTTTTGTATTCGACTGGTACGTGTGCGTAGAGCACATTTTGACAACTTCGCTAGTAAATTTACTCTACTGATAAGTCCCAGTCGAATCTAGCCAATGATTTATGTGTAGATGAACTCAATTCAATCCAATTAGTAGTATAGGCCCTTGTGTCATAAAAAATAGCTTTCACGCGAAATGTTTGTTAAAAGCGAAATTTCATTTGATTCAGTATTAGGGACTTACAACGCTCTTAAAAAATGATGATGGCAATTTTTCCGAAGTCGCTAAAGTTATGAGATGCAGCATTAGAAATTCTTGAAAAAGCATTCCTTATAAACTCACTTGTTCCTAGGAATTTTAAAGAGATTTTTTCTTACGTAGCTAAGAATGTCGCATAGCGGATGCACGTGCAATTTAATCATTACTCGACGCAGGGCCGTATTAAGGGTCTAGGGGCCCATGGACAGTTGGGGGTGGGGTGGTGGTGTGGGCGTCCATGGAAATTTTGAGATCTGGATGCTCTCAGATAGCTTCTCGTGTGCTTATGCACGTAAATATAGACCTTTGCTTGGTCGGTAAATTATTCTACTTTTGTTTATTTTCTCCCAAAAATTGTACATGGACCCTTAGGATTTCTAGGGTCTAAGGAGTATGTGCTGTCGCCATTTCAAATGTCATGGAAAGAATTTTACCATTTTATAACAATTTTCTCAATTGTCATTACGCACTTTTTTACAAATAAATACATCATCAATTTATTCAAACAATAATTTTATTTAAAGTTAGCGATGGTACTCATTGTGTCAACATCAATATGCTTAGTCATTACGCAGATTTCCATGCATTCTATGATCGAATACAACTCGTTGGCCGTAGCCCTATAGGATACAATGTTCAAATCATACCAATAGCAACAGACAATACAGAAAATGAAGCCACCTATTGTTATGAGCATTTAATCGTCCACTGGAATATACTAATTGTCATTAGTTGCTCATAAACTCCTATTTACAACACTAATATCGCCGTATTATTGCTGTCTATATAGACTTGTTATATTTTCTAAGTAATAATTCGTATATTTACTACTTATACTCAAGAATATATGTTTTACATGTGATAAATTGACTGTAAGATGAAAGTTCTATCCCCCATCAAGAAGTCGAAATCTGTCGATCTTCAACTTTGTTTTATTTGTCAGATGCATAGAGGAGCAACTTACTACACAAACTATGTATTAAAGCCGGCTATTGCTTCGGTTGAAAAGCTAATTACGGTTACGGGATTACGAGTTACACACGGAGAAACAGAGTTTGCATCACTTAGCAATCGTCTAAAAGGTCTGTCTGCAGGTGAGCAGGCAAGGGGCAGAAGAAGTGAGGACGGCCATCGTCCTATGATGCACGCAATGCTAACAGGACTACCAGAGAACAGCATCTTGAAAAACACATGTGCGTTATTTGGTCAGAAATACACAAAAGATAAGCTGCGCGAGGTGTGAGCTGCAAAGATGGGTAGCCAGCTCTTAGACACTGGAAGAGAAACAAATAATGAAAGCCTCAAAGTAAGGCTATAAACAGCGTTTTGTGCTCGTGTGATCCATTAAAAGCAGTAGCAGATGGCATGAAATTATCATTTAGCATGTTTAGTTCAGGTTAAGCGAGACACGACAAAACAAGAATGCCAGGTTAAGTTTGGTCAGCTCCTATCTGATCTTGAAATAATTGACGTAGTTCAGACTGAACTGAATATTCCTACCATGCATATTATATTAAATATGAATGATATTCACCAATCATATATACATTTACTAGAAGGAAATGGATTTCCTATACTTGAGAATCCTCAGTACAAGAAAAATCTAAAACCACTGATTTTAGATAACATTCATGATATTGACTTCAGTAAACCTCCAGATAAAACAAAACCTGAACATGTTCTTTCGGCAAAGCGTAAAGGCACTCTGATAGCAAGTGCCCTCATGGCCGGAGATTTGAAAAATGATTTACAAGTTCTGTTGAAAGTAGCTACAATCGTTACAGAGTATGAGCCACCAGCATTGCTCAACACGTGTTGTAAGCATGCAATTCAAGGCATTGGTCGAGTTATAACTACAAGGAGGGAAGCGTCCGTAAGTCAAAGTGCATCCTGGCTGGCCCAACACTTTCTGGCAGCATACGAATCCGATCGGGAAGTCCCAGATAAAACAAAGAATGAGGATAGTGCTTTTAGACAGTACTTTGGAACTCCCATCTGCGTCGGCTTAGCTCTAGATGTGCACAAAAATACAAGATCCAAATTATGTGTGGAAAACTGAGTAAATTATGCATTGCCATTCCTTATAAAAAGGTTATAGAAACAGAAATTGCAAATGTTGTTCGAAAGCAAATGGACTCCTTGGATGGAGTGTATCTACCGCCATGGTTGGTTCAAGATATGTCTGTTTTGGTTTGCATTAGACAACATAGATTTTCTAGAAGCAACCCCCTGTGGTATGAACACTCCATAGCACGGCAATAGCTATATACCAGTCTGTATCTCTTAACAGCGCACTTATGTTGTTGGCAATTGAGATTGACCGTTTGTTAAAAATCCCAGCAATAGATGATGTCAGTGGAGGTGAGATGTCAAAATTTTCCAGAGCCCAAAAAGAGAAAGTGTGTATGTAAACTGAGTACACTTCACCCCGTAACAGACTTGAACATGAAGACGGATCTGGCATGGGTAATTGGATGCTTAAGCTCCGAAGATAACATATCAATAGAAGATAAAGCCAACGTTGTGGAAACATGGGCAACATTTAATTCTTTGATCGTATCTAATAACTGTTTGACCGATGTTGACCTGTTATCGTCTTTGATCAGATTCCCTCCTACAGACCATGACACACTTTACACATGCAGCCCTCATGAGAGCACATGGTATTACAATTCGTATAATGGGAGGCGACTCAGTCACTGCAATGACTCTTGATCTTCAGTTGTACGATATGGCAATGAAGCTGTGGTTTGATGGAGAAGATATCATGAAGCAGTTTCTTTTTCGCCCAGGTGAACTTCATGTTGTGTTTTGGGCATTGGCTACATTGAGAAAATATGTGGAGGGGAGCGGAATTGACCCAACTTGGATAGAGACGGGACTCTATTCACCTACAACTATAACGCAAACTCTCAATGGGAAACACATGTATAAGCACGCACTCTACTTTAATTGTTCTATTCAGGCTTTACTATCATCATTTCTTGGCAAGTGAACCTGGAGAACGGGAATTCCTAAATGAATTATCTATTCATCAGAGGCATATTAGAGATGCCAGCAATAATACAGGCGAAGTTTAATATGTCGACAATGTTGTTACAGACACGACCACTGTGCTCAAATCTAGTCAATAAACTTGAACAATTTGCAGATAATGCAAATATGATCCAGCGCTTCATTCTCAACTACATGAAACAGTTTGAGACAATGAATTTGTTAAAGTGTGGATGCAAACGCGGATTCACAGGACAATGTAGCTGTTGGAATAACAATATTTCATGCACAGAAGTATGTGGCTGTTTGAGTTATAGCTGCAGCAACACATCTAATATGTGTGAACAATTACACTCATCTATAGTGAAAGACATTGAGGATGCTGATTGAGATATCAACTAAACGGCCGGTAACTCTTTAATGCTGTAATATATCCAACCGAACCTCACCATGTTGGCATACTGTCAATGCCAACACTTTCCGACATTTTAAAATTAATCTGATGTCTAATAGCAAAATGTGTTGCCAAAATTGTATTTGCCCATAGCTTTTAATACATTTAAGACTTATCAAGGGCGTTAAATCTGGTTGGTGAATGGGTATCATCTTCATTTTTGTAAGTGTCACATATATTGACAACTGGAACATATCTGCCAAATTTGGTTGCAATTCATCCACAAATGTAGGAACTAGCGAATATTGCTGACATGTCTCCCTGTCAGATGGATGAAAGATGGATGGATTGTCATGTAGGGGAGCAAAAAATTGCCGTCATATTTTTTTTCAGATTCACAATCTTGAGACACAAAATCAAGTGAAAGTCCACTTTTAACACAAAAAAATCTCACGAAATTACACAAGGGCCTACACTATAGTTTATTTGCATATCAAAACGAATTACCCCCGAAACAGTCACGGAAATGCTGCCTCGCTGATAGGACGGCGATAGGATGCATGATTTCACGTTTTACACCTAGGTTGAATTCTGTTTCGTAAGAAGGGTACTCCGATCGAAAGTATCACGTGGCTGCTTTGCCTATCTACGCATGCGCACACTTAGTCTCGCTTGAAACAGGAATAATCGAGTAGAATTTGTACAATTCAAAGTTCAAAGTTGCTTTATTTCATGGTTTTTATATACATATAAATAGACTCTAAACAGGCAGTCCATCAAAGGCATGGCCTATGGAGTGATGGACTCCTTATACACATTACAAAACATTTGTACATTAACATATATATGACACACAAGACAATGGCACCGTGACAGAATGCTAAAAAGCTATCTTAATATGAATACTTATACAGGGACCCAGACTACCCTTCTGGAATTATTAGCCAGTAGATTAACCTATTTGGGGATTTTATTATCCATACATACTTTCGGTGACTTTCTCAAACTTATGATATACAATAGATCATATTTAAGTAGGCTCATATACACATACTTACGCATGCACACACACACGCACGCACGCACGCACGCACGCACGCACGCACGCACGCACGCACACACACACACACACACACACACACATATATATATATATATATATATATATATATATATATATATATATATATATATATATATATATATATATATATATATATATATACACCTGTGCAAAAGTTAAGCACCATCCTATTTTTACGCACATGCGAGGGTATATTCATGTGCTATGAAGAAAGCAATAGCATAAACATTTATGTACCCATCCATCTTAGTGCAAGAGGTAATAATGCAACTAGAGGAATGCTGATTATGATGGTGGGGAAACACTGTATGTTTTTGTTTGAACTTGAAAACGAGGCCTGAATATGGTTACGTTGACACAACTGACAACTATTGCCCTACAGTTGACACACGTGGCTAGATTGTCATTAATGGTGTCTGAAAACGAAGTTTAACATCTGTGCACGAGTTTGAGACTGTCATTATTAATACCGGGTATATCCACCTTGTGCCTGGATGACGGCCTGGACACGACGTCTCATGCTGGTCACCAACCGACTGATACGCCATTGTGGTATTCGTTGCCATTCAAGATGGAGTGCGTCTGTTAATTCCTGTAGGTTCTGCACAGGAGGATCCCTCCTTCTCACCATGTTTCCCAGAATGTCCCAGATATGCTCAATAGGGTTCATGTCAGGGCTCCTTGCTGGCCATGGTAGGGTTTCGATGGCATTCTGGCGGAGGTATTCATGCACAGCTCTAGCACGATGTGGTCGGGCGTTGTCATCCATGAATATAGGGTGGGTTCCAGGTGCATGATTTACAAAATGAGGGACCACAACTCTATCCAGTATGGAATCTTGATATCTTTGTCCATTTAGTGTTCCAGGTACAGTCAACAGATCCAGCTTACAATCAAATGAGATGCACCCCCATATCATAACGGAACCTCCACCAAATGGAACTTCTTCCATGATGTTACGTTGGTCGTACGCCGTGCGTCTGGACCTCCATACACGAGTTCGACCATCTGTGGCATGAAGCAGGAACCGACTTTCATCGGACCAGTGTACCCGTCTCCAGGATCTCATGTTCCAGTGTCTTCTTTCGTTGCACCACCTCAGACGCTCCTCTTTGTGGTGTGCAGTGAGGAGAGGACGTCTGACAGGTCTCCTAGCTTTCATGCCAGCAGCATACAGTCTCCTTTTGACGGTAGACATTGACACTCTATTGCACGTTTCCCATTGCTGGCTGAGCACTCTGCTGTTGGTGAATGGAGATCTCCTAACAAGGCGTACTAGGGCTCGATCATCACGGGCAGTAGTCTTCTTCGGTCTTCCAGATCTAGGCCTGTCCTTCACCTCGTTAGTTTGCCCATGTTTTGCAATCAAACGACTGATTACAGTATGGTTAATGTTCAGCTGTCTGCCAATCTCTCTGCATGACATACCAGTGGTATGCATGCCTATGATTTGCCATTTCACACGATCACTTAACCTTCGTCTTGCCATAGCGGTTCACAATCAAGAGCTAATTCTCTCTGTACAAATAAACCACGGTCATGAACACAAAATTCCTAATCTTGTCGCCTAAATCTGTATGTAATGTTCTACACCTCAAACTGGACTTTTACATAACTGAACACGTGTGCTGTTTCCCGCCACGCACGGACATCAAGCGGCGTGAAGTCATGCATGCATGTGCATTTCGTACTTGGAATTATGTCAGCTAACGCGGGGACAAAAAGTATGGCAGCCTAGTTGTACCATCATGTTTCTACGTTCTATTGTTTTTGCTGGTGCTTAACTTTTGCACAGGTGTATATATATATATATATATATATATATATATATATATATATATATATATATATATATATATATATATATATATATATATATATATATATATATATATAATATTCATACATAGGCACATAAATATACACATATACATATACACATATACCAGGGCTTCAAATAACTTCTAAATACAGGAAGTGTGGGGCTTCCTGGGTAATTCTATTGGGAGTCCAAGCTAGAAACAGAAGGTCTAAAATGGTGTTATTACATATAATTTGATTAAAATCATATATATATATATATATATATATATATATATATATATATATATATATATATATATATATATATATATATATATATATATATATATATATATAAATATATATATATATATATATATATATATATATATATATATATATATATATATATATATATATATATATATATATATATTTATATATATATATATATATATATATATATATATGTATATATATATATCTTCCATTAAGCGGTGGGTGGGTAGGGCTGTCCCTGCTTTTATGTTTACATATATATATATATATATATATATATATATATATATATATATATATATATATATATATATATATATATATATATATATATATATATATATATATATATATATATATATATATATATATATATATATATATATATATATATATATATGCCACTATGTGCACAAACATAAAACACACATTCAAACACATATTTATGGCATTCATATTTACATACACACATACATAGTTAATGACTTAAGTAAACATATATTATACATATATTCCCTAACTACATCATTATCTCATTTTATTTAAATTAAGTTTGGAGTGCTTTATTATTATGTAGGACTTTTGTATGCTACTGAGGGTGGGGTGGGGTGGTGGGGGCAGGGAAGAGCTCATCACTGTAATAGTTGAGATAGTTGTAGTTGTTAAGAATCGACAGATGCGTTGATCGTGTGTGGGCTATTTAAGTGTAGTAGTAGTGAAAGTAAACTGTAAAGTCTGTTTATGTTTAGACTTATTACTTCAATTATTAGGTTAGGCTAGTTTATCTATAGTGGTGGTGGTGGTGGTCGTGGTGGTGGAAGGTTTGTATTATCATTAATTGCAGAGAATCTGTGACCATCAGGTATAAATATATTAATTTAGTATTTGTCGATCATAGATTCCCTGGCAATCTTCTTAAAGGATTTCTGGTTTTATATACTATCGTGTATTTTTGTACTGGTGCTGTTCCATGGTTTGTGGCTGTTATTGTAATTCGTTGTTTTCCTATTTCTGTTCGTGTAAATTGAGTGTGTAGATTGTGTTTTGTCCCAGTGTTGTGTTTGTGGATGTCGGGGCTTAGTGTGAAATTGGAGGCTATGGATCGTGGTAATGTATTGTGGTGAAACCCCTTTACATGGTATACATCTGTAGTTTGACTATGTCCATTAGTTTTGATAGCTTTTCTGACTTGAATATATTATGGCCATTTGCTGGTTTAGAAAAGAGTTTTAGTGCCTTCTTCTGTAGGCCTTGTAGTTTTGTTAGGTTGCTTTTGTGTGTATTCGTCCAGATAGCATTAAAGTAGGTGAGGTGCGGAAGAACAAGGGTGCAGTTTAGAGTTTTAATTGTAGCTGGTGTCATGTAAGGTTTTAGTCTTTGTATGACACCTATGCCTCTTGCCACCTTTGCTGTTACCGTCTCGATTTGTTTGGCCCAGGTCAAATATATATTCAAATGTACTCCCAAAAATTTGGCAAATGGGGCCTCCTCAATTTCTTTTTTGTATATGTAGATTTTTGGAAATTCATCTTTTTTTTAGTTTGACATTTGTAAATAACATATAATTTGTTTTGACATCATTCAACGATAATTTGTTTATTGAAAACCAGTTAGTAATTTCTTCCATTTCCTTATTTGCTTTTTTGTATAAGGTGTCTATGTTGTCATCGCAGCAAAAAGCATTTGTGTCATCAGCGAACAGTATTAATGACATGTGCTTGCATATGTTAGGTAAACCATTCATGTAAAGAAGGAACAGCAGAGGGCCAAGAATAGATCCCTGAGGAACACCACAAGTTAATTGCCTGTTTTCAGAGCATATTTCATTATATTGTACGCATTGTGTTCTTTTACTTAGGTAGTTCTGAAACCAGGTGAGTGCACTGCATCTTATACCATAATAGGCAAGGTTTTCTAGTAAGATCTGGTGGTTGATAGTGTCGAAAGCTTTTGAAAGGCCCAAGAAAATGCTTGTTATACTTTGGGGTTTTTCCAGGGTTTTTTCAGTGATTCAATGATTTTTTCGGTCATTTCGGCTATTGCAAGCATTGTTAAATGTTTCTCACGAAATCTATATTGCGATTTGTATAAAATTGACTTTTTGTCCAGGTAATTTGTCAGTCGATTGTACATTAGGCGCTCTAGTGACTTGGAGAAAAGTGGAAGTATGGAGACTGGCCTGCAGTTTGAGAAGTTAGTAGAATCCTTGGCTTTATAAATTGGTGTAACGTGCTATTTTTAGTTTTGATCGGAAAATGCCTTGTGCTAGGGATAAGTTGCAAATGTGACTGAGTTGGATAAGGATATCCATAACACAGGTTTTATAAATGCGCCACTTAAAACAATCGATTCCAGCACTTGATTGAGTGTGTTTAGAACGCTATAGATCTCGTCAGTGTTAGTAGGGTTGGCGAAGAATGATGATTGATAGCTGCCTGTAAGGTAATCAGAAAATTCTTTCTTGGATGTTGTTTGGATTTTGTTCGAAAGTTCTGGTCCTATATTTTCGAAATAATCATTGAATCCATTGGCAATTTCGGATTTATCTGTAATGACCTTATTCTTGTGAAGAAATTGTGTCTGTTGTGCCGTATTGGTCTTGTTTAAAAGTGATTTAATGGTTTTCCATGTCTCTTTTATGTCATTTTTAGACTGTTCAAATTTCTTGTGATAATATGTTTTCTTAGCTGTTTTTATTATTTGGTCTAATTTGTTTCTATATTTTTTTAACTGAATTTCATTGTATTTAGTTCGACACTTGATAAATGTTAAGTAAAGCTGATGTTTTGCATGAGAGGCAGCTATTAATCCATTTGTAAGTCAAGGTTTAGTTGGGCTGTGCTTATATTTTTACTTTCTTTCATTGGAAAGTTTTATTCAAAAATAGTCGTGCAGATGTCATGAAATTTGTTGTAGGCATGCTCACAAGACTGAATGTCTGTTACTATGCTCCAATCCACCTCTGACATAGACCTTTTGAATGTTTCAATGTTGACTTGACAGTAATCTCTGCATTTAAATTTTTCCTGCTCGAATTGTTTCTGGTATATTTGTTGTTTTTCTAGGAGAAATATAGGTAAATGATCTGCGTTATCAGTTACAAAAATTCGGACATGCGTTTTACTGATATTGCGATTAATATTATTACAGAATATGTTGTCAATGACGGTCGCCGTAGATTCTGTTATTCTAGTTGGTTTGCTTATTGTCAGATAGTAAAAGTAGGTATTTAATAAGTTAATGAAGTCTTTGGTATGACAACATTTCTGTTGCTGTAGATCAATATTGAAATCACCCATAAGGTAGGCTGTTTTATTTTCCTTTTGTTATATCCAGAATACTGCTCAAAGCTTCAATGAATTGTTTGTGATCACTGTCAGGAGGCCTGTAGATTGTACTAACAATTTTATTTCTACCTTTTTGAATCAGAATTTCGAAAAATATTGTTTCAATGTATTCTTCGATCATGGAAAGGTTTTCACCACAATGAATTGAATATTGTCTTTTATGTACATGCCTACACCATTCTTGTTAATTTTATCAGATCTGTGCTTTTCGATAAATGTATAGATATTCTTGTTAACTAGAGTAGTAGGTGAGTTTATTTTTAGCCAAGTCTCCGTAATTCCAATAATCCCAAGCTCATGTGCACTCATATCTAGGAAATTATTTAACTTGTCATTGTTCTTCAGTATCGATCGAGTGTTTGCGTGCACGAGGAACGATGCAATGCTTTCATTACTATTTGTTATAAAGTCATTAAATTTGTTTAGAAGTGTGTAGTTACAAGTTTGTGGAGGTATGGATAAGTCAGTTCTAGCCTCTTTTGAGTTTATGTCTCTAGATGTGTGGGTGTTAAGTGTGAAGGGATTTAGAATTAGGTCTTGTATGTGCTCTGTGTTGTTATATTCAACATGCGGATTCATGATTGCAAGTGTGTAGTCAGTGTCATCATTAATGTGATTGAAAGGGAATAGAGATTTGTTGAAGTTTAGAAACCACCATGGTTGGTCATCTGACTCAAGATGGAGATAATCGGAAGCGGTGAGTTTAGAACATCTTAAGTGAACCCACTCCGAACACAAGTCACATAATAAGGCTTTTTGATTAGTTCTAACAGGTCTCTTACAGGATGAGCAGGGGAATTTAGTTGGCATGGTAGGGATAGAGAACGAATGAAGCCAAAACAACTATGGTTGGAAAGAGTTTAGGGGCGGGAGCTACCAGAGATATTTTCCTTGCCTTGGCTTTGGCAAGATTCTACGTTGCTGTTACATGTACACAAGTGAGAATTGAAATGATGAAAGCTGGTAGTCATTGGTTGGGATAGGTAATGACAATTAACCCTTTAAGCCTTGAATTTGTTCAAGAAAATCTAAATTTTCTCATAGAAAATGTCCATTTGCAGACCTTGAGAAGACCACTTCCGACAATTACCACTGGAGTGACAGGCTCAGTTATCGAGCCATTCATTCGATTTGCACATCCTCAAAAATAGTCCTTTCCTGGTCCGCAAACTGACATTTCTCAAGACGACTACATGTGATACGAATTTGTACCACCTCATACCGTTATCCGATTATCCTCTCGGCGGTCGGTATATCCAATCGCTGTAATCGGAGTGAGTAAGTAACCGAACTTTAGGCTTGTCACTGATAAGAATTCCCAGTAGTAGGGGAGATCAGGGTAATATGTACACATACATTATATATGGCAAAGGGCGATTTTGGTCAAATGCAAAATAGTGTGGTTTGGTGTGGGGATGAGCTGGCGGTACCAGTCCCTCTTCGACTAACAATGTCGCTCCACTACCACCATCACCATCACCACTACAGTCACCACCACCACCACCACCACCACCACCACCACCACCACCACCACCACCACCACCACTACTACTACTACTACTACTACTACTACTACTACTACTACTACTACTACTACTACTACTACTACGACGACGACGACGACGACGACGACGACGGCTGGTACTAGTACTACCTCGGTACAATGACCACAACCACGACGATGATGATAACGACGATGACGACATAGGCATATCGAGGCGTTCAGAAGTTTTTGCGGAGGGTGAGGGGCGGTTGTGTGGTGGGGGCGGGGGTCGAAATCCCTTCTTGTTTACAGAGCTCCCGTTTCATTTCCGGCATCGTCGTCATGATCAGTCATCGTCATTGTTGCCGTCATCGTCGTCCCCACTACCACCACAACCACCACGATTTGCAGCACCACGACTGGTAGTAGCGGTTACTGTGGGTGGTTATATTGTCGTTGGTGGCGGCAGCAGTGGTTGCGGTGTCAGCAGTGATGGTGGCGGGGGCAGCCATGCATGCATGCATGCGTGTGTGCGTGCGTGCGTGCGTGCGTGCGTGCGTGCGTGCGTGCGTGCGTGCGTGCGTGCGTGTGTGTGTGTGTGTGCATAACGAGGGATGGTGGTATACCGTAGTAGTTGCTTATTAGTCCTTACTCACCAAACCACAATATTCCTTTTTATTTTTCAAAAATCATGCATAGTATATGAAAATGCTTACAAATTTCCCTACGCTCCTCTATTATATTAGGAATTCCAGTCCGTGGGATTATATAAAATCGCGGTGCGGATTACAAAGGCGCTCAGCAGACTAGACCTTACTATTTGGTGCTTTGAATTGATCTACACACAGATCGATGACGTCAGCGTTGTTGGCATTTTCAAAATATCCGGGAGTTCGTGCAAGGCGGAATATCTGATCTGAGCGAGAATAACTACACATTTAGATCTAATTTTCAATGGATATTTATCCTGGATGGAATAGAACGTAATTTTGAGTTGTTGGCATTTTCAAAATGTCCTGGAGTTCGTGCAAGGTGGAATATCTGATCTGAGCGAGAATAACTACACATTTAGATCCAATTTTGAATGGATATTTATCCTGGATGGGATAGAACGTAATTATAAACAGATTCATTTAATTTTTGTGTTAAAATATTTAGATTTTCTTGAACTAATTTAACTAATTCAATAAAGATTTAAAGGGTTAATCATTGCAAACTGGATGAGATGAGGTCTTGCGTGATGACACCGTGCGTATATGGCTTTACTCACCTAACTATGTAGGATTCCAGTTCCTCAGACAATCATCATATGACGTCATAATCAACTACGTCACATGTAGGTTGACGTGATATTCAATTACGTCAAATTCGTCACAGATGCATAATTAATGACAGACTAAGCATTGTTAATTTCACTGGATGCTGTTGCTGCCATACAACCCAGTCAAATTAATTTCAAAATATTCAACAGGTTACCTGTATAGTTTTCTGGAAATCGAGATTCAGGGAGCACAGGGATTGATCGATCCCATACAGACAAAGCATGGGTGGAGATTAAGTACAGATGGGCAGTACATAGCTAAAACTGTATCCCTTCATTGAATGCATGATAATTCCACACATATCTAGAACGAACTTTCATATTGGCGAAGTCATCTATAATATCATCATATGAAAATGTGTCCAAAAGTTCACACTCTATGGCAAGGAAAGCAAGGCTGTTCAATCTTTCCTGACGTAATGATGGTTGTAGGCCTAAGTACTTTTTTTATGTCTACATTCGGATATATCACTTGCAATTTATCAGTTCTGGTGATTTTCTGGAATGGGTTTGTCCCATTGAGCGTAACTGTTTTCAATCTCTGAGGCTTGTTTAAACATGAGCCATCAATCAGTTATTGCACAACGCTAATAAGAATATTATTAATTCACCATATATAGTATAAACTGCCATTTGGTATAAATGCTGTCGGGATTTTCTGGCATAATCTGTGTGCCCTGTTTAATTTATTCGTAAACAATTTATTTTGACTTGCCACTTGCTGCCCTTACTCGAGTTGCCGCCCTGTTGCCGCCCTAGGCCAGCGCCTCATTGGTCTTCCTGGGAATCGCCAACGGGATCACCAGACCTGTCTCCTATCGAACACTGTGGGACATTCTTGGCCGTATGGTGCGTGAGAACCATCCACATCTTCACAACGTGCGGGAGCTGGAAGCTGCACTGCTCCAGGAATGGGATGCGATTCCTCTTCGTGACATCAGGTGCTTAATTCGAAACATGAGAAAGCGATGTACGGCGGTGGTTAATGAGCGCGGAGGTCACAACCGGTATTGACAGCTCAGTGTCATTATTTAAATTGGACCCTTCCGTTGAATGATGCCGTGTTAAAGGCGCGATGCTAGCATTACAGTAACAAGAGACTGTTGTTCAAATTGGAAAATGACCTATCAATTAAATAATATATTTGCATCAATTTATTGTTTTTGTTAAATAACATTTATACAGTAATATTCTGTGTTGGTAAACCTTTTTGGTTCAGTATATGTGCGTGCGTGCGTGCGTGCGTGCGTGCGTGCGTGCGTGCGTGCGTGCGTGCGTGCGTGCGTGCGTGCGTGCTTCAATATGGTAATTTGTTATTGAACGACGATTTCATACACCTATTTAGTGCTCGAAAACCGGAAACGTTCCGCTCTTGTCCCTGTAAGGAATAGTCATATTCCCAGCTGAATTATTTTTCCAAATATTCAAGAACATCACATTCAAAACGTACTTCAAGTGTCAGCGTCTCGGTAATTGTAACGCTGTGAAAAAATCTAGAAAATTAATTAACACAGATCTAAGACCGCAGTTGTGCCGTGAAATTCCTAAGTTCTATAGATTGGCGCACTGGCATTGTGGAAAATCTAGAAAAATTATTTAATTAACTCAGATCTAAGCATGTAGGTGTCTCTCAAGATTCCTGAACTCTACAGCCACAGCGTTGGCATTGTAAAAGCCGTTGTTGACTTATTCTGCCTAAACTTATAGGTGTAAAATTAATACACTTATTTAAGAACGTGCGAGGTTGGATCAATTAATGTACATATACGATGCCGATTTCGAGGTACTAAAAGCCTCTACTTCACTCCATAATGGATTCTGAGGCGATCATAGGTATCAACAATGTCAGTCAAATTAGTTTTCAAAATATTCAGCAGCTTACTAGGATAATTTTCTGGAAATTAAGATTTAGGGAGCATAGGGCTCAATCCTGCCTCCCGCAAGTTATGGGCGGAGCTTAGCTGGAGATGGGCGGGGCATGGCTAAAACCGGCCTCGTCCATTATCTAAAGAGACAATATCATTTAACCCTTTCATACACTTAATTACAGATACTTTCATTTAACATGATTAGACTTTTAATTCGCAGATTTCTTTATGAAAATTCCGACATCTATAGAAATAATTCGTTTGTACCCCTCCAGAGAGAAGGCTATTATAAAACTTACCGCTGGAATGACTGTCTCCGTTATCAAGTAGCTCATTGTGTCGGTAAATTTTCAAAATACTCTTAGGCTCGGTCTACAGATTACCATTCGTCGGGCTAACTCGTTTTTGGTTACAAATTTTCTATATGTTTAAGCTTGTTGAGTTTGACTGCAACCGGACCGGGGCAGACTTCAAGTTTAGCAGATTTCTTGCACCCCACCCACCCTTACGCTACTTGCATATGCCCATCAGTGGGGCGTGTAATCAAATCAACAACATAAAGACACAATTTAATATTCTTCTCTGTCCCAGAATGACTGTTTCTGATAACCCTGAAGAAACACATTTTTTGCAGTCTTGATCCCCCAGAAAATGGCTAGCCCTAAAACATCTGAGCCAGTGAAAATGGTTCAGCGTTATTGGGGGGGGGGGGGGGGGTTGTCCATTTTGCAGCTTGAGTGGAGGTTATATTTGAGAATGTAGGTCTATCCCTGCAATGACAACCTTGATAATCGATATAGGAAGTCCTGTGGTAAATTTCGAAATATAACCTCTCGGGCTGCAAATTGGCCATTTCTCAATGGCTCTATAACTCTGGATCTGGGTTGACTCGTGTATTAAAGGGTCAAATCAGGTAACTAAACATTCCCACAGACTATATCTAATATACGCCCATGCTTAAGTTAATTACATTAGACTTTTTGAATCAAGTCTCCATTCAATAAGCACACCTCGGTATGTTTAGCCTATTTAGAGTTGACAAATATCGCCTTGCCATTAAAGGCTGTAACGTTGTAACGGAATATTTCTCATATGCATGTTTAATGAAGATTACAATGGACCATCGGCCGACAATCGGGAAGAACTTGTTAATTATCCATTACACTGAGCTATATAGCTGAACATAATACACATTAAAGCGCACCTGGAGACGGATACAATTTATTTTCGAGGGCAATACGTCTCTGGCCGATTTTATTAAATGACTCTTAGCCACTAAATTGGTGACCATTGCTCAAAGACACAAGTCAAATGTGCTCGTCTTTAATGATCATACCGTAATCGTTCATAGCAGTTTGGTTTGACTTACATCTAGTGATGGAATGGTAATGTGGAAACACGCCCATAAGGACTGACGGTGTAATTATGAACAGTAACAAGTTTGTGTTTCTAGACGTTTGCGGCATTTAGTATGACAGTCTAACCTTTCTGTCATTTCAACTACGTCAGCTATCCACCATATTCGGTCTAGTTAGCAAAAAACGGTTTTCCTTATCTACTAGACAATAACAAGTAGTTCTATTACCTAGGAGCGTACCCGCCTCTATACGCTTATGGGGCTGACACTATGCCAGTGTCCGGGCCTCAGGAGATTGAAGAATGGTATGCATCTGCAAACGATGTATGGGCGGGGGAAACATTGGTTGGTTAAAGAATTACTATCATTGCCTTTAGAAAATGGTGGGTAAGGATTGATGCATCTGCAATCTTGGTTACGAGCATTTCATATTGATTATGTGCAATCATTTCTTAATAGTTATGCTTATCATCCTTGTTTCGAGTTTTCTACGTTGCTTTTAAAACAGGTCTATTATTTAGACTATGATCATCAGTTATTTTATGCACACTTAGATATTCATAAGCTTAATGTTATGCCGTTTTTCTATAAAAGCTTGCTAAAATCTTAGTTTGTATTCAACTTGTCGAGATTATAACATCCAGTTTGCAAAGCTGGTGTTCTAAATGAAGCACTTTTCCTCAGTACTTTTTGAGGATTTGATAAATGCTAAGGTCACTACTGTTGGTGACATTGTGGTTAATAATGAAAAGGGTTCATTTGATGAAGTATCCCTGATGATTTGCTATCGTTCGAAAAGAATAAGCTAAGATAATCTTGACACATTGTGGAATAGTTTTCCGTTCGAATGGAATACCATACTAATACGTCATGATTACATCCCTAGGTATATGTACCACATTGAACTTGTACGAGTCATGTTATTATATATTATGTGTCTCTAAGTGTAAGAAATAGGTTTATACTGTCATTGTTGCATTGTTATTCAAACAGCTGATCGATCCCTAGTAAGCAATATTATATGGACAGCCGTTTTATCCTTAGATATCACATCGTTTGAGAATTGCTGTTGTTTTTATGAATATCACTATACTAGTTATAAAGATGATTTGGTCGGGAAAATCTTACATGATGCATTATACACTGGAGCATATATTTATCGAGCGGCGTACAGCCCTGATGATAGCTGCCCTTACTGTCGTGAGAAGGAAGATGTGTCTCACGTGTTTTTAATATGCCCACGGCGTCAGCATTTGTTTTTATCTGGCAGTACTGTAAATATTGTTATGGAGCGAAACCTTTACGAGGTCTGATTATATAAAGGTCTTGTCCCAAATGTGCTACTAAATGTGAGTATAAAATACGCCATCGTCTCTGCAATTAGGTTACCACTAATGCTAAAATGGCAACATAACTAGGCAATGGCTTTTGGATGGAAATAATCAGACAGATACGCTTCAGGAATGTCTATCTAGATTATGCTCGCGCCTTCATATTGAATTTCTGTATCACTTGAATAGAGGTTCTTTGGAGGTTTTTCAATACATTTGGGGGGGGGGGGTCAATAGATTTATTTGTAATGTTGAAAACAATGTGCTCATTTTTATGCGATCTATATATTATTGGTGCCTGCTTCATAAAACAGTGTTTTAGTAACCGTTTTATAATATGAAGCCGCCTATTTTAATTTATTTTATTTATTGATTCAGTATTATATTGACAGACTGTGATATATAAATGTGTCGTATGTTTAATTGTTTGTGTGAATCACAATAGAGTAACATGAAAAAGTCTTCTTCTTTTTCTTTTTTTTCTTCATTTGCAAGCACTCTATTTAGCAGTTTGTGTGAGAAAGTGTGTTATCCTCTTCACGTGTACTAGAACATTAAGAGAGAAGGTTGACTTTATCCTCTGATTATTTCACTTCTATAGAAGGTCCACCATTGAAGAGAGAAGGTTTACAGACCACTCCTTTTCATAGAATATGCACTATTTTTGTCTACTGTTCTTCACATACCATTAGTTTTGGGGTTTAAATTTTGGGTGAACACGATTAATATTATTCATAGAGTTTGTGTATATCCCAACACGATTCTCGTCACTGTTAGCCTGTTTCAGTAATTTTCTGATGTAGAGCTGACTCAACCTTCTGTCCAATGTATTCTGATCCATATTGCATCTTCTTCTAATTCAACTCAGCCTACATTTCACGGATGTTTTCTTTCAGAATTCACTATACTCTGTCAGTGTCTTTCACGGATCGCGTTCAGTAGCTTGAAAAATCTTCGCCGATTGACACATGGATATGGGCAAGAATCCGAATCCTGGCACCATTCACCTTTCCAGAGTACCCACCGATCATATGACGTCATAATGAACTGCGTGATGTGCACAATGACATCATCATGAATGACGTCATGAATGACGTCGATAAGTACGTCACGAACGCATATTTGAAGACGGTCTATGTGTTGTTATACAAATTGTTTGCTTTTACTATTTAATAAATATTCTGTTGAATATTTTGAAACTAATTTGACTGGGCGCTGTTGCAACAGCACCCAGTCAAATTAGTTACAAAATATTCAACAGCTTCCCTGTATAGTTTTCAGGAAATTGATAGCTAGGGCATTTGGGGAATGATCAATCCCAGCACGGCGAGGTGTGGGTGGAGCTTAGCTAGTAATGGGCGGGGCATAGCTAAAAATGGAAAGGTCCATTAATAAGGCTGGTAAGTTTTTAAAAACAAGTGGACGATTAAGCTGTAAAATAGTGAATGGAATAATTAGTTAAAATAAATAAGTAATTTACGCCCCCCCCCCCCGGCCCCCCCCCCCCCCCCACACACTATGATTTATATCATGCTAGGAAAGCCCACCTCGCTAGGACACACTCTGCATTCTGGAAGAGTGGATGTAGGTGAGAAGTGATCATTTTATCTCTGTTTAAGCATTAGCAGTAGACTCCCTCCTAGTACTCTTATTGAGAACAGTCTAAGCGCATGTCCTACGAGAATTTGCCACACTACAACCACAATAATAACAATGATAGAATGAGAACTGCAAACACCAATGTAGATCCTCTCCCAGAATCATAATTCTGTCCCTGATTTCCCGTGTTCAGCTGCCGCTGCCTTCTCCCAGCTAGCGCTGTACCTCGCCGCCTGAGGGGAAATATAAATCTGGAATACTGGACTTGGAAGAAGGAAGTTTCTAGAAGAGTACACTCGCTAGTTAATGAGGCATCAGGTGGATAAGTAGTCTGGTGGAGAATTAAGAGGCAGGAAGACATCTGTAATGATAGTATAATACTGTGATTTATTAGGCTAGGAACGTTGATAAATTGACTTAATAATTTGGGATATCTCCTGCTCAATGTAGGAAGCTTTTCAATCACCTTTTCTAGGTTACCCATAAAAGTTAGCAACACTAGGTACATCCTGCATAGCAGGAATGGTTGGTCCGAATAATGGGAACCGGAGGGTCCAACTACCTGGACGAAGTTATGCAGTAAGCCATGTTACAATTAATGAGCTCTACAATGACACCGCTGGAGTGTTATTAAATTAGGTGCAGTTCCATTCATCAGCAACCATTGTAGTGTATGGTCTCTTCCCAACTCAAAATAGAAACTTATCAATGACAGGAACCGAAAACTAACTAGGCCTTTCTTAAATTGTGATGGACAGGAAAAGCTTGGCCTCTTACACCACAGTTTCCTCCACTGTCTTCCTCGCCTTTGTTGGAGCGTTAATCTCCCCCTCTTTTGCAACAGCTAGAATACAATCCGAGAGAACAAGTCGGTGATAGTAGCGTCAGACCATCATCCTCTCTCGGTGGGTCTAATAGGAATAGTCATCCCCTGCAATATCCATGAGTCCAATGTACATGCTGAAACCTATAACTGATTTGCCAGAACTCGCCAACATACATTACTCAGGTATTTTTCGGTACCTCAGCAAACACAGCTTAGAAACACTTACCATTCGAAGATTTGCTACTACCCAGTGCTCCACTCAGTGATTACTGCGATCAATGCTATTGCAACACGTCCTACAACCAGAATTAACGCAGGCGAGGAAGGAAGAAAGAAATAGAAAGAGTTTTGTAGAAGACCACAGGTGGAGAAAGTGTGTATGATTCACGAACTTCGCAATGAACAGCATTTGAAGTTGCATATTATACATTCTGAGTTTGCATTCAGTTAAGAATGATAGCATTCAGGTAAAAATATAAAAAGGTATAGATCAAAATGTGCGAATTCCAGTGTGGGGGACTGAAAATGTTAGGACACAAGATGAGGGCGTTAGCGCTATCAGGTTTGCCAACAACTCTGAAAATCAGGGGAAAACTTGAAAATGAGTTTCTATTTTTCCAGTCATGGAAAACCCAAGAAATTTGACAAAAAACCACCAGAAATCAGGGAAAACTCGGGAAATGTACAGTAACCCAAAAGGGAAGGTTTCACGGTGTGTCAGTTTGCCATATGTGCGTCTTGTGTCATGTGTCCAAGTTATGTCCATTGACTCGAAATATAAATAAATTAAAATTAGTGTATGCACATACTACAACTGTCTGTATATATATTATCAGCATCTTAGTTACGTTGCTGCAACCACCTATTGATTTTCCAGCAGCCTCGTTAAAGTGAAAATATTTGTCATGGAATTTCGGAAATATCTCAGGGAAATATCAGGAAAACCCGAATTTGCTTTGATAAAGTGCTGGGAACCCTGACTATAGCCCACCATAGCGGTACCAACATTTCACATACACGTTTATTTGCACCTTACGTGTATAACAACTTTGAACATATCGTATGCAATGGAAAGTACTTACAGCGCACCTGCATCATAATGTGGGCTGGTGTCATGTGGTTATTCAGCCACACCCATGGACCACAAAATATGAGGCCTGTCCTATAAACTATAGAATTTTAATGATTATTTATTAGGAATATCATACTCAGACAAATGTGTTGTACAGCCGACGCGCCATTGCAATCTATGATAGCTTAATTCGTGCTAACTGCTCGATATACAAGTATATCGATGTACTCTAAATATTATGTCTTATGGCTTTAGTTTATATCTCTGAATTATATATATAAAACTAAGATATAGGTCTACATGAATCATCCCGACAGCAATACTCAATTAATTGCATTGTATATGAGTGGAGATGGGGAATGTTGAATGTAACGTTTTTACAGAAACTGGATATCAATGTAGGTGTTCTGTAACAATGTCACCCCCCCCCCCCCCTCCTCCATCTCCAGGCATAAACGGTAAAGGTAATTGCGTTAAAACAGCTCATCTAATGAAAGAATGATTTGTGTACAGCTTCAGCGCTATGTTGATAGATAGATAAATAAACGTATCCTACACATCCCTATCATATCACACATATGAATTCAATTTTGCACTGCAATGAGCATTAAGATTGATCATAGGAGATTGATCAGGGGAGTTGGGTGGGGGTGGGGGGGGGGTGGGGGTTGGTGGTGAAGGAGGTTTGGAATCAAATGCAATGGCATATGAATACTGAATAAACGCATGTCATGGTTCTATCTGTGAAACTTGGGAAATTTAGATGCTTTCCGATGCATCAACTGTGCTTCATAAGCTCGCCTGCCTGCTGCTCAATGAAATCCTTGATTAAAGATGATTGTCTGGTACTGACTGATGATTGTTTAAGCTTGACTGTCTGGTACTGGCTGATGATTGTTTAAACTTGACTGGTTGGTGTCATGTTGGCGCGTCCCAGTTGTTCTTCATATAGATGTGCAGTTCTGTGCGTGAGGTACGGATCATCATGACGGAGTTGTTGAGTCGTTCTCGGTGTATCCCGTTCATTGGAGGTGGTAGTCGGATTCTCTGATGAGTACAAAAGCTGGTCTCTTGGATCAGTGGAACGATCACGTTCCAGTGAGGTCTTGCAGGCATTCCTGCATGCATGATAGTTCACGACCACCATCTCATCCATGCTATTCGTAAGCCCCGTATGCCACAAATACATGATGTCACTGATTTAGGTAGTTACCAGAGTGAGGTAGTGTGGCACAAACTGATATGCTTCTGAAGGCTGGTTTATGTTGGTTTAAGCCGATTGATGTCTGGCTGGTTTAGTGAGAATGATATAAATCCTAGCCGATGGATATCTTGACTATGCTTACTTAGCCCAACGGAGCAATAGAGGCGGAAGGTTAGCAAGGACTTCTACACTATTTATACGATAAAAATGATACAAAAATTACTTTTCTTGTAATTAGAAGACTTGCGCCGAAGCGAAATGATATGCCTCGTGCGGGCTTCCATCTGTATATGACCAACCATTCCGCAGTTGGGTAAAACAAAAAGTGTATTGGGAAGTGCTTGCATGACTTATATACGTGTGATGTACGCTGGTTTATGGGAAACATCTGGTCCGTCTCCGCAGATGCTGGTCAGGCCGAATCTCCAAACTAATTAAGCTAGGTGGATGCTTCCGTAGTTAGCGGTCCTTCGAGAGGATGCTATCTAATGTTTTGCTACTGAGGCCTATCACCCTAGCCTATCGTTTAGAAAAGGTTTCGTCTGCTTGCCCAGGAATTGTTCTGGCCTCCTATAGGACTCGACTGGTAAACAGGCCCAATAAACAGACTGCGCATGCAAGGTTACCTGGGTGACCAGTACTAGTGCCGAAGAGCGACTCCTAACCAAGTGTCTGACGTTACAAATAAGACAAGACAAGGACGAGACAATACAAAAGCGTTTAAAAGCACCGTAAACTATTTATGGCTTGGCCAAAGAAATTCTTGGAGACTCGCTTTTTAAACCTTCCTGAGTCACCACAGATTTAGTCTGCCTAACGTGTCTTTTGACGCAAGCCGATATGTCAGAATCAAGCCGTATAGAACTGATTTCTGGGAGTTAATGGTTAGACCTAGAGTCAGGTTTAAATACAAGTTGCCCAAGGTTCACTGCTCGGCTGAAAATTAAAGAGTTACTTCGCAGTGAATTCCTACTTTGGCAGATTACTATCCTAGACGTATCGTGAGATACAGAGGTAGGTGTGATGCATCTTTATTAGGATTTGGTCCACCGAGAAACCCAAGCGATTTCAGCGAAGGCGCAACCGAACCGAAGGAGGGACTTAGTAAATATACAGCAATATAGTTGGCTGAAGATGGGTCGAAGTTAGTCACAATGTGAGACGATTGCTGGTGGCACATTTGGCTCTTGCTAAATTATCTTTCTTTTTGGAGTCTTTTTGCAGGTATTTAGTGACTAGACTGTTGTGGAACCTGAAGCTGACTTTACAATAAACGTCTGCTTTAACAATTACAGCATCGGGTCGGCTTGTTGAGAGAGTTCTACTACAAATAGCTGAGCTACTACTTATGTTAGATTATACCGAACTTGTGTGTTATTAAACACAAGAAGGGTTTACTAGTGCAGTGTGTTGATATTGAGAATTCTTAAGGTTAGTGCACTATTGTTAATGTATTATTTTAAACGACGTATTTAAGTACAATATATGACATATAATGACTCGTGGCAAAGATATAATTATATATAAGTTCTAACTGAAGAACGGCACAGGCCGTAGAAAAATGAGACAATAGTTATTTAGTAATGGGCCGTAACTGGCCTTAAAATGTATGCCTAATAGTCGTCGGCGAGACTTAAGAATTATACAAGGGAAAAACCAAAGAGTTTCAAGTTAGCCTATTAGTCATCGGCGCATGAAAGTGAAAACGTGTGCCAAGTTACAAATGTCAAATCTTTACACTGGAAAAGTCAATAAAGTATTACGGTGGTGGAAAAGAACAGTGTCACATAGCCAACGCATATGGGATATTACAATTCCAGCTCAAAGGCAACTGTCCATGTGTGGAGATTTCAACTCCAAGCTGGGTAAACTGGGAATTGAGGACAAAGGTTCACAACTTGGCTTATGCATGGGATCGTATGGAGTGGGCACATGCGACAGCAATGGAGATGCACTGGTGGCATTCCTTAGTTCCAATGACCTATTTGCCAGAGATACAGCTTTCAAGCACGCATGCCATCACTGGACAACATGGACCGGACATATTGCTGATCGCGAAGCCCCAAAATGTTCTTAGGCTACAACAGCAGTCTTCAACCAAATATACCATACTATGCAAGACAAAAGCAAAACCCCTACTTCGGGATGCTCGTTCCTATGGAGGTACAGACCTCAATTCTAACCATAAACCAGCCATTACACGCCTTCAGATGAACGCTCTCTACCTAATGTATAAACGTCATAGCAGGCAAGACAGTAGAGTCACCTACAACCTACCCAAGCTCATCAGCGACACTGCCACTCGAATGTCATACAAAAAGGTCCTCGGGGAGAAGATAGCTAACATCGACGTCAGCTCCGAGCTAAACGATGTCCTAGCCAAAATACTGAAATCTATGGAATTGTCAGCTACTGCCGAACTCGGTATATTGACGACCCTCTAGTAGTAAAACTGTCAGCAGAGTAGGCTTGCGCGATTTTTGATTTGAAACATCGCGATCGATTTTATGGAAAAAATCGCGATTTTCGATTAAATCGTAGGTCCAAATTCCCCAAAGTATAAACCGGGTTAACGTGACTTGTTTCTAGAAAGTTTAAATAAATGATACAAAAATAGTACGAAATTAGAACACATGTTCATGCGACGAATTCTTACCATCCTACGTCTATGCTTAATGTATACCTTATATCCATCATCGCGGGAGTGAAATTATTAATTGGGACCGCCTAAATATTGCGTATAGTTTAATAAACATTATTTAATTCATCAAAATTTGAGATAAAAATGTCGCCGAGAAAAAAATATAAATTACATGATGCTTCCGCTTATGGTCTCCCATTGCAGGACGAGTTTAGGTCTTTACCGGAGTAACGCGAAGACGCTAATAATATCACCGCGGGAGATACTGCGCAATTCACATACATAGGACGGCAGCTTTGAGTAGGTACTAGTGTAACGGCGTAAACTCGTCCTATAGTGCGGTTTATAGTTGCTTTCAGAATGTGCGATTTACATTTAAGAACGCGCAGTTCAAAATCAAACAATCTGGAATGTTGTTGCTTTATTTGCTTTAATTTAAAGAAAATTCGGGTTTTTTTTGACAACCGAATCAAAAAGGAAAAATGTTAGACCGTCTGAAATTTCTAACTCTAGAATTAAACAGAATTATGTTCACTGATTGCCTAACACTCTGAAACTGTATATACTTGACATTTCACAACAGACTCGGTGTCTGCAGCGAAAGAGAAAATTATCTGGCGATTCGACGGAGTAGCTAGCTGGTTTTCTCAATGACAAAGGTGTTACCTCGCTATTGTTAGCTTGTTTATTGTAGCGCTCTGTGTTGTGATTCGTAATTATTCGACACATGCATGGCACGGCGGGATATACACACAATGACCACGGGCGTGAATCGATTAAAATTGTACTCATGTACTGATATAATGCGACGGAAAAGTACACACTTCAGATTTTTTTTAAACATGAAATTTTGGACGATTTTCCGATCTTTCCTCAATTACATCGTAAAAATCGTGCAAGCCTACAGCAGAGCAGACTGACTAGCAGATGAAATCACTGCCACGGATGCTGTCATAAAATGTTTCGGACAGCCCGTGCCCTGAGAGTTACTGATTACACACGACCACTCACTGTACACAACTCTTAGGGACACTTTATCTGGACTGACCAGGTCAAAGTCGAGGCGATTGGAGAATGGTTCAAGGAACAGTTCACAAACCACGATGATGAGCCCTTGCACCCTTTCTCAGGAGGCCCCATGCCATCACTAACAGCAATTAAAACAGCAGATGTTGAGAAGGCACTTAAATCCCTGAGAAATGGACGTGCATCTGGACCTGATGGCATGAGCAATGAACTATGCAAATATGCAAATGACATTATCTTAAAACCGATCATGCACCTAATCAATTCAACTTTTATGCACCACCTTCCCATCGACGATGTAGGCCAAGACACCCTTATTGCGCTACCTAAGCCTAAGAAGCAACCTGACCCCCAGACAATCTGCGGCCCATTATGCGCCTCACCAGCACACGGAAAATCCTATCCAGTGTTACTCTATGTCGCATCCGAGATAAGATCATGTCAAAGTGGCTTCAAACGTGGACCCAGCTGTACAAACATTGTATAGGCTCAACGCATGCTTGTGTTGTTCATCATGTCCAAACACTGGGATTTCCACAAAATTGGCATCGACATGTCGTCGACACAATTAAACGCTCAAAGATCCTAGATGTACTACGCCAGGCTAGTTTCAATGAAGATGAACTACAACTAGTGAGACTACTACTTGCAGGCACCACGCTGAGAATATGAGTCAAGTAAGTGAAGTGTGTAGAGTTTGAGACATTAATCGTCTCCCCACAGAGAGATGAGCTATCTCCTGTGCTTTTCACCTGTTACCTTGCTGCTGCATTGAAATCTGTGCGGGAAGGTTTCACAAGACCAAACCCCTGGTGTCAATACTAGGTATGCCACTTGCGATGGAATATGTCGACGATGTGGACTTCATAGACGAGGAAAAGAAAACCTTTGACGAACTCCCAATAGCTGCAAGCAAGCTAAAAATTGAGAATCTCTTTATGAATGAATCCAAAACAGAGTTCACCCACATATACCTATCGACAAAGCATGAAACTATAGAAAATGGCGACCCACTTCGTGGCGGCGAACCATGGAGGAAAAGTAAAATCCTGGGCTCACTGCTTTGCAGTACAGCTGACATTTCTGCACGCTGCGTTATGAGGAACATAGCTTTCCAGTCCTACTGGAAGCTATGGATTTGTAGATCAAAGATACCCTTGATAAAGAGGCTACGTTTATACAATGCAACCTGCGTATCCTTGATGCTGTACAACTGTAACATCTGTGCAGCTCCAAAGGCAGCTCTAGACAAACCCGATGACTACCACCGCAAACACCTACACACCATCACTGGACACCGATGGCCAGACAGCATAATACTAGAAGATGATTGCTTATACTTGACTGTATGGTGCTGGCTGATGATTGTTCAAGCTTGAGTGCCTGGTACTGGCTGATGATTGTTTTAGCGTGACTGTTTCGTCCTGGAAGATGATTGTTTAAGCATCACTGTTTGTTCCTGGAAGATGTTTGTTTAACCATGACTGTCTGGTGCTGGAGGATGGTTGCTTAAGCTTGTATGTCTGGTACTGGAGGACGATTGATTAAGCGTGACTGTTTGCCTTGAAGATGATTGTTTAAGCGTGACTGTTTTGTCCTGGAAGATGATAGTTTAAGCGTGAATGTTTGGTCCTGGGAGATGGTTGTTTAAGCTTGACTGTTTGCTACTGACTGATGATTGTTTAAACCCGACAGTTTGGCACTGGCTGATGAGTGTTTAAGCTTGACTGTCTGGTACGGGAAGATTACGTTTTATGCGTGACTGCATGGTACTCGAAGGTGATTGTTTAACCCTGACTGTCTGATACTAGAAGATGATTGTGTGGTGCTGGCTGATGATTGTTTAAGCGTGACTGTCTGGAACTGGCTGATGATTGCCTAAGCGTGATTGTCTGGTACTGGCTGTTGATTGCTTAAGCGTGATTGGCTGGTAATGGCTGATGATTGTTTAAGCGAGACAGTCTGGTACTGGCTGATGATTGTTTAAGCTTAACTGTCTTATACTAGAAGTGGAAGATGATTGTTTAAGCTTGACTGTCTGCTGCTGGTGGATTATTATTTAAGTGTAACTGCCTGGTACTGGATGATGATTATAAGTGTGACTGTTTGGCTGGAAGATCATTGTTTAAGCGCGACCTTTTCGTCCCAGAAGACGATTTTTTAAGCATGACTGTCCGGTGCTGGAAGATGATTGTTCAAGCTTGACTTTGTGGTGCTGGAAGATGATTGTTTAAGCTTGACTTTGTGGTGCTGGAAGATGATTGTTTAACATTGACCATCTGTTACTGTAAGGTGATTGTTTACGCTTGACTGTTTGGTGATGGAAGATGATTGTTTAGCATTGACCGTCTGGTGCCGTAAGATGATTGTTTAACATTGACCATCTGTTACTGTAGGATGATTGTTTAAGCTTGACTGTTTGGTGATGGAAGATGATTGTTTAAGGTTGACCGTCTGGAGATGGAGGATGATTGTTTAAGCTTGAGTGTCTGGTGATGGAAGATGATTGTTTAACATTGACCGTCTGGTGCTGCAAGATGATTGTTTAAGCTTGACTGTTTGGTGATGGAAGATGATTGATTACGGTTGACTGTCTAGAGATGGAAGATGATTGTTTAAGCTTGAGTGTCTGGTGATGGAAGATGATTGTTTAACATTGACCGTCTGGTGCTGTAAGATGATTGTTTAACATTGATCATCTGTTACTGTAAGATGATTGTTTAAGCTTGACTGTTTGGTGATGGATGATGATTGTTTAAGGTTGACTGTCCGGAGATGGAAGATGATTGTTTAGGCTTGAGTGTCTGGTGATGGAAGATGATTGTTCAACATTGACTGTCTGGTGCTGTAAGATGATTGTTTAACATTGGCCGTCTGGTACTGGAAGATGCTTGTTTAAGCTTGACTGTTTGGTGATAGAAGATGATTGTTTAAGGTTGACTGTCTGGAGATGGAAGATGATTGTTTAACCTTGACTGTCTGGTGATGGAAGATGAGTGTTTAACAGTACACCGTCTGGTGCTACAAGATGATTGTTTAAGCTTCAGTGTTTGGTGATGGAAGATGATTGTTTATGGTTGACTGTCTGGAGATGGAAGATGATTGTTTAACATTGACCGTCTGGTGATGGAAGATGATTGTTTAACATTGGCCGTCTGGTGCTGTAAGATGATTGTTTAACATTGACCATCTGTTACTGTAAGATGACTGTTTAAGCTTGACTCTTTGGTGATAGAAGATGATTGTTTAAGGTTGACTGTCTGGAGATGGAAGATGATTGTTTAACCTTGACTGTCTGGTGATGGAAGATGAGTGTTTAACAGTACACCGTCTGGTGCTGCAAGATGATTGTTTAAGCATCAGTGTTTGGTGATGGAAGATGATTGTTTATGGTTGACTGTCTGGAGATGGAAGATGATTGTTTAACATTGACCGTCTGGTGATGGAAGATGATTGTTTAACATTGGCCGTCTGGTGCTGTAAGATGATTGTTTAACATTGACCATCTGTTACTGTAAGATGACTGTTTAAGCTTGACTGTTTGGTGATGGAAGATGATTGTTTACGGTTGACTGTCTGGAGATGGAACAGGATAGTTTAAGCTTGAGTGTCTGGTGATGGAAGATGATTGTTTAACATTGGCCGTCTGGTGCTGTAAGATGATTGTTTAACATTGGCCGTCTGGTGCTGGAAGATGCTTGCTTAAGCTTGACTGTTTGGTGATGGAAGATGATTGTTTAAGGTTGACTCTCTGATGACGGAATATGATTGTTTACGCTTGACTGTCTGATGATGGAAGATGAGTGTTTATGCTTGACTTTTTCGTGATGGAAAAAATGGAAGATGATCGTTTAAGCGTATCTGCCTGGACTGGAAGATGATTGTTTAAGCGCGTCTGTCTGGTACTGGCAGATGATGGTGTACGTGCGTATGTCTGGTACTGGAAGATGATTGTTTAAGTGTAAGTGCCTGGTACTAACTGATGATTGTTGAAGCTTAATTGCCTGGTACTGGAAGATGATTGTTGAAGCCTGACTGTCTGGTACCCGCTGATGAGTAGGTCTGGGGAAGAACATATTCATATAGACGATGATCCTTAATCCAGGATGGCGGACAGCCACCAGCGTCCATCTTGAAAATTATATATATGTGCTACTGTTTATGGAACCGTGCTGAAATGTCAGAGGATGACTGGACTAAGTCTGTTTAAGAAACCGACAATGATCCTAAATTCAATATGGTCGCCAACCAACGACGGCCATCTTGAAAATTGGTTTTAACTCCATTAGCGTTTATATGATTATTTTAATTGATTGTTTAGCTATCTAGCCAGCCAAAATGGCTTCTGCCATTGTCTTGGAAAATGTCCATTTGCAAATCCTGAGAAGACTATTTTTGAAAATTTATCACTGGAATGACTGTCTCCATAACCGTGCTGGTCATTCCAGTGACAAATTTCCAAAAAAGTATTCTCATGGTCTGCAAATGGCGGTTCGATCCCCCGACCGGGAGATGGTGATCAACAAATTAAACTAATGGGTGCATGACTGTCGGCTAAGTTAGCACATGGAAATTGAAGCCGCACGTTGCCAGTGCGTCAATAAAATAAAAATACATATACTGCCAGAGCCGTGCTGGAATCAGAGTACAATAGGCGTAAAAAAGCCTAGGATTGAATTGTGGCAGGTGCATCCACAGATAGTCCCATATGAATCGTCACTGTGTCAGTATATCAGACATGTGAAAGCTGGTCGGCCAATCCTTGACTTTTAGTCTTGGTGCGGTGGTCCAGTGGAAAGATGCTTGGTTGCTGATGCTATGCGGAGTTGCAGAATGGCGGTTCGATCCCCCGACCGGGAGATGGTGATCAACAAATTAAACTAATGGGTGCATGACTGTCGGCTAAGTTAGCACATGGAAATTGAAGCCGCACGTTGCCAGTGCGTCAATAAAATAAAAATACATACATACATACATACATACATACATCTCAGTATCCGGATATAAAAAAACACAAGAACAATTTGTGACGGTAGCGTCCTCACCGTATATTTGACAATAAAATATAATAAAATGCACGCTTTGATTTCATTTTTATATATCCGCCCCACTGAGAATATCATAACACAACTTTCATACCTTATTATTAGAAAAACCCACCTAATACGTCTGTCGTGAAAGATTGATGGTGCTGTAATTAGTTTCAAATTATTCAACAGAGTATTTCTTACATCATAGAATTTATCGTTTCTGGTCTAATTTGGTCACGGACATTTCAATCTTCGCATAGAAAATGCACTAAGGTATCATTATTTTTTAGAATTTTCCCGTGTCAATCCAGTGTTAATGTTTCAAAAATTGAGATTTTGACAATTGTTTAACTAAGAGACTGCAACAGCTTTTAGTGAAATTAATGAATTAACTAATTAATTGCTATTTTCCTATAGAATAAAGCATATATGTATTCTCTTATATCGAGATGTATGTCCTATGATATGGCCAGATGCAGTCATGTGTGACTCAACATATGTCTAACCAAGCTAGTTGGATTTATTGATTTGTCAGAGGCGTCTGCTTGGCGCTATTATGTTATGTAACTTTTAATTCTCACTGACTGTTGCGTTATAGAGCCGCCAGCAGACGGCGGATCTATAACACAGCAGTCAGTGTGAATTAAAAGTATCATTTACTGAAAATTAATCTTATTTATCTCGCGTTTGCAAGGCTAATTACAGATTGATTTGTATCAAATTGGCGCCAGTTATTAACGGACCTATGTTCAACTGAGTGGAATGACTTCTTCTGAATCTGATCAGAACCTTTGGATATAGGCCTATCATCTTCTCAGTAACAGTGCTCATAAAAGAAAGAATCGCAAAAAATGGCCGCCAAAAGTAGTGCATCGTCAATTCACGAAAGTGGAAGATTTGAATTCAGGAGACGAAATAACCTGTAGATCTATACTCATTTTTGCCATCAAATAAAAAAGTTCAAAATGGCCGCCCAAATACTCACAATTAGTTGGTGCGACGCGGCCAGGTTTTTGAAGCTATGTAGCTCACCACTATAAATCTGAGTGACCATAAATTTCATCAAAACCTTTTCGGCGATTCTACAGAAGATGATTTTGTGATTTGTGATGTTATCAAGATGGCCGCCGAAGTTAACTGTAGAGCAGGTGGAACTTGGTTCAGCTCATTCCCTAAATGATATTTTATGAGTTTTGAATCAATCGCTCAAACAGTTTCGCCGAAGATTTTAAAAGACATTTCTAAAGATCGACCAAAATATATGATGGCTGCCGGCCAAATTGGCCGGTAGGGTTCGTTTGAACAAACCTAAATCTCCATGGTTTAAGGATGTTTCCTGCTAAATATAATTGTAATCGGCCCAACAGTTCTCGAGAAGAGGGAGCTTTATTCGGGAAAATTATCCAACATGGCCGGCAACCCGTTTATCCGACAGTTTCGAAAATTAAATTTGAGATCAGAATACACAAAAACATTTATAAAACCAATTTCGGCCTCAAAATCCATCAAATAATAAAATCCATTATGACCACCAAACACGCTATATTTTGATTGACCCACGGCGGCCGTGTTTTTTAAAAAAGAAACGAACAAAAATGTTCCAAAGCGAAAAATCGTAAGAAATGATAAAAACAACTTAAGAAAGTGGTCAGTCACGCAGTACCAAAAATTACTTTAAATCTTAAAAATTTATCGAATATGGTAAAAAGCATAAAAATAGTAAAAAAACCGACCAAGTGCCGTCAAAATGGTAAATAATGGCCAAAACCCGGCCAAAAATGGTCAATTCAAAATATGTTCAAAAACATACATAAATATAAAAAATTGTCAAAAACGGCCAAAAACTGAACAGGAAGGACAAAAAATGGTCACAAATAAACAAAAATGTTTAAAAAATGGTAAAAATCCTTCAAAAATGAACAAAATTGGTTACAAATTATCATAAACGGACAAAAACATAAAACTTCCAAGAGCAGTAAATGAAATAGTCAGAATCAGTAAACAAGACCAAAAAATGATACAAGAATATGATAAAAAATTATCAAAGTTTGTAAAAAAAAAATGACAAAAAATCAAATGTGGCAAAAATATTTGGATACTGGTCAAATTGAACCAAAAATGATCAGGAATGATTTTAAACAATGGATAAACATGGTCAAAATGGGCCAAAAGTCTCAAGAATGAAACAAATTGTCAGAAATTATCAAAGACAGTAAAGAATGGTCACACGCGGTAATAAATGATGATAATTCGTAACAGATGATCCGAAACTGTAAAAAATAGTTAAAGATGATGAAAGATTGACTAAGCATGTTAACAAATGGTTTAAATTATAAAAAGGTAGAAATCTTTTTTAAATGGCTAAAAAGTAAAAGGTTAATGCAATTCAGTAGTAAAAGGGTTAATAGCGACTTGCAATTCAGCAGTAAAATGGTTATTGTCACTTGTAATTCAGCAGTAGACGGATTAAGGAAACATGCAATGGACAATTGATAGTAAAACTGTTAAAGTCAAATTTCCGGCCAAATCATTTGTGGTGACTATATGGCACTACTTAATATATAGCACTCTATTTTATGTAGTAATCCACTTACTGCATAATATATAGTACTATGAATAGCATGAGTAATTCTGATTTGATTACCGCCAGCTATACGTTTCGGGCCATATTTCTGCCGTTTATGGACGGATTTCGTTTTGGCGCGGAATCCGGGTATCGTCAGTGATCCCGATGAGGATGTGATAGTTTCAGCTCCATACGCCGCATAGTTAGGGTGAAGAAGATGGAGGAAGAGGAATAGTAATAATAATAAGAAGATAATAATAAAAGACAATCCTTAGAATAACTATATTCTTCTAACCCCTAGTAATAACAAAGGCAGGACAGACGGCGATGCTTTGCTTTATGACGATGGTAGCGTTTATTAAAAGTGCATATTCACACCAGAATGCCTTAAAATAAAATTGTTAAAAATGTACACTTTTAGAGGGTTCAATTGTGTGCATGGAATTAATATGATTTTTTAAGTTGTGAAATTGAATTAGAGCCCCTAATTCAAATTCACAACTAAAAAATTATATTAATGTATACGTAACGAAATCATCATATGTTAAGATTTATTTCGTTTCATTACATCTAGTAACACAATTTAAACCTCTAAAAGTATATACAATTTAAAGAATTTTATTCTGAAGCATTCTGGTGTGAATATGCACCTTTAATGAATCAATTATTCCTTGAATTATAGAAATCGTGAAACAATGTTTTATCAAGAGCAATCAGATATTGCAAACCCTCGCTTTCCCGTTTTTATCACATTGTAAACGTTTTTTCGGATTTCCCGGATTTTATAACTTTCTGGAGTTTTCAGATCATGACCAAAGTTCTGAAATTGTAGTGTACAGTCACGCCCTTCCGTGTGTTAAGCTTTGAGCTAAACCAGACAAGTAGTTTCGCGATATCCATGTTTGATCCGATCCGGATCCGTTTGTTTTAAGCAGATCACAGCCAGAGTCTGGAAATCATCTTTCAATCTAAGATTGTTTGTTTTGTTAAAATTTGAACCAAATAAGATTAGAATTTTTTTTAGATTAATCTCCCGACACACCAACATGCAGACAGACCGGCAGCTAAATCAATAAATATGTGAATACTGACGCATGTCTCTGTTATACAACTCATTTCCTCGTCTTGCTGTCATAATGTCATCTTTACTAGAATGTGTGAACATCCACACATATGCATATATAGGCCTAGGCTATTTTAGTGCGGAACAAGCTGGGTGAAACATACGATCATTTCTATTTATAATAGCGACTTACAACTAGTATAAGTCTGCCTGTCTGCCTTCCTGCCCTCCTGCTTGCCCGCATGCCTTTTTGCCTGCCCGCCTGCCTCCCCGCCTGCACGCGATTTATGATTAAATAGCCGAGGTTTCAGTCAAGTAAATACTGTAAAGCGTTGAAACCTGCTATACGTGTGCCGGAAATAACGCCTCATCCGGGCGTTCTAGATATTCAGTAGAAGTATGCACATCTAGAAAGCAAATGGTTGTCTGTGTGTTTGATATGTGTTTGATACTGAATAGATATCAAATCGTCTACATTTGACTGTTAGCATGTCTTAATATTCTCTATGTATATTGCAGGAATCTTCCGCGTCCACATCACGCGCAGCTGCTGCGTGTTTAGTTAGCTCTTTGACGTCAGCGTTATTACGGCGCAATATTCCATTACAACTCTGCCCGGTAACTGATGTTTATTTTGAAAACAATGATCCTGTAAGATGTTGCTGTCTATATTACAACAACTGCTTTTAGCAACACTGTTAGCAAACTAGATGCCAGTCTTGATAGGATCAGCTACTACAAAAATTACACTGCAGCTGTTATCTACGTTATATAGCAGACTAGCTGACTGGTAGTAACATCCCTGCGTGATGACGGCATTGCGCTTAACAGCTGGCATTCCTGCTGAATCTATACTACATGGGGGTGGGGGGGGGGGGGGGTTAGTGTGTGAATGGATACCATTCTCACAGTTGGACTTTAAGGTAGCTTTTGAGGTTATTAACGTCACGTAATTATTGGTAAAATACGCAAAATTACAAAATGTTTGTTATATTTTTCGAATAAAAAGTTGTAAGAAGTTAAACCCTTCCTTGTCGATCACTTATCACACTGCATGGGAGCCAAATTGTGCATTGTGTATTATGCATCATCATGAAATTTAAAATGGTGGCTATTATAAGTTTAAAACTCATTATTTGGGATGATTTTTAAGGATGAATAGATATTTCAACATCAAACCGCATTATCACTCTTGCTATTTTAGATAAGTCTACAGTTCAAATCAAAAACGTTTTATAGACAGTTCCAGTTTACTCATGGGCTCATAATGTATTCACTAATAAATAAAGTGGTTCTTATGATTCTAGCTCGAATGATCCTTCACCAACCAAATAGTGTAGTTGCCTAAATGCAATTAATTAGAAAGATTACATGTTCTGCCAGCAACACAATACAGGAAAGATTCACAGAGTGGCAATTCTGAACAAATCAGCCGAGTTAATAAATTTAGCGAAAACTGAACCAATGACGAACACAATATTAGCTGGTGTAAACGACCGTATAGTAACCGATACTTGTTATCATCTCTAATGCTGTGAGCAGTTTAAATGGTAAGTAAGTAAAGGGAAGTGTAAGTAAAGCAAATCAGGCGGTAGCCGAGAGTGTGGCAAGAGATGTATGTAGGCCTATACATGCTATGTGGAGATGTATTCAGATGGTTGTCTTGTGGTGAAGGTATGGGGAAAATATGTTGCCTTGTCTAGCAATATTACTACGGAGTGTCCTCTGAGATACCAGTCTAGAAGCGCTACATTCCATGAAGTACAGCACGTGGTCGGGGGGGGGGGGTGGGTGGGGGGTGGTGGTGGTGCGAGATACGTTCGGCCTCTATCAAAAGGATGTGTTCTGGGGTTTCCTGGTGATATATCAGACCTCACCATCGCCACAACCATATCAAAATCTTCACAAAGCGTCTTCAGGCGATGAATATGGTGGCGTGATATACCTTGACCAGTCGTAGTCCTTCCAGAAGATGGTACTGGATCCCGTGCTATAAGACTGAATACGATGAATTCCCCCGGTACATATATTGAGATTGATCAGGAATATGTAGACCTGGTTATTCCAAACAATCTTTATCTATTCCTCAGTTTTGTTTTGTTTGACGGTGTAGATGCGGTGTACGAATGTATGGACGAAGTGGTTGATGTCAAATGGAATGTTTGTAGTATTGCGCAAGAGATTGTAGTATTGTGCAAGACAACAATATATTTGAGCACGGCCATTTTCACAATAAACACCATTCTGGCTACCTGAAACAGTGTCAAGCAGCCTCCAGCTAGCACCAGTGCACCCATACCATAGAATTGATACTGTTTGGTAAATAACACCAGGATAGCTGATACACTTTTTACGAGGAGGCAGTGAACTGGTATGTCTACATCCCAGACAATATAACACCAGACCGGATTGTTCATGCGATACAATCGATGTCTTAGAATCAATTCTGCATGAAATAACCGATGGATGCAATCAGCAAAAACGCGGATGGTCTCTGAGATGACAAAGAAACAAAATGTTACCAAGCTCTGGCCATATTTGATACTCTTGGCCCGCCAGTGAATGGTAACCTACTTAGCTTCTATGCATTGATACGATGTGACAGAACTTAGTCTCTACGTGGATATTGGAAGAAATCATGTTGGAAAATTTTCTAGAAATAATCCCTCCTTCTCAGGAGAGTTGGTCGAAGTGAAGAATGTGATGAAACTGAAACGTGTGTATATGTGATCATTTATATGGACCACCTGAAACAGTGACCATTGGTCACTCAGTTTCAGTTCTTAGCTAAAGCTAAGAAGGGTCTGGAAATGTTGCCACCTGCATCTGCATGGAAACCGAGCAAACTGCCATACAGGTATTTTAGACACGATTGCCACCAGTACCTACCCAGCAGACACATGACGTTGTTTCAACGTTGAATCCAAGTTGAAATCACGTCATGACGTGATTTCAACGTGGATTCAACGTTGAAACAACGTCATGTGCCTGCTGGGTAATGCCTGGAACTAGTCATTTTGGATTTCAAATAATAGCCAAAGTGTAGCACTACTAGTTCTTGTTTTATGAATAACTTTTTGTGCACATCTGTGTGTGGCTGTAACGCGACTAACTGGTGCAACCCAATTACTCAGTAAATAACTAGTAGGCCTATGCATGTTGTCGAGTGGGGCTGTCAAAGTTAAACTTAAAATAAGTGAAGGATGAAGAATAACGTCCTAAATGTAGCAAAATGACCATAACTGGAAAAAGTATAATATGCGATGCCCCGCCCATTACTATCCAAGCTCCACTCACACGTCGCTCGTGTTGGGATCAATCGATCCTTGAACTCCCCGACTATCAATTTACCACACCTTATTCCCCACACTATAAGCTAATCAGTCTAGTATGGATGTCATCTATTAACAAAAAATCATGTCGTAAGTGAAAAAATCAGGCCTTGGCTGGTCTACTATTAGCAATCTAGGCATTATGTTATATCAGAAGTCCATACTAATGGATGTTTGGTTATATAGTTATTATGGAAAACAGGAAATATTCTGTTTATACAATTTATATATGCAACCCTGTCTATAAAGATCAGGTTACGGAGCGATGAATAAGGTTAATAAAGGCACATGTTATCTTTATGCAGGGTCCTATAGGAAAAGCCTTGGAGTGATGGTGGATATCGGTTCCTTAATCCTTATGGCTGGTGGTCGTTATATACAGCTTTGATTTCATGCACATTCGTGTACGGTTTTAACCCTTTAACACGCAAAACAGATTTTGAAATGGTTTTGATAAATGTACATTTGCAGAACAAGAGGAGGACAACCTTTTGGAAATGTATCACTGGAATGACTGATTCGATAACAGAGTCAGTCGCCCCAGGGGTAAAATTTCAGAAATAGTTTTCTCTTGACCTGCAAATGGATATTTCCTATGAGAAAATATAACTGCTTTCCTCACCAAATTCGAGGGTTAAAGTGTTAAGAAGTTTCGTACAAAGATGATCGATACATTAAGATACGGCGCGCTCACAAGCACCGACACGCATACGTACGCACGATCTCGTACAGGTATGCACACACAAAGATAACAACATTCAGATGAACGACGACGACGACGACGACGACGACGACGACGACGACCCACGAGTACCCGCGCACGTAAAACAATCCGTCTACCCCACGGGCACGGACACACTGGTATCACTCTGTTATTGTGGATTTTTGATTACCGACTTGGTCGTTCGCTAATGGCCCATGGGCTCACGCACCAATGGCCCAGTGCGTGCATATTTCTGTATGCTCCCGAATCCTTAGTATTGTTCATGGCAAAACCTTTATTTTAATTAGCATGTGATATCCGAAAGTAATAGCCTATGTGAGGAGTGAGGTATTTGTCAGGCCAGTTTATCCATCGATCATCTGACGTCATAATTAACTAAGTACTTGTATGATGACGTCATCATCATTACGTCATGAGCGATTCGATATAGTCCGTATTTAACGCTTAATAGTCGGGCACGTATGAATTCTATGTCTACTATTTAATAAACATTCTGTCGAATATTTTGAAACTACTTTGACTGGGCGCTGCTGCTGCTGCCATAGGTTTCAAAATATTCAACAGCTTACGTGTATAGTTTTCTGGAAATTAATAGTCAGTGAGTTCAGAGATCGATCGATCCCAACACAGACGTGGTGTGGGTGAAGCTTAGATTGAGATGGGCGGGGCATAGCTAAAAGTGGAAAGGTCCATTGTCTGTCTTAGCGCAACATTATTTTATTGCCCTCTTAGTTGTATTATATTATTAGTAGTGGAACATTTATTTAAGTTAAATTATAGGCGTATATTTATAGGCGAGCATTTATATTATAATTAAACGGTGCATGACACCACACATCTTTCTGTGGATAGATGTATGATTACTGTATTCTGCGGCTGTAGTAGTAGAAACATCCTACAGCTGCAATCAGTCCTTCTTCGCTTTTGCCCACTGTGTCTTGTCCTCAGCCGAAATCCTTAGCTTCCTGAGGTCCATTCTTGACTTGAGTGTACCGAGTCCTTCTTTCTGGAGGTCACCTCATAACACGCTTAGCAGATTTATGCAATGACGTCCTCTCCTGGCTTTGTATTTGCTGGCTCCGAGTAGGGCGAATTCCAAGGCTTTCTGTGCTGGTGTCTCTTCTGGCATCCTTATCATATGGCCAAACATGGACCATCTTTTCTGGGCGAGTTTTACAGACAGCGGCGACGTATTAGCGTAGTGCATCGTTGGAAATTATGCTGTCTGGCCATCGGTGTCCAGTGATGGTGCGTAGGTGTTTGCGGTGGCAGGCATCGCGTTTGTCAGAGCTGCCTTTGGAGCGGCCCAGCTGTTACAGTTATACAGCATCAAGGATACGCATTATGCATTGTATACACGTAGCCTCTTTATCAAGGGCATCTGTGATCTACAAATCCATAGCTCCCAGAAGGACTGAAAAGCTATTTTCCCCATGACGCAGCGTGTAGAAATGTCAGCAGTACTGCAAAGGAGTGAGTCCAGGATTTTACTTTTCCTCCATTCTTCGCCACGAAGTGGGTCGCCATTTTCTATAGTTTCATGCTTTGTCGATAGGTATATGTGGGTGAACTCTGTTTTGGATTCATTCATAAAGAGGTTCTCAATTTTTAGTTTGCTTGCAGCTATTGGGAGAAGTCCGTCAAGGGTTTCTTTCCTCGTCTAAGAAGTCCACATCGTTGTCATATTCCATCTCTAGTGGCATGCCCAGTATTGACACTGTGGGTTTGGTCTTGTGGAACTTTCCCGCACAGATTTCAATGCGGCAGCAAGGTAGTAGGTGAAAAGCACTGGAGATAGACCATCTCCCTGTTGGGAGCCGATTGATGTCTCAAACTCTACAGACGTCACTGACTTGACTCGTACTCTCAGCTTGGTGGCTGCAAGCAGTATTCTCACTAGTTGTATCTCTTCTTCATTGGAACTGGCCTGGCGTAGTACATCTAGGATCTTTGAGCGTTTAATTGTGTCAAGGCTCGTGACATGTCAATGCCCATTTTGTGGAAGTTCCAGTGTTTGGACATGACTACCGACACAAGCAGGCGTTGAGTCCATACAATGTCTGCACAGCTGCGTCCACGTTTGAAGCCACTTTGACATGATCCGGTGAAGTAATCGATCTTGTCTCAGATGCGGCATAGAGTAACATTGGATAGGATTTTCCGTATGCTTTTGATGAGCACAATGGGCCGCAAATTGGCTGGGGGTCCAGGTGGCTTCTTGGGCTTGCATAGTGCGGTAAGGGTGCCTTGGCCTACAGCGTCGATGTGAAGGTGGTGCATAAAAGCTAAATTGATTAGGTGCGTGATCGGTTTTGAGATAATGTCACTTGTATATTTGAATAGTTCATTGCTCATGCCATTACGTCCAGATGTACGTCCATTTTTCAGGACTTTGAGTGCCTTCTCAACTTCCGCTGTTTTAATTGGTGCTAGTAATGGCCTGGGGTCTCCTGAGAACGGGTGCAAGGGCTCATCATCGTTGTCAGTGAACTGTTCCGTAAACCATTCTCGGATCGCCTCGGCTTTTCCCTGGTCAGTCCCGATAAGAGTTGTGTGCAGTGAGTGGTGGTGTGTAGTCAGTAACTCTCAGGGCTCGGGTTGCCTGAAAACATTTTGTGACAGTCATCCAGTGATTTCCTCTGCTAGGGAGTCTGCCTGTTGAATAGCAAGATCTTTTAAGCATTCACTAATGTGGCGCAGAATAATATTGCGCTCCCGGCGTAGTTTGGTGTGGTCTTTACATTGGCCACTTTGATAGATGCTCAGCCGTAACACTTTCTGCTCTGCTGACAGTTTTACTACTAGAGGGACGTCAGTATACCTAGTTTGGTTGTTTTTAGCAACACCTGTGATGCTGGTAGCGGATGATTCCATAGATTTCAGTATTTTGGATAGGGCTTCGTTTGGATTGGAGCTGACCCCGATGTTAGCAATCTGCTCCTAAAGGGCTTTTTGTATAACATTTGAGTGTCAGTGTCGATGATGAGCTTGAGTAGGTTGTAGGTGATTCTACCCTCTTGCCTGGTATGGTGTTTGTATATTATGTAGAGATCG